>JBCNJP010000002.1:760862-965089 GCA_039602395.1 Deinandra increscens subsp. villosa
CGAACGAGACAGCGGTGGTGGGGTGTTTGGAAATGGCGGTGATGAGTGGTGATTGTGAAGAACCGACCCGTTTAAGGGTTTTGATTTATTTATTTATTATTATTTTTTTTTTGAATTTTTTTGAATTTTTTTTTTTTTTGAATTTTTTTTTCCGTGAATTTTGGGGCGTACCTCCCAGAATGGTAATATTCTGGGCGTACCTCCCTGAAATTAAAAACATTTTTTTTTTCATGAATTTTGGGGCGTACCTCCCAGAATTGTAACATTCTGGGCGTACCGCCCAGACCCATTTTTGGCAGAAAGTTTCGAAAATTTTTGGGGACTCAAAATTTTTCTATCTCTTGGAAAAACACTTGTTTTGCACCACCAAACGTCTCTACTGCACAATTTTTTATAAAACATACCTGAAACGCGGTAAACAACACAATTTCATTCCCGAGCTTCCCGATTTCCTGAAAACACACCAAAAATGTAAAATCTAACAAAAACTACGAACACACACGAAAATGAAAAGAAAAACAAATCGCTGGGTTGCCTCCTAGTTAGCGCTAAGTTTTTAAGGTCTTCAGCCAGACCGTACTTCCCTTTCACGGAGGCTTAAATATGTAACATTCACCCAACTTTGACTTAGTAAAGGAACGATGAGTACATTCCCCGTTATCATCATTGCTCCATCTCCATTCCTCAACATGACCTTCCTTCTTCATTTTCACAGCTCCTCGACCAGCATCCTTACCTCGATCATGCTTTGAATTACCATTCGAACTCTTCGTAGCCTTTGAACTTTTCTCATTCTTCTCACAACCTCTTCCAGCCTCCTCATGAGTGAGCGATGCCACCATACCAACCGGGTCTCCCGTATCCCCACACTTGGGATCATGTATCTCCAATTTTTCAAACCTGTCAACCACAACATCACCTTCCATTGTATCCTCCTCTATTTTACTAGGAGGACACTTGTTAGTAGCAAACAATTTTGGAATAGTATTAATAACCGAATATTTAAGAACATGATTAAATAAATTTAAAGATAATACCCGGCTACCAAACTGCATTGTACATGTGTTTGCTCTGCAATCAATTTGTGTGTTTGCGGTGGACAAGAATGGTCTCCCGAGTATAACCCGCGGTTCGTGCCCCGTATCATCATAATCCATGACCAAGAAGTCCTCGGGATAGTAAAACTCACCGACTTGAATTACTACACCCCTCAACATACCTCGTGGTTTCTTTGATGATCCATCCGCAAATACCACCTTTGTCTTGACCTCTTGCACGTCGCCCAACTGAAATTGCTCACAGATACTACTTGGAAGAACACTCACCGATGCTCCAAAGTCCAACAATGCCTTGTTGGTTGAGAATTCTCCAATCTTAACCGGAATCAATGGTGTCTTTAACTCTTCGAACTCTTCCTCAACATCACTTTCGTCACTGTCTACCAACATGTTGATTGCACTAATAGGAACTCCTCGGACATTCTTGACACCTGAAGTAGAAACTTGGTGAGCTGGATTAATGTTAGTATCACTAGGCAACTTACCTGGCTCTCTTCTTGAATTTTCAGCAGCTAGTTGACCCAATTGTTTCTGAAATGCTCCCATTGTCTTATCTTGGAGCTCGAACCTCCTATCGAACCCTTGAACTTTGTCGGTCAACTGTCTGTGGCTGGCGGATAACTGTCTTTGCTCATCGAATAGCTGCTTTTGACCATCTACGAGTGAGTTCATTTTCTCCATCAAGGCGGAAAATTGCGCTTGCATCCCATCTTCCAGATTCGGTTGAGCTTGTGTGTAGCTCCCTTGGGCCGGATTTCCACCTTGAGTGTAGGTGTTCCGTTGGTAGCCCCCTTGATTGTACCCGGGTTGTAGACCTTGATATTGCATTGGAGCCCCACCCTGCACATTAGAACTTTGAAAGTTAGGATTCAACTGATTATTAGCATTACGGTACCTAAAATTTGGATGGTTGCGAAGGTTAGGATGGTAGGTGTTGGAGTTCATGACTCCTTGCACATAGTTGACATCTTCACATGGTTGAACCCCGATAGAACATGCATCAATTAGATGGCCTAATTCGCCACAACCCGTGCACACTGGAATTTGCGCACTTGCCTTCACCTCTTCGGGTACTCCCCCCAACTTCATTTGGGCTACTGTTTCTCCAACAGGAGCGTCTGCTGACGGAGCTTCTCGATCCTTTCCTCCGCCTCATAGTCAATGGATTTGGCCGATGCAGATCTCGACCGTCTTCCGTTTTGAGCAAGCCTCTTGGATGTGGCGCTCAATCTTTCCATATGCCCCCAATCAACCTCTTCCGTGTTAGTCAAGAAGGTCCCATTGCTGATGGAGTTCAAGTCTCGGATATCCTCTGGAAAAAGACTATCCGCAAAGGTTTTGATGAGGTCCCACGTGTCAATCCCATGATGTGGACATTTTCGCAACAAATCCTTGAAACGGTTGAAAGCTTCATGGAATGGTTCACCGGAATGTTGCTGGAAGGATCGGATCTCCTCTTTAACCTCGCTCGTCTTGCTCATGGGGTAGTATTCTTCAAGGAACACTTCTTGCATTTGAGCCCAAGTGAAGATACTACCGGCGGGTAAACTCTCGAACCATCTTCGTGCCCGATCCTTAAGGGTGTATGGGAAAAGCATCAACTTTACGTCTTCCGATGTAAACCCCGTTGCACCAATAGGGATGCAAGTTGACTCGAATGTGTGTATATGATGGTAAGGCTCTTCGGTTCTCTTCCCGTAAAATTCTGGTAGATGGCTTAAGTATTGAGGTCGAACTTCGAAAGCTCGTCTGTTTGCTCCCATGGGGGTTACTACCGCGGATGAACTTGGAACAACTACTGGTTTGAAATGAGCAGCTACCCCTTGAACCGGTGGGTTCACAACAAGTCTTGGGACTCCACCTTCCATTTGAATGCGAGCTCCCCCATTGTGTTGATTGAATTGTGGCACTCCTCTTGGGGGAGGGGCGCGTGGCGCTTGTGGTGCAACATTTTGCTGTGGAGCTCGTGCCCGATTCCTCGGAGCTTCAACATATGGTTCCGCTCCATACCCATATCCGTCGTCATCTTCATTTTGGTCATACCCATCTTGCTCCCACTGCGCCTCTTTCCTTTGCCAATCTTGGTCCTCGTACACGGGATTTTGTCGGAAGTGGGGTGGGTTGGCATTTTGTGGTGGAACTCGGCGGAATATGGGTGGTTGTTGTTGGTGAGGTGGACTTGGTTGCCTAACCCGGTAGTGGTAACCTTCCTCATCATGGTATGAGGATTTAGGAGAAAGAGATGGTAAGGAATTGTGCCCGTGCACCCTAAACGGTGGAACTTGACCCGGAGGAATGTTTGGGTCTTGAGCTTGTGGCATGGCGGGGTTCAGTGGCTCATTTTGGGGTTGGTTTTGTGGTTGGTATTGATGTGGATTGGGGTTTGCATTTGGGTTGGGGTTTTGGTCGGGATTTTGGTTTTGGTTTTGGTTTGGGTTGAGGTTGAGATTCGGGTTGGGGTTGGGATGTTGGTTCTGGCCCTCCATTGCTCTTCTATTTTTCTGCTCTGCTCGGTTCTGCCGAGCTGTTCTCTCAATTTCCGGATTGTAAATCAACGGTGAGGACTTGCGGGAATGCCGCGTATGCATGCACAACACCTAAAACCTGTAAAAACGGTCACAAACAAGCAAACCAATTACGCAGCACTGTTCCAGGGGGTGTAAATAATGCAACAGAACAGAAAAAATCGAAACTTGGATGGTCAAAATTTTGAAAACTTTCTGTGAAAAAAAGTTCAAGGCGTATCGCCCAGGAATGAAGATTTCCAGGCGTACCGCCCAGAAATTGATTTCGGAAAAAAATTAATTAAATTTTTTTTTAAATGCAGAAATTAATTACTGGAATAAAAACACTATTTTTGGGTTTTTTGAATTTTTTTGAAAAAATTAAATAAAAATGCAAATTAACTAAAATCAACTAATAAAAAAAACGCACTAATTCCCCGGCAACGGCGCCAATTTGATAACGGTTTGTCAGGCCGTTTCAAATTCCCAACTAAATTGATTTGTAGTAGTGGTAAATTAGGGTTATCGAACCAAGGGAATATGTGGAAATTGACTAATTGATTACTAAATTAACCTAAATTACTGATTACCTAAAGTTAACTAAAATTGCCACTTAGCTGTTTTGATTTGTTGGGGTGATTTAACTAACAAAGTTACTAACTTTAACCTAGAAAATTACTTGAACTATCAAATGAGACAAATCTAACCACTTCTGGATCCTGGTTGGCTACCGATCTAGAAAAACCTAATTACTAACTAGTGACACATAGACATGCCCCCCAATTGCTTCCTTGACCTAATAACCTAGTTTCCTAATGGGCTGATTAGTCCTGCAGCCAGAAAGTGCTAGATCAATAAACAGTGGACCACTAAAACCCTAGGTTACTAGTTAAATTAAACAATTCCGCATGCAGGTGTTCAACGGTAGCAAGTATTCCGGAACAACTAGTTAAGCAATAGATTAATCATAGAACGAATCCACCAACCAATCACCAAAAGCGGTTAGTGGTGATTAGCCGGACATGGCTAATGAAACAAACATGATTAATATTAAAGATTGCATAAAAAACGATTACCGAATGATTGAAAGCTTCAAAGAATCTCTAAACAAAACTCCAAATTCGTATTCTGCACCCCAAAAACGGCTGGGGGTGATTAGGGTTCGAACTAATACCTAAACACCCTTTAAATAGGTTTAGAAAAGAAAAATAATAAAAATCTACCGACTCGGACCGTAGACGTACCGCCCTAAAATCTTCGGGTTTGGGCGTACCGCCCGAGATCCAAATTACCGAATTCACTTGCGGCCCTTGATCTTGTGTTCACACACATGAGAAATAATTTATATGAGTCACATGCATCCTCACGTGGCTTTCCCTATTCTCCAATTTATTTGCTTTGCTCCTAATTCAGTCCCCCATGCGACTTTGGTCTTTTTTATATTTTTTTCTCATCTGTTGTGTATTTGGGTTAGTGGGCTCATCCCAATTCTTCTTCTGCACTTCACGACAAAATCAACATCACAAACTCACTTTTATTTTACTATCAAATTAATATTTTGAAACTAGAGATTAATAATAGACAACAAATAGTAAACTTGACAGGTTATAGTTTTATAGCTCGAGCTCAACCCAATTATATCGTTTTAGCACATTTACTTTCTCAACACATTTAATATAAAAACTAAATAAAATACTATACTTTGCACACAATTTGGTGTATAGAGGGAGTGATTAATATAAAATAAAGTGTACATTTTAACCTCACATCAAGTATCAAACAACGGACACGTTCAAGCAAAAGTGTTACTGGCCGAACTTGGTCTGAACCAGGAGTTCGGACTGGCCGAACCTGGAGTTCGGACAAGGTTCGGCCCAGCAGCTATATATAGTGTTTGTTCTTTGTATTCGTTAGAGTTCTGAGTGTGTGAGATTCTGTTAAGTGTGTGTTTCTCTGGTGTATTCTCTGTGTCATTTCTAAGTGTTTTACTAATTGTATTTGTTTATTTGTGATCAATAAAACAACCCGTTAATTACGTTTCGATGTCCGAATAGCTAGATTGAGTAGACGATCCGATGCTCACGCATTTTCAAGTGGTATCAGAGCTTTCTGGTTCACTCTACTGATCTGTGGTTGCTATTTTCGGATTTTTGAAGCGTTTTTGGTGTTTTCCGATGATGTTTACGTGTTTTTGATCATTTCTATCGAGCTTTCTGTGTCATATTTGCTTCTGAGTCATTTCTTATCATTTTTCTCAATCCACTGCTTCAAATCTCATCGTAAATTGTCAAAATTCGATCGTTTTTGAAAAATTATGTCGAGGTTCGGAGGTCACTGGTCAGATTCGGAGTAACTGCTCCGAAACTCGAGTTCGGGCTGTGTTAGGTCCAAATTCGGTGAGAGTTCGGTCAGTGTTAGGCTGAAGTTCGGAGTTTATTCTATTTCGGTCGAAGTTCGGGTCTGTTTTTGGTTCGGGAAAAGTTCGAAGCTAGTTCGGTCGAGGTTCGGAGGTATTTTCGGACAGAGTTCAGTGTTCTGTAGTTCGGACAGAGTTCGGACTGTTGATTAAGGTTCGGACGAAGTTCGGAGAGAGTTCGGACAACAGTGTTAAGTTCGGAACAAGTTTCGGCCAACATATTTCAAGTTTTTCAAAGATGACGGAATTTCAAGCGTTTGCCGCTATGCAAAACGCAATGCAAACAATGCTGAATTTTGATGATGAAATCGGAACAAGTCTGAAAGTTCCCAAATTGTTAAAGCTTGAAGATTATTTGAATTGGAAACAACGATTTTCGGCTTATATAAGTACGAATGACATCAATTTGTGGATTCCAATTAAGAAACTTTATCAACATCCGACTGATGCGGGAGACTTCAAGGAAGTTCATACTTTCGACATTACTGAAAAAAAAGCCTATGAGTTTGAACAAAAAGCTTTCGGTTATCTTACGATGGCATTACCCACTGAGTTGTTACATCAATTCAGCACGTGCAAGAAATCAAAACAATTGTGGGATGCTTTATCAGCAAGGTGTGAGGGTAATGATGATTATAAGAAATGTCGGAAGAAAGTACTGAATAAAGAATTTGATAATTTTCAACATTATGACAATGAGAATATTACTGCTCTTTTTTCCCGATTTTCATATCTGATTAGTGAATTAAAGGTTGGCGGAATTGAGAAAACTGATGCAGATTTGAAAGAAAAGATTATGGAAGCTTTGCCTGAGAAATGGAAAAATTATGTCTTGTTACTTAATCATGATAAAGATTACTCAACATTGACGTTTCACGAGCTTACTGGGAAACTTCATGCTCGGGAAATGGAAATGTTAAACTCAAAGAAGTCAACTGCTACTTTGCAGAATCCTGAATTGTATCATGGTGAGAATTGTGCAAGCATGAGTGCAAAGTCTAAGCCAAATCTGAGTTCAGCACCAAGTGTTGCTTTTATGGCTGGAACTTCTGGAAATTCTGATAACAATTCATCATGGGGTTGTAGTTTCACAATTCCAAATTCTTCAAGTCAAAATGCCTTTCTGCTGAATCAATGGATGATTGTGCCAAAATGATTGCTGCTTTAATCTCATCATCATTTGGTTTAGTTATAAAAAATATTGCTGATGCACAATTAACAAGAGATGATCTTGATGCTCTTGATGATGATCAACTGACTGAATTGGATCTATCTTGGCAATATGCTATGCTGAGTCTCCGATCAAAGAGATTTTTCAAGAAGCATGGAAAAACTACTTCTGATTTTAGTGAGAAATTAGGTTTTGATAAGTCAAAATTGAAGTGTTACAAGTGTTCAAAGCTTGGACATTTTTCCAAAGAATGTCAACAGGCAAATATTAGCAAGTCTGGTTTTCCTTTATCAAGTAAGCCTGGTTTTTCTCAACCATCTTCTAGTAACACAGATAAGGCAACATCTTTAACAGTTCAATAGGATGCTGTTTATGATTGGGGTCAACGGTTTGGATATGATTCATCAACCTTGATTGTCACTCATGATCAGTCAGATGGTTCTTATTCAGATACTAGTTCAACATCAAGTTCTTATGAATCTACTGAAAATTTAGAGAGTCTGATGAAAGAAAATGCATCGTTGTTGAATAAAATTCAAAAATTATCTGAGGAATTCAATTTGATTAATTCAGATTTGAAACTTTCTAAGGAGCACGAGAAGGAGTTGGTTTTAAAGAATGAATGTCTGATTACTGAGGTTAAGTTGTTGAATGAAGCTTTAGAGATTGCTAAACAAGATAAAAGAAATGTTGAACCTGTAAAAGCTAAGATATCTGAGGAAAAGGAAAAGTTAGTTCAAGAAGTTAAGAAATGGAAATTTGATGCAGAAGTTGCTGCAAATGATTTTCAGAATCTTTTTGACAAGTCCAAAATCAAACTTGATCTGCTTACAAAGAATGCTGAAGAATCTCCTGCTAAGATTGAAGCATATCAAGTTGACATGGAAAAATTGTTAGATGAGAAGCGGGAATTGGTGAGTGTTAATAAAGTTCAGAAAGTAAATCTGGAAATTCAAAAGCGAAATTAGGAGAAAGTGAAGAAAGAATATTTTAAAGGGATGGAAAATCTTCGCATGCAAAAATTTGAAACACACAAAGTTGCAAAACGATTGATAGCTAATGAGAAAGAGTTAGCTGAAGCTCAAAAGCAAATTTCTGATCTCAAGATTCAAGTCATTGATGCTAATCGATTGCTAAACAATGTTTCAAATTCTCAAGTGTTTACAAGCTTTTTAGCTAATGATGCTAATTTTGAGAAGATGTTTGATAAAACTGCATCACCCCCTGCTCAAATCAAGGAAGCTTTTAAAGAAGTGAAAGAGAAGGTTACCGATTGTGATTATTTTAAGTTCTCATCATCTACTTCTGAAAAAAAGAAAAGGTTGTGAAGCAGAAGAAAAACAAGAAGAATAAGAAGAAGAAAGGCAAGAAATCTGAGATTCCTCCTGCTCCAATTTTTGTATCTGGTTCATCTTCAGCTGATAATGAGAAATCAGCTACTTCAAGTGACAAGATTCGTTCTCAACCTGATTTTGAGGAGACGGTCTTTTATGAGCAAAAGAATATAAATGAAGTCAAAGCTGAATTTTCTAGATTGGCGAAGGATAGACATCAGAATTCTAATTCTGAGGAGAAAGTTGTTGGAAAGCATATGGGTCTGGGTTTTAAGGTCAAGACTGTGAAAGCTGAGGAGGTTTCAGCATCATCATCTCAAGATTTAAAGAAATTGAAGCTGAAGCAAGTGAAGAAGGACGTTTTAAAGCTGAAAAAGTTCAACCCGAGAGGTTCTACAAACTTAAGGGTTCGGATCAATTGTTTTTTGATAAAGAGTTTCCTCTTCATTGTGTTGATGCCAGAAAGATTTCTGAGGTTTTTGTCAAAGAGGCTGCTCTTTCAAACATGAAGAATCAAAAAGCTAATGTTTTATCTGACGATTCTTATTCTCGAAGTCCAACTTCCAAGTGGGTTCATGATCACAGGCATCAGGTATATGATTCTAATTCTGATCATGTTCGAGATATTCATGTGTGTAACTCTTCGCAGGTACATCAAAAGTGGGACAAAACAAAACGAATATGTTATATTTGCCGCCGAACAGGGCATATGGCAAAGGATTTTCCACTACCTGCTGATTCATCCCAAAGGTTTCACAAGAAACCAGTTTTTGGTAAACCTGCCAAACCAATGTTCTTTGATGAACAAGGTAGAGTTTTTGATGAGGTTGAGCCTAAATTCTTCTTAAAACAAAAACGTTTTGTTCCAGTCTTTCAAAAGACTCAAAATGTAGGTTCATCATCACAGTCACCTGTGATTCCTTCATCAAAAGCTGAATTACCAAAACAACAATAATGGAAACCTAAGGTGGTTTCGAAGCAATACCAGGACACTGGTCGACCAGAAGCGATTCGCTTCGGGTCATTTATGAACTAATCAGTTTGACCAGTGTTCATGTACTTCTAGAAGACCTATCGACGATTGCAAAGTTGTTGATGGAGGAGTATTCTGCATAACTTAAATTTCATGATATATTTTTCTAAAATTTTCTGAATACTAAAACTGCAAATATTCATGTTGATTGATCATTTTGCTTACAAATTTTTCTCAAAAGCCAAAAATAGAGTTTTGTTTTTGTGTAAAATGAAAAATCCAAAAATAGGGAGAATTGTAATAAGGGGGAGTAATTGAGAAAAAAACATGTTATGGAGAGAAGGTGAATACATGCAAAATATATGAGGAAGGAAGGTGAATACATGCACAAATTGTGAGAAATTGATCATTGGGAAATGATGGTACATTGGCTTACGTATCCGACTCATGAATATAGTAGATGAAAGGGCCATAAGATTATTGTTTGATATGTTTGGTAGACTTGGCAAATCAGAAAGTATTCAGATGTGATATTCACTAAATACTAATGCTTGACCATGTGGATAACATCTTGATGCATATTTCATGACATAAAAAGAAAAAATAAGTGTGAAATTCAAAATGAGAAGTCACTGTGTATACATGTGTTCATTTTGCAAAGGTTTAAACTTGTTGATTTTCTTTATTTTGTCAAACGATCGGACTTTCTCTGCGTGTCCACAAGACCGACCTGATCGTTGTTCGTTTAACGTTCTGCTTTATTTTCTTTGGTGTTTCGTATAACTCATCGGACTTTCTCTGCGTGTACGGGAGTACCGACCTGATTGTTGTTGAGTTATACAATTTCAACTTGTTTTATTCTCTTATTTTGTTAAATCCGAGGCCTTATCTGTGTATCGAAAGATCGATCTTAAGGTAGACGATTTAACGTTCTTATTTCTTTTTGCATGGAACACAGTTGACGATATCATGAAAATATTATGCATTGTGAAAAATCACAAGTGATATCACATAAAAAGATAAAGAAAGAAAAACAGAAAATGTCTGATTATTTCTGATAGTGTGGGGTACACTGGTAAAAGCAACGGATCCATTCATGACCATCAAACCATTAACATTCATAAAGTTATAAGTTTGATATCTTAAAAACATCATATCAGAGTACACAGTCGAATATCAAAATAGGACGACGATTGTCTCCATCTAATACGACCCATCCTTAGGTGTTCGGTTCATTCTTCAAAATGCTCAACCTGGACCCGCTTGCACTTCATTCTTATTACCTGTCACCAATACTAGTAACGTATTAGTATTAATGGCATAATAGTAACCAATCAGCACGAAACATAATTTCTTAAAAAAAGACAGCTTGCAAAATCCGTAGGCTACCCTGATTTCGTAGCCTACAAATCACCATCTCAAATAAAAGACAGCTTTCAAGATTCGTAGGCTGCCCTGATTCGTAGCATATGAATCACAGATTCTGCCCCCTTCACCCCAAACTACCATAAAAAGACAACTTTCAAGATTCGTAGGCTGCCCTGATTCGTAGCCTACGGATCACAGATTCTGCCCCCTTTACCCCAAACTTCCATAAATCTCAATTTTCACCACCTCTTTAGATGTCATACAATCATGAAATCATTCTATAAAATAAACTTCGATTTCTATTCGCACTAAGTGTCAAATAACAAGTTAGAAGGTATTAGAGAACATGTCCCAACTCGTTTGACCCATTACATACATCATAACATACCTCTTTTGGATGCACATACTTAGAACATGGTTTATTATCAACTAGACATCTAACTTGATTTGGTAGCATCAAAAATTTCCATCTTACCCAAACGGGTCGAATTCCAACTTACCCAAACGGGTCAAATTCCATCATACCCAAACGGGTCAAATTCCACCTTACCCAAACGGGTCAAATTCCCTCTTACCCAAATGGGTCAAATACCCTCTTACCCAAACGGGTCAAATTTGAGTTCTACCTCTTGTTGCTTTCTAGGATGGTTACTCCAACCCATATTCTACCGAATCATTAACTATGCCATTAATTCAATGCAAGTACAATACTAATAGAGTATGATCACTCATGTTTAACATGAGGTCACTAAACATATCTTACGTTACCTTGAGCGTTTAACTTCTAGCTTTTCCTTCACGTTGGTGGCTTGAGCTTCCACCGGATTCACCTATATTACCATGATTATTAATTAATTATGAATATCCACATTCTTGCAAATACAAATGTACATAATCAACCCATGTCAAGTGTTGGCACACTTGACTCTAAATTTTCATACACACACAAGCCTCATGAATAAGAAGACCAAAGTCTAGACATTTCTAGACTTTTATCATAAACACATACACACTTTCATATCTCATGACACAATACTTCAATTTATGCAATAATTCATGCCTCAAACTTAATAAATCTTCACCTAGGCATTTCATCGAACACTTAGTGTGCACGATTAATATTCTTACTTGTATGAAGTATTCCTTCATTCCATTCAACCCATCATTAACTATAGATGCATACATTTACCCAATTTCATGAGGAATTACTAATCTTTCATAAGAACCAAGCTCTTATGATCTAGAAACCCAACCCAACCTCCCATCTATTCCTAATTTCGATTCACATGAGGTGGGTTTTAACCCCATTACAATCTTACTAACAATCATAGAAATATGGACATGCAAGGTGAAATAATGCATCATCTAGGCATAGAAACACATATATCACAACCCTCCTACATCAATTTACTCTACAATCGAGTTCCATAGAAATCACATAACTTGAAAACCCAGTTACTTGATGCAAGAACTCAGAGATTAGATGGTAAAATCGCAGCCTCGACCCCCTCTTATGCTCAATTTTGTTTTTCCCCAACGAGTTGCTTCCCAAAATCTAACCAATTTGAAGATTGAACCCTCAAGAACTGGTTTGGCTCTCACCCTCTTTCAATGGTTCGTAGAACACATCAGGGGGTTTATCCCCATATTTTCTTTTCTTTTGTTTTTAATTAAAAGTTACACATTCAGCCCCTCCCCTTTTACTACTTAACCATTTTGTACCAAATCTTCATATTTACCCTTTTAAACCTCAATTTTTCTAGTAAATACTATCTAGTCACAAACACACATCTTTAATGACTGGTTAATTTTTACTAAACCACCGGGTTTGTGGTTACTAACTACACATACCCGACCCTTCCCACACAAAAAAGAGACATTTCCAAATAAAAAAATCACATAAAGAATTTGGGACGTTACATTTTTGGATTTTAGAAAGTTTATATAAAAACAAACCGAAACTCTTTTTGATTTTCAAACTTGTGCTAAAACACATCGAAACTCTTTTTGAATTTTTTTAAAATGAATACATAAATCCAGTACTGAAATGAACACTATTTTTTATTTAAAAAAGATCACTATTCGGGATCAAATTGGTCATAACGTACTGAACTACACTTCAATTTCAACTAATTGAAGCACATAAGCCATGTTGATTGCCGGTATAATTTGTCCATCTTAAACTCAGACAGAATCATACTCATAACATCTGGATATGTTAATGTATTATTAATTTGCTTTGACCAGTGGAACCCACACTATCAGACATATTCAGACATTTCCTTTTTCTTATGTGATTACACTTGTGATTATCACATAGTGTTTTGTATTCATGATATTGCCAACTGTGTTCCATGCAAAAAGAAATAAGAACGTTAAATCGTCTACCTTAAGGTCGATCTTTCGATACGCGAATAAGGCCTCGGATTTAACAAAATAAGAAAATAAAACAAGTTGAAGTTATATAATTCAACAACGATCAGGTCGATACTTCCGTATACGCATAGAAAGTCTGATGAATTATACGAAACACCAAAGTAAATAAAGCAGAACCTTAAATGAACAACTATCAGGTCGATACTCCCGTATACGCAGAGATAGTCCGATCATTTAAGAAAATAAAGAAAATCAAACAAGTTTAAATCTTTGCAAAAGAACACATGTATACACAGTGACTACTCATTTTTTTTCACACATCTTTCTATATTTGTCATGAAATACACTTCAAGATGTTGTCCACTAGGTCAAGCACAACATTTAATGTATATCACATTTGAATATTTTCTGATTTGTCGAGTCTACATGACATATCAGACAATGATCTTATGGCTTTTTCATTTATTCCATCCTTGAGTCAGATACATAAGCCAATGTACCATCATTTCTCAATGATCGATTTCTCAATTTTTATATATTTTACATGTATTCACCATGGCTTTATATATTTTGCATGTATTCACCTTCACCATGACATGCATTTCTCCCCCTAAAATGAAAAACTCTATTTTTTGGATTTTTCATTTTATAAAACAAAGACACTGTTTTTGGTATTTTCAATTTTCTCCCCATAAAACTATAAACGGAATAATAAAGAAAGAAAATTGATCGATCGATACGGATACCTTTCAGCTTTGAATTTGAAAATTTTAATTTGAAATATGAAATTTGAAATTTGTGTAGTTTAAATTAAGTAGAATACTCTACCATCAGCAACTTTTTAATCACCGATAGGTCTTCTTGAAGTACCTGCACACACTAGTCAAAACATTAGTTTTTAAACTGACCTGAGCCCTTGGCTACAGGTCGACCAGTGTTGTCATTTTCTTTTCCTTTGGAAACCACTTTAGGTTTCCACATCATCTGTGGTGTAACAGTTTTTGATGAGTCATTAATTGGGTTAACCTTTGAAGGACCACCCATTACCTTAGCAGTTTGTTTGAGAACAAATTTACAAGGTTTGAACTAATCATAAACTGTGCCTGAATTATTAGTGACTAAAACTGGATCAGCAGGCAAACCACCAGATGGTTTCTTACCTTTCTTCATAATTTAGAAGGACAAGAATTAGCAAGATGACCTTTTGTTCGCAAAGATAGCATTTACAATGAGCAGTAAGATGTTTACTATCAATTGTGCCATCAACAACTTGTGACTTATGAACGGAGGTCTTTGTCCTTTCTTGCTCCACATCACACAAAGTAGATTCAAACGAATCATAACAATCAACATGTTGAGATTGTACTTATGAACCCATTTAGAAGTAGGGCTAAGTGAACCATCAGAAGAAAAACCAACAATCTGCTTCTTCTGTTCAACCTTTATAGGACAATCTTGAGCAAGATGACCTTTATGACGACGGATGTAGCAATCCTGGTCTTTAAATTTTGTCCTTGAACACTATCATGAGTTGAGTTACAACCACACGAAGAAAATTTAGATAACTTCGTATTAGCACAAGGTGACTTTGAAAGACTTATATTCTTGAACTGATCAGATTTCTTAAGTTGAGGCAATGTTTGAGCCATTTTAGCAACAAATGAATCTTCTTCCATTAAATGAAACACTTTTAGCTTTTCTTTCCGATCTAGCCTTCGAGCATCTATCACTGGCTGTTTGAAACCTAACCCAACATGTATTTTAGAAATTTTCCCATGAGAACCCGATGCTTGATGAGCTTCCTTTGTAAGTTTTGAAAATTCGGCTTTAACATTTTTCAAAGTCTTTTGCTCATAAAACACTGATTCATCAATATTAGTATGAGTGATAATATTTTCCTTCGGTAAAGCTGTAATGATCCTGAAACAAACGTTAGAATCCTTGAACTTCCAGCTTCTTGATTAACCACCTTTCTACCAGCTTTCTTTGACATCTTCTTCTTGTCTTTCTAACTATCACTTTCTTCTGATATTTTGATAATAAATTCAGAATAATCACCAACTTCCTCTTCGTTTTACGTTAAATCCTGGGGTGATTCTGTTGGTATAGCAGGAGGAGGAACAGTTTTCTCAAAAACTTTCTGAAAATTTTCATGCTTGCATAGAAAACTTGTAAAAGATTGAGAATCAGTGATGTTATTTAACTTACGATTGACATCAATCACTTCAATCTTCAATTCAGAAATCTTTTGAAGAGCTTCAGGAAGTTCCTTTTTAGTAATGATTAACTTCCTTACTGCTCTGTTTGTTTCAGCTTTTTGCATCCTCATGTTCTCTAAGTCATCAAACAATTCTTTTCTAATCTTTTCTTCATTATTCTTGTGAATTTCAACATTAGCCTTCAAACGCTTAGTTTTTTTTCCAAATCAATTCGGTTTTGGCATCTAATAGCTTCGTGTTATCTTCTTGATGACTTAATTCTTTAGAATTAAGCCTAGCCACCGTCTTTTCAAGACCTTAAAGCTTGAATTTTTATTTTTCAAATTAATCATCAAACACAACTGCCATATCTTCCGCTTCCTTCTTCCATTTATCAACATTTTTTATAACAAACTATTTTCTTCAGTCAATTTTGAAATCATTTGTGTATGCCAAAGACATGGTGGAAAGGCACTCGAAGGCTCGCCGCGAATTTACACGGGCCTCGAGGGCTTTAGAAAGGACGAAGGCTGAATTGGTAGAGTGCAAGTCACGGTTAGGGAAAGTGGACGGTGAGGAAGTCAAGAAGCTGAAGCAGAAGTTAACATATGCGGAAGGAGAAAAGTCTGGCATTGAAATGATCTTCTCTCGGCCAATGCTCGGGTGAAGGAGTTAGAGAAGGTTGTTGCGGAGAAAGATTGGTTGGTTAAGTAGAGGCGAAACATCACCGAGATGAGCAATCTTTGAATGTGGTGAAGATAAAGGAGGCTAAGAAGGAGAAGAAGAAGGAGAAGAAGAAGGGTGAAATGAGGCAGGTTAAGGAAACTAACATGGTGAAGTGGACCGAGCAGTAGTGGTTGATCAGGAAGGGGTTTAGTTTTGTGCTTATTCGGAGTCTAACATTTTTTGCATACTTACTATGGCTTGTTATCCCTAGTAAGAAAACACAATCTGTAAATGTATTAATAAACATGTATAAAATCACATAAAGTAGTTAAGAAGATTAGAAAGTATGTGTTTTTTTTTTTGTCAACAACAATATAAGAAGTTTCTTCTGGCTTCAAAGTTCAAACGGATCGACCAAGGTCTAATAACATGAACCTTGATAGGATTTTTAGTTGTTTTCCATTCAAGCTTTTCTAAAAGGGAAAATTACTGCAGAGGCCATTGACCCAAAATCAATTAACAAAATGGTCATTGACCAAGGAGTTACTAAAATGTGAGGCCAATAGCATTGAGACACATCAACTTTTTTTGGTATATATATGCCAGACTCATTCTCTATTTCATATATTCATTCTCCATTTTATAAAATAATTCGTCAATTTGAACCATATTATTCAAACCTATTCGCCATTTATCTTATTAAAATATTTAAAAAATTGATATTCTCCAATTATTCTCCCATTATAAAATATATTCGCCACTATTTCTTTTTTTAATAAATTATGTTTTAAACTTAAGTTTTTTAAATGCTATTTAAATTTGAATGCGTATTGAAATTTTAAATGCTCTTTAAATATTTAGTAGAAAAGTTCCGTTGAGTTATGGTATTTAATTTATTTTTTAAATTATGTTTGAATATTTTGTATTTGATTTTTTTAAGATTTGTGTTTTAGAAAATAAAGTTACGTTTTTATAGTTATGTTTGATTATTTTATATTTGAATTTTTTAGCAGTAGATATTTATTTAAACCAAGGAATGTTTGAATATTTTTAAATTTGAATTTTATTTATATTAATTAATTATATAACGTTTTGAAAAGATGACGTGTACACTATCAAATTACTGTTAGAAGCCAGGTGGAGTGTTTACATTTTTCTTATTGGATTACGTCTTACCGACGATACGGCGGTGGTGTATCAACGATTTCGTCGGGTGGCTTTTTCAAACAAATTAGGGTTTCTTTGCAAAGCTATGGTACTGCGGCTATTGTTTTTCTTTAAGGTTGAGGTATTGATTCGTGTAACCTCATGTCTTTGTCGGTTTTCTTTTTCAACGTTTGTCGTTGTTGCCTTCGTCCTCAGACCGACGGTCACCGGAATGGTGACCCATGTGTTAGGGTTTTTGTTTTAGTTTGGCTGAGAACGTTTTTGATGAGTATTCAACAAACAGAAATGAATTTTTTCCTCGGTTATGATTCTTAGAACCTCAATGGTCGTGATGCATGATCCAAATAAATGATCAGAGCCTTTTAGTTATCTTTATTCAATCTAATTTGGCCATTTGGGTTGCTGTTAAACTCCTAAAGTTTCATTTGGTCTCTTTTTATAATTAGAATTTAGATGGTGGTGGTGGGCGTGGTGGTCTTTGCTTCATTAGAATTTAGAGCAAGTTTTCTTCCTTTATTTCATCGAGGTAATTTTTAAACCTATTCAATTATTCATCTAAATTTGGGGGATTGAAGCATTAAGATAAATTTCTGTGATTCTAATTTCCATTGCAGTGGTAGCTTCAAATATTAATTTGTTAGTGTTGTCATCATGTATTCATCATATTTTCTCCACTATTATGCTTAGGCTATAGACTATCGCATTACATCCGAAGAGGTATCCGATATCCTCACTGTAGCAAAACGAAACTCAGGCTTGAATATGAATGACGATATTGGAGGTCGTAATTTGGAAAGTATTTCTTCATGTTCTTGATTTTCAAACGCGATAAATTTATGGTTGTTTGTTGTTTTGTATGTTCATTGTTGTCCTGCAATGCATTATTTCTAATTATCTATCCAGATTTTTACCCAATTCCATATAGGTAGCCCCCTGCTAATTCATACATATAGAAGATGTTCGCGATCAAGATATGTATTTAGAATATATCCATCGTTCATGTTGTAATGATGATTTGTATTATCTTATCAAAGCTATAAAACATACTAATCTTTGTATACTAATAAAATGCAAAATAAATTAGTCTAACAAAATATGTATGTTTTGTTTCATTATGCTTCTTATTTACCAACTGCAAGTGCTTTCTTCTGATTGTAGGTTTCGGCCTTTCGGGTCTGCTATTCACTTAGAGGTGGCATAGATTCTGGCATAAGGAGACTCCTGATTTCAAAGACTAGAGAGAAATAACTTGACCGTATGATGCTTACATACTCTGTTTTCCCTTTACCAAAATTATCCGACACAGTTTTTTTTAGCCCTATAATGCCACCCTCGGTCCAGAACTTAAAGCTTAGCAATTCAAGTTTTAAGTAACCATTCTAATACTGTTGTAATTTATGACACTTTTTTTAGCCCTATAATGCCACTCTCGGTATGGCTATTGGGGAGTATGCTTCACACATGCAACATTTTTTTCCCTAGGTGCTCTATGTTTAACTGGAAATTCATATGATTATATGAGAACAATAAAGCAGTTTGTAAGGGTGTGAAATTCTTACATTGTATATGGAATGAAGATGCAGGTTGGGGAGAGAGCGACATATCTTGCCCTATAGAGGTATCATTTTTCCTTTTTCACCCAAAATTAACCTTATGTGTAATACTTAAACTAACGATATCAAAATGTCTTATATATGTTTCTATTCTTCACAAAGTTATACACACCACTGGATGGAAGCAGGTTAAAATTTTATGTAAATGTCAAGGGTTACGCTTAGCCTTATGTTTGGTGGACAGGTTGGTTTCATTATTTTCATTTTAAGGTTGGTTTCAATATTTTCATTTTAAGAAATTCATGATAACATATGTTTGACCAAATGAAAATATGCATTGACTTTTAGAGCTCCCAAAGGCCAAAGCAAACATATCCAAAAACAATTTATTTGAAAAGTCTTCTTTCATGTATACTGTATACTGACAGAGTTCGATAACATCCATGTATACTCTTTAATGCCTTCTCAATTTACAGAGTTTTTATCCTTGCTTATCGTCTTTGTGTCACTTATATTCTTTTTAATGTCTTCTCAATTTAAAGACTTATTAACTTCATTTGTTACTGTCCTTAGGCTTTCGAAAATAGTCTCATTCAACTCCTTATGTATACTTTAAGATAATTTATGGTATTTGTTATTTTATTACTCAAGTAAATTTTGTTATACTAGTATACTACTCTAAGTCTTTGCCATTTTAAGGCTACTGTTTGTGCTTCAATTGAGTCAATTATATTCTTTTTAACGTCTTCTCAATTTGCACAGTTAAACAACCTCTTCTTATAAATCAAGAACTATACTAAAGATATGCTACTTTGTTCAACAACCATGTCGGAACAAATTGACGCTGCAGCAGCTAGGTTTCAACTTTTGTAGTTCAGAAGAATAGGCATCGTCAATAAATTAATGCTCAGGGACTTGGATTCCAACTTTTGAAGTTATGTGGGTGAAGAAATAGGTGCTAACCATGTGCATGATAACTTATATGGTTAAAATGATATAAGACATGTTATCGCTACATAATATGTGTAAAACTCAGCATAACCGAAAACGTAAACGAACATACAAAGACAAGTAACGACCCGCCGCAAGGCGCGGGTCTGTTGCCTTGCATATAACAAAATCGATTTGTTGCCTGTGAGGGCTTTTCCTGTACTTTCTTTGGTCCAATCACAGCTTCACAACAATTTTGTTCAGCCAATGAAATGGTTCCAGGTAATAAGTATTATGTCACGCGTCGTTTCCTTTAGCAAATTTTTCCTCTTGGTTGAATCTCTCATTTGTACGTTCTCTCTCATCTTTCTCTGGTACATTATCTATCATCTCTCTCTCTCTCTCGAAGCTTCTTTCTACCGTCGTGGTTGGTTACCGGCGTTCTGGTACTCACTGATATCTTTGTATAGCGACCTATGCTTTTCTGATGGCAGTCATGACAACGCGAATCTCTAGGGTTACAGTTGGCATGCGGCTGATGAGATTTGAGTGGCGGAACCCTTACACCGTTTGGCGATGATGGTGGCGGTGAAGGCGCGACGTTCATCGTAGCCATCACATGCATCTGAGCTTTTCGAGTTGTGACGGGCAGTTGCTAGGGTTCTGTTGTTCTTCGCTGCCGTCGGTTCGATTTTACACACGGACTTTACTTTCTGTTCTTTGGCAGAGATGAGGTGTTTATCGTTCTTGTTCCTAAAAACATATGTATTGTAAACGCATTGCTAGAGACACACACAAAGGTGACTTCGAGAGAGACCAGTAGTGAGCTAATGTTCTTCTCGAATTCCGACCGTCGGAAGCGATTTTCGGCGGCTAGGGTTTTCACAACTGCGAGCTCCGATCTGGTAATCTTGATTAACCTCTGGGATGTTCTTGCATGTATATTTTATTCTTAGAATCATGATGATGATCTGGTTTGCTAGTGTATGGCGATGGATGTAAGGGATGTGATGGGGAGACGACCCTCAATTTGTTAGAAAATGTGTGTGAATGAGATGTTAATCTCAAGTTTGGAAAATGTGGAATATGTATACCACATTGGTGTTGGAACATAAGTTGAACTAGTTTATAAGGCTTTACTCCAAAGCCTTTGATATATCTTGTGTCATGTTTTACTCTGGCTCATATCCTCGCGCATGGGGGGGGGGGGTGCGAAAAATAGCAATTCGGGTTGAAATTCTTAACTCGTGCCCGCGCGACCCGCAGACACGAAAGCAGCTCCAAAACGGGGGTCAATAGGTGACCAGTATTTTGCTAATTTTCGAGACCTTTTTTTTGAGCAGATTCTAGAACGAATTTTGGTTCATTGAACCAACCCTTTGCATTCCAAACTGACCATTCATTGCAATGGTTAATGAGCTTAATAACCATCGTCTGGTTTGGAGTAACTACATGAAGACTACAACTTTTGAGAATAGGTGGAAAGACCTTATGGAAGAGTTCTCGTTAACCGATCATGATTGGCTAACGGAAATGTATAACATTCAGGAGCGTTGGGTTTTCGCGTATTTAAGAGATATACCCATGTGTTGTTTGCTGAGAACAACGTCGGTATGTGAGAGTTCCAATTCTTCTTTCAAAGTGAACTAAACTAGTGCAAACACCTTCGTTCAATTTATGATGTGCTTTGAAAGTAGAGTTGAACAACAAAGGTACAAGCAACGAACATCCGATTACAAATGTTCAATTGTGATTTATAACAATAGTGATGCTAAACCAATTGAGAAGCATGCATTTCAACTATACACTAGTACCATATTCCTTGAAGTGCAAAAGGAAATCAAACAAGGTATGTAGTATTGCTACATATCAAGCACAGAGGTTTTGGGAATAACACATGTGTATTATGTAAGTCAAGTCAACCCCAACAATGGTTCCTTGAATACCTATGAGGTAAGTTTATTCATATTTAAAAAAAACGTAAAACAATTTCATTCGGGTACATATGTATTCTTCTGTCGCTACATATGTTAAAGTTCAGTGTCCAAATTATTTTAACAAACTTGATGTTCTTAATAGGTTAAGTACAACACTGTGGAGAAGATGGGAGATTGCTCGTGTAGGTGTTTTACCATTATCGGGTATTTGTGCAGGCATGTATTTTGTGCTTTTCAGGTAAACCGTTTGAACGAGATTCCTTCAATCTACATTTCTAAAAGGTGGACTAGATATGCACTACCACGATCAATCTATCAAGTAGAAACCCGATATAGGGTCGACATTAGTGTTGAGAGTGTGTTAAGAAAGCAAGTTTTGGAGATGATGAAAGAATGTGTAGACGATTTAAGGGCCGATAAAGTTAGGCTTGAAGCTTTAGTGGAGAAGGTGAAAGAATTGAAAAAATGTATTGGTGCATGTGGGTCAAACTCAACAGTTGTGGATAATAGTGATGAGGCTGTTGTTCAAGAGATTGTGGGATAAGAAATAAATTTTGAAGTTTCCGTCAACAATCCAAGCGAGGTCATAACAAAAGGTTGTGGGAAAAGGCGTAGGGTTAGTGGCCCGGGAGAAAAAATCAGGGAGAAACCTCCTAAAGCTCCCCGCTTGTGTAGAACTTGCAACGAGTACGTGACGGACCATGACTCAAGAAATTGTAAGAAGAAAAAAAGGGAAAAGATGTTGAATCGGGGGACTCAAGTGACGAGGCATGATATGGGATGAAGGCAAATGACCAATGATGGGAAGTAAGTGGGTGGTCGTTATGTCTTTTTTTTTATTTCTTTAGTTGTAGTATGTAAGAAGACCATGTATCAAATCAATGGCCTTGTCTTTTGGTTCTGGTTACATAAACATAACATGATTTCCTATTTAGCAAATGGGGGATAATGTTATTTGTGTAACATTATGAACAATCTAGATGACTAGTAGGTAAAATTAGGTTTATGGATGTTGATGAAGTAATGTCACTTATTTTGTTAGTAATTTCGATGTTAATCGTTTACATATGTTCTAGAAGATAATGTGACGAATAATTACATATGTACAAAAATTAATCATACATATGTAATTCGTTAGCTACCATTGAATTCTAGGGTGAGCATATTACTTGTGGCTAACAAAAAGCGAGTCATTTAAATTTAGGAAAAACGGTTGTATAATTACATTAATATGAATCTCATTTATTTCTACGCAAAAAGCATTAAATCAAAACATGTGATTATTTAGTCAGATTAAAATAATACTTCGAAAAATAGGAAAATGTGTAATATATCTACATATGTATACATACGCTAGTACATGTGTAAAACACCAAGAACAAAAATGTAGTCTAACCTCTATTTCATGTGTAATACCGACTTCTACTTATGTAGTAATACAATGTATAGGACACATGTAAAATATAGAATGTAACAATATGAAAAATTTAGTGTATCGTAAGTTTCATATGTAATGGCAACTATTACACGTGTAAATGAAAAAAAAATGAACATGTGTTGTAAACGCCAACTGTACGTTGCATATTTAGTAATATAATATAGAGGGTGGGGTTACATATGGAATGTACAAAAAAGTATCATTCCCTACAGATTCCATATTTACACCCACAAAAAGAAAAACAATTTTTTTCCCCTAAAACGTATGTGTAAGAATTTAGTTTTTAATAAATTGGATATGTAAATGAGAAAATAATTGAACATGTGTAGTAATAACATGTTACATAATACAAATTTTAATACCTATGTAGTAATAACAGGTTACATATCTTCCTACTCTAATAAACAATTACAATTGTTGACACTTGTCAACACTAGAATCATTCTCACATAATTTTTCCCTCCCAAATCTAATCCCTAATGAATTCTTTTTTAGGAAAGTATATCCCTTATAATCATGATATATTTTTATTTAATTATATTTATGGAATTATGACAATCATATATCAATTTACATCTAATTTTTATTTAAAATTCTTTTTTAAACTATTATTATTTTCATTTAATAAATATTTAAAAAACTTATAAAATACCAATAGACATTTATTTACCGTGTTTTTCATATATAATTGAGCAAATCATATTTAATATTATAACTAATGAATAACTAATATTGTTTTACAAATCTAATAAACATTGTGGATGATACTATTTATAGAGAAATCCGTAAATAATAAAATTTATGTTCATAATATCCAATATTAAATAGTTTTTCTATCATATCAAATGATCCATGTTCATTAAAATTGGAAATTTTAAACATCATGACTAATACAATTGTACGTTATCTAATATATACCAAGATAATTTTTTTTATTGATTTAACATTATAATATTCTAATTATACTTTAGACTTTATACTCAACAATTAAAAAATGTTCATTATAATTTTGATGAAATTTTATACTCACCTAACTTTCTATCGAGACTTAAATTCTCAAGTTTGTCAAATCATAAGTTAGTGTTAGTCGCTATTCAAGGTTGGATTATTTTTCTAACAACCATTTTTAAAGATGATCATGTTTATGTTGTATTTTTTCCAAATATACAAGTAGAGACATGCTCTAAATATTTTTTTATGAAGAAGATAAAGTCACCAATACCATATTATGAATTATAACTTTATTAAATGTAATGTAATACGTTATTCGGGTAATAAAATGAGTATGCATGAATTATCATTTATATATATTTTCTAATGATTTAACCCGTATAACCCTTTACCAAAAAAAAATGATTTAACCCGTATAACATACGGGTTCTATCCTAGTGTATTAATACACTAGTACATATATGTAAGTCAAGTTGACACTATGATTCCTAGGACGTATATTTAAAAAAAAAATTATCAAATATTAATTAACACTGTGATTACCCTACAAATGTATTAAAAAAAGACTCCATTGTTACATATGAATTATACTTTCATACCATACTTTCATATGTAAATACTAAACTTTACATATGTAACTGGGTAATATTATCTGGCACCGAGGTAAATGGTGATTATTAAAAACCCAGAAAGTAAACTTCCTAGTTGATAATTATTAGTCAAACAGTGTTTAAGAGATGCAACAAAACATGGTTTTTGACAACAAAAACAACTTCAGGGGACAAGTTCCATCAACAGTTTCATACGGGAATAGAAGATCAGATACAAGACTTGATTTTGGACTTCAAAAGATTAACATCGGATAGTAGAATTACCGCAACGTATTTTTTACGAAGAACCTTGAGCTGCTTTTTCTTCCTCATCCCATTACCAAAATGACAATCAAATTCATAGATTCTGCCCATGAACTTCTCCATATGCCTCGTCACAAAAATAATGTTGTCGTTCGGAACGGACGATGTAGCCCACTCAATATGGAGCCTGTCTATCTTACAGGACAGAAGCTGCTGACATTTGGGGTGACCAATGCTCTGCAGATAGTTGCAGAAATCTGTTTCTGTACACAACCAAGTTAAAATCAGATACTAAACCAAAAATATGTATAAAAATTGGATTGATTGTAACAATGGATAGCAAAGTTTGCCATCTTGTGTGTAGATTCCTCGTCGAAATATGAGTCACGGTCGCATAACTTAACCAACGGATCAGATAAGGGGGAACTATCAATAACAGATATAGCAGGGTGTTTGAATTCAAAAACCAAAAGGTAGAAACTTTCAGAATCTTCAACTGGTAAAAAAATCATGTCAACTCCTTTAAAATCTCGGTTTATCGGATAAGAATCAAGATGTGCGAGTAGGTTTTCTTTAAAAGCATTGTTCCTTCTGTTGTCGTCAGCTTGGTGGTCATGAAGCAAATAACTGGACTGTTGAAATAAATAATCACTTGGTTAGAATAGTATATGACTAATATAATGTAATGGTAACTAAAAAAACTCAAAATCGGAGAGGGGGGACAAAAACAAAAACAAGCCGGGGAGTCATCGGATCTATGATTCTCATTGTAATTAAGAGCATTGACCCAAGTTTGACAACTATGTTAACCGGGATATATATAATTTAGTACATTTTTTATGCAAACTAGCAGAAATATATGTGCTATTTTACTTTAAAACAGTACAAATAATGTTGTCTTAACGTAAAAAAACACAAATAATATTGTCTTAATGTAAAACAGTACAGATAATGTGGTCCTAACGTAAAACAGAAGGTATATAAAACTAGTACATTTTTAATGCAAACAGCACAATTATATGAGCTGTTTTACTTAAAAAAACATTAAATGTGTTGGTTTAATAAAAAAATAACATAGAAATAGTTATTTGAATGTAAAACAAAACGTATAATGCCAGTACAAATTAAATTGTTTAAATGTAAAATAACACAATTATTACAAAATAGTACGTGATGAAGAATAAAATCCCACTCGCGCATGTGCTTGACATGCTTGACATTTTTGAAGCTCTTCAAAGGTACTTCTATACATGCCTGGCCAATAATAACCAAGACTCATAATTTTTGCCACTACCATTTTAGCTCCTGCATGAATACCACAAATTCCTTCATGCACTTCTCTAACAACCCACTCTGCCTCGCTTGGCAACAAACACCTTAATAGGGGGCCCAAAAAACTCCTTCGATATAAAGTATCATCCTGCATTTGATATTGAAGCGAATTTACTCTCACTTGCCTGGCTTGCTCTTTGTCATCTGGAAGTTCCCCTTTTGTTAAGTATTTTATTATTGGCCACATCCAACTGCCTTCGTACATTTGTACATCCGCTGTTAGCTTCAGATTAACAGTAGGAGCTTCCAACAATTCCACTCTGATTTCCTTTGCGAGGTGCTCAAATGCCACAGATGCTAATTTACTTAGAGCATCAGCTTTCCTATTTTGGCTTCTAGATATGTGTAACACTTCACATTTGTCGAAACTCTTTATGAGTTCTTGTACTTGTTCCAAGTATAACGCCATATACTTTCCTTTTGCTTCATATGTTCCGGCAACTCGACTTGCCACTAACAGCGAATCCACATACGCTATTAATTGCTTAGCTTTCATCTTTTTGGCCAACCTTAAACCTGTCATGCATTATCAACTTACAATGGTAAGCTTTGTTTTTTTTTTTTTACAAACATATGCGAATACATTTGCTCAAAAGCTGCATGAGTATATCTATATACTCACACTCTTCTCCCCCATCTTTCTTTTTAAAAGAACTTAAAAAAAAATCACACAGCCTGACCTGCTAGTAACGCTTCATATTATGCTTCATTATTTGAAGATACAA
Organism: Deinandra increscens subsp. villosa; assembly: GCA_039602395.1. Taxonomy (NCBI): domain Eukaryota; kingdom Viridiplantae; phylum Streptophyta; class Magnoliopsida; order Asterales; family Asteraceae; genus Deinandra; species Deinandra increscens. Next base: position 787,814 of record JBCNJP010000002.1, read on the forward strand.
AACCAAATCTGATCGCATATGTCAACTCATCTCCTTCAGGGCTTTTCAAAATCAATCCTGAAAGTTTTAAGGAAATGATTAACATAACATATGCATATGCAAGTTATAAGATAGAAGGTATTTGTAACAAAATTTCACCTGCTCCTGACCCATCAGAGTTGGATGATCCGTCTGTATGTAAAATCCATGTTTTATCAATGGGTTCATGAACGGTAATGCTGTTTACACTTGCTCCTTCTGGCACTTCGGCTAAAAAGTCAGCTATCACTTGGCCTTTAATTGAAGTACGTTGTTTGAATTCAATATCAAAAGGTCCCAACTCAATAGCCCATCTCACCAATCTTCCCGACATCTCAGGCTTTCTTAAGATGTTTTGGATAGGGAAAGAAGTATGGATGACAATAGTATGAGCTTGAAAATATCCTCTCAAGCGACAAGTTGCTTGTACCAATGCCAGAACTATCTTTTCCACTATCGGATATCTTGTCTCATAATCTTTTAACATCTTACTAACATAATAAATTGGAACTTGCTTTTCTTCTCTTTCTACCATCAACACAGCACTAACGACATTCTCAGTGACCGCTAAGTACATCACTAGTTTTTCTCCCAATTTTGGAGCAGTCAGAGTTGGAAGTGTAATAAGATCCATCTTTGTCTTCAAAGGCTTTATTAGCCTCAAGTGTCCATTCAAAATTGTTTCCCTTCAAACTCTCCTTTAATACTTTTATAAATGGAACTGTTCGCTCTGCTGCCTTCGAAAAAAACCTGTGCAACGCCACCAATCGACCATTTAAAGTCTGTATCTCTTTAATGGTTTTTGGTGGAGACATTTCTAGCACTGCTTTTACTTTTTCCGGATGTGCTTGTATTCCATTATTTTTTACCAAAACTCCCAAAAACTTTCCTTTTTCCATAGCAAACGAACACTTCTTAGGATTCAACTTCATGTTGATTTTTCTTAAATTTCCAAATGTTTCCTCAATATCATTAATCATGTCCTTTTCTTCACAACTTTTGATGACCACATCATCAACATATGCTTCTAAATTTCTTCCCACTTGTGCCTGGAAGGTTTTATCCATCAATCTTTGATATGTTGCCCCAGCATTCTTTAAGCCAAAAGGCATCTTTTTATAACAGAAAAGACCTTCGTTTGTAATGAAAGCTGTTTTGTCTTCATCTTCCTCAGCCATAGTGATTTGATGATATCCTTTGTATGCATCAAGGAAACACTTCCACTTATATCCAGCCAAAGAATCGACTTTAAAGTCTATCTCTGGCAAGGGATAACAATCCTTAGGACAAGCCTTATTTAGATCTTTAAAGTCTATACACATACGCCAGGAACCATCTGGTTTCTTGACTAAAACTGGATTTGCAACCCAAGTTTGGTAATGTACCTCCCTTAGTATTCCAGCTTCGACAAGTTTATCAACTTCGTTTTTTATAACTTCATTTCTGACCTTATCAACGATTCTTCGCTTCTGTTGTATTGGCTTGACCCCAGGATAGACATTAAGACGATGTTCGACAAAATGTTTCGGAACACCTGTCATATCCGATGGTTCCCATGCAAAGATGTCAACATTTCTTTTTAATAACTCAAATAACTTTTCCCTATATTCACCTTGCAACTTCCTCCCTACTTCTATGACTTGATCCGGAAATTTCTCATTGATTACCCATTTATCTTTTGTAAACACATCCTCTTGAACCACTTTAATACCCTCTTTATCAGGTTTATCCACCATCGCTATATGCATTTCCACATCCGATTCTACAGTTGCAATCCCAGCAGGTGTGGGGAAACGAACCATTCCATGTGGTATGGACACAATGGCCCCTATCACTTTCAATCCAGGTCTTCCTATGATAACATTGTGTGGTGACGGAGTTGCAACTATCACAAATGTCAACATTACTTCCCTAAAAAACTTATCATCACCGAAGATTACGGGTAAAGTGACCTCCCCCATCGGGTGCACAATTTCCCCCGAGAAGCCAATTAAAGGTGAATTATGAGGTTTCAACTTCTTTTGCACATCCGGTCCCATTTTCCGAAAACATGATTCATACATAATCTCAGATGCACTTTCAGTATCGAGATATGTTCTTTTCACTAAGAACCCAGCAATTCCAACAGTGATAACCACAGGGTTTTCTTTTGCATCTTCACCTCTTACGGGAGGAAACGTAATTTCACACATTTTCCAAGCTTCGTCAACTATCTTTGTTCGCACATTCCTATGCCAAGTGTTAGGATTTTGTCTAATCATCCCAATAACATTTTTGGCATTTGCGATAGGACGGCCTTCCTTTATATTCTTCACCAAATGAGACAACTTTCCAGATTTAATAGCTTTGTCTATCTCGCTTCGCAAATGTCGACAGTCATCTGTGTCATGACCTCTATCTTTGTGGAAATCACAATACTTTGTTGTATCTGCATTTGCACCCAAACGTGTTCTTTGAGGTGTAGCAAATTGTATCTTCTCAGTTGCCAAAATTTCACTAGGCGTCTTAGTTAACATTGGGAACTCTTCTGCCTTCGCCTCCCAATTCCTTTTATTTCTTCCAAAATTCCCATCCATTCTTTTATCATATGGTTGTGTTCTATACTTTCCCCAAAATAGATTTCTCTGTGGGTAAGTATTTTCACTTGAATTTATGCTTTTGACATTTGCATTTGCACCCTTTGAGGATGGCTTATGGGTATTTATACCTTGAATATTTCCTGAAGCACTTCGTCCTTTAACATAGACTCGCACTCTATCCATCAATACTTCCATGGTTTTAGGCAAATCCTCATGTAATTTTTCTACTAAATGTGAATGCCTCACCCCATGACAAAAACCAGAAATCCGCAACTGGTCTTGAGCACCAACTATCTTCATAGTTTCATTATTGAAGCGAACCACAAAGTTTTCAAGACTCTCATCATTCCTCCGCCGGATATTATGAACTTCAGTGACTTCTTTAGTACACTTCCGTTGCTGACTAAACTGTCTTAAAAACTTTTCTTTCAAGTCCTCAAATCCTACGATTTGAGCATTAGGTAATGAGTCATACCATACTCTGGCAGCTCCCGTAAATGTTTGAACCAGCATGTGACACCACGTTTCCTCTGACCAACATTCCAAACGGGCCGCTGACCAAAAATCGAACACATGATCATCAGGATCTGACAAGCCTGCATACTTCTTCACAGAGGTAGGCATCTTTAACTTTTTTGGAAATTGTGCATTAGCGATCCAGTTAGCAAACTTCGATTGCTCTTGCATTGATGGAGGAAAATATGGCACAAATGTTTTTGTTGCCCCTGAAACATTCATATATGGAATATTAACCATATGAAACATATGCCTTTTTTACAAAGGGCTTTTGTATACTTCTTATAAGCAATCACTAATCTCATACACATATGAGCCTCTTCTGAGAGGGCAAGTGCATGTACAAGTGTTCAAAATATTAACACTTGCGAGGATAGGCCTCGCATGGAGGGCTTTTTATCAGCACTTGCATGAGCGTCCCAAAATGTCAACACTCGCAAGGATAGACCTCACATGGAGGGCTTTTTATAAACGCTTGTATATCACATATACAAACATTTTCGGTTTACCTAAGTTACATGTGCATATGCATTATGTCACATGCCTTTCCCTCTTTTTTTTAATTAAAATCTGCATCGCGTAAAGGACACGCAGGTTGCGTGTTTTTTATTTTTAAGAATTTTCTTATCATATCCTCAAATCTTCATCTGATTCCCAGAATTGCGCGCCATTTTAACGAACATTCAAAAATTCAAACAGCGCACCTTCAAATCTTCATATGATTTTCTGGAAATCGATACTTAATCCATGTTCTTGCCGTTATTTCGAATTCGTTTATTTTTTAAACGAATTTCAACCAACGCATCATCATTTCATACAATTTGTCACGAATCAAAAACATTCTTATGAATGTGCGTATAATTGAAGATTGAAACTCTCAATTATAATAATTATTAAATACAAAAGCTGAATTTAAACAATTACTCCATCAACGACATTACCTGGAGATGTCGGTTTCTTAATGAGGATCGGGTCATCCTCAGGATCATCTAAAACATTACTCTGACTTGCCATTTTTGACACATTACGTTCAGGAGTGAATTTGAGCTTTGTTCGAACCTCCTGAAGCCACAATTCCCGATCCTGCTTATCTTTCAGTTTTCGCAGGATCTCCAAATTTCGTATCAGGAATTCATCATCGAATTCACTTAAAACATCAGAATTCCTCAACTGATCCTCTCCTTCTCGCTTATCCTTTATTGAATCAACAATATCCTTTTCATGACTTGAGAACGAAAATAGCGAAGGTTTCTTACTAAATCCTCCACCAGACCCTTTCGAGCTCATATCAACCTTTCCTGCACTCGATGATGTGAATACAGTGTTCTTCTTCGCCGAATCACCAGCTAATTTCTCCATTCTTTTTCAAATTCAGTTAATACACGGATGTCGCCAATTGATGAAGAATAAAATCCCACTCGCACGTAAAATGAAATTCTAGACCTCACTAATGAATTTATAGAAAGAAGTAAGAGAAAATTATGGATCCCGAAGATATTGTATTCATTGAGTAACTTGTACAAGTTCAGAATCTAGAGAGAGAAACACACACTAAAGGTGTAAAATCTCCACTCCATCAAAAGTCCCTTCTATGATTTATGAATGTTCTATTTATACTAATAAATTTGGTTCGCAAGTTCCTTATTGTGAAGCAGATGCACTTGCTGTCGGCTTCGTCGCAACTGCATCTTTCTGTCTTGGAGATATTTTAGTTTGATTGTCACTTGCAAGTTATCTTCGTTGTTACACTTGCATATCTGATTTTGACCTCTCCTCATCAATACGCTTTTTGGAAAACCAAATACAAATATCACAAACTAGTACACTTTTTAAAAATATTTTTTTATATTTTTTATATATCAATACTATACTCAAATTAAAAAGAAAAAAATACCCGTTTTTATGATATAATTTTTATAAAAAAATAATATTGTACGAAAAAATAAACATTAAAGGAACACTTATAAAAGACAATAAAAGAGGATATATAACAAAGATACCACCCATTCTTAATTTCTTGTTATTCTATTGTATATTAATCTCAATAGTTGATTAGTAAAATTTAATGAATAAGGTCTCTTCCTATTACTTTTAGCTAAAATATGTTTTGAATGGATTTAACCCCTATATAAATATAAATATAAGATATAGATACATATAGATCTATATATAGATATGGATAAGTAATAATTTAATACATTAGTAAATGTAATAATGTGCAATATATGTAATGAGATCATATAAAATTCGTAACAATATATAATAAAATAACTCTACTAATTCTTGAGCTAATATTATAATTCATAAAGAACCTAAAATGAAAATAAAAACAAATCTTATCCTAAATCCAAATCCTCATGTTCACATTTGATCCAGGTACTTCTACTTCCCTACTTTCCTAAATTTAAACCGTCAACATGATTTGGAACTCACATTCCGAAATCTTTTATCTTCAACCTCACTAATGATCATGTCTTTAACCATCATCCTCCATGTCTTCATCTTCATATTTGTTGCTAGGTTTCTATACAGCAAACTTTCCACCAACTCACATCCATTACCACCTGGTCCTACCCCTTTGCCATTTCTCGGATGCATCATCCAAATGCTCCTAAACAAACCAACTTTTCGTTGGATCCATAACCTTATGGACAAATTTGACACCCGAATCCTCTGTGTTCGATTAGGGCCATCAACCCATGTCATTGCGGTCTCATCCCCAGACATTGCATGTGAGTTCCTCAAGAAACAAGATGAAATATTCATTTCAAGACCTAATGCCATGTCTGCATGTATGATTAGTGACGGGTATCTCACTGCAATCATGTCCCCATTTGGAGATCAATGGAGGAAGATGAAAAAAGTTATAAACCGCGAGATGCTTTCACCACCAATACACAAATGGCTCCAACCTAAACGCGACCAAGAAGCTGATCAATTGCTTATATACATAATGAATCAAATGAAGAAACAAGATGGTAAAGATGAAGGCGGGTTAATAAATGTACGAAGTTTGAGCCAGCACTTCTTTGGGAACGCAATGAGGAACATCATTTTCGGGAAAAGATTATTTGGGAAAGGAATGGAAGATGGAGGGGTGGGTGAAGAAGAAACTGAACATGTGGATGCTCTTTTTATCGTCTTGAAGTATCTTTATGCATTTTGTATAAGTGATTACTTTCCATGGTTAAGAGGGAAGGCTGACCTTGATGGACATGAAAAGATCATGAGGACAGCTATTGAAACTGTTCGAAAGTATCAGGATCCATTGGTCGATGAGCGAATTGAAATGTGGAACAATGGAGACAGAAAGGAAAAATGTGACATGCTTGATGTTTTTATCAATCTTGAAAATCCTAAGCTTACTCCAGAGGAGATTAAGGCCCAAATTCTTGTAAGTCCCTCACCATTTATTTCTATTTTATAAATGTTTTACATTTGCTTTTTCTAAAGCTAATGTTTGTGTGTTATCAAATTTTAGGAGCTAATGATTGCCACAATTGATAACACGTCTAACGCAATAGAATGGGCAATGGCTGAGATGATCAATGAGCCTTCGACCCTAAAAAGAGCAGCCGAGGAATTGGATCAAGTAGTAGGTCGCGAAAGGCTAGTCGAAGAAGGAGACGTGCCCCAACTCAATTACATAAAATCATGCATCAGGGAAGCTTTTAGGTTGCACCCTTTTGTATCTTTTCTTCCACCCCATGTTTCAATAATGGATACTACCGTTGCTGGTTACTTTATACCCAAGGGTAGCCATGTTATCCTAAGTCGATATGGGCTTGGAAGGAATCCAAATGTGTGGGCAGATCCATTGCGGTTTGACCCAGAGCGGCATCTTCGTGAGGAAGGAAAACAAGTGGTTCTTTCTGATGATGAGCTAAAGTTGATCTCGTTTAGCACAGGGAAACGTGGTTGTCCTGGAGTAACGCTAGGCACAATCATGACTACAATGTTGCTAGCAAGAATGATCCAGGGGTTCACGTGGGAAGCGCCGGGTAACGAGAAGTCCATTTCACTTGTCGAAAATCATGATGACATTTGCTTGGCTAAACCACTTGTGGCAATTGCCAAGCAACGGCTGCCCGGGTACATGTATCCTGCATGTTGACGAGAAGTATTTGGGGGTGCAACCGTATATATTATCACATAAGTGTTCCCTTGTTTTGTTTTTTAGACCATAAAATATCATAAATAAGAGCATCATCATCTATAATGGTATTTGTATTTCTATAAACGTAAATAATCTTTAATGAATTTGGTGTAACTTTATGATAGCGTGATGGATAGGAAACCCTTGATCTATGTCAAGGAATGAAAACCTAGCCCCAAAACCCGGTGCTAGAAACTTGGATAAAACCTTGAACTATGTCAAGAACAAGAACCCTAACGCCAAAACCGGTCGTTAGAAAGAGCTTGGATAAACCTCCAAACAAAATACGTTTTATTAAACTTCTTAACCTCCAAATTATGAATTACAAAAGTTCTTAAATAGATAAACACAAACTTGACCAACAAGAAAACATAAAATAGGAAACTAAATAATAAAATAAAAGTATTTAAAACGAAGATAGATTAAAATCTTCAACCCGATGGGAACGGGTCTCTGACTTACGGACAGGCTCGGGTTGGGTTCATCTAGATCGCCATCATTCTCCCCGTCTTCGAAAAACTCGTCCTCGAGTTTCATTGTTGGATCAGGACCCCCGGGATCAAACGGAACATTACGGTTTGTCTCGGACGACTTTAAACACACACCATTCGGACCGATGGGTCCCGGGTCTATCGGGTTATCGGGTGCTCCTACCTCCTTCCCCTTCCCCCCGTCTTCGAAAAAGACTCGTCCTTGAGTCTTGAGAATATCGTAGAGCTCAACGCTAATATTGAAGTAGACACCACTTCAAACCAATGCATCACTACCACAAATAAATATATTCTCGTACCAAGATAGAGCAACCCCCAATTTGCATTCAAGCCTCACGCCAATTCTTGCGGAATACGTCACCCGAATTGCACAATTTGGAAATAAATAATTAGGAGAGCCACGTGATCTCCCATTTTGTTTCGAAATCAATTCTTTAAAGATAATCAATTCCTTTAGTTCCCAATTTTGCAACCTCAATCTCACGCTTTGGGGGTAACCAAAATTCTCCAACGGAAACTCATATCTTGAGCAGATATTTACTGAAATTAATGCGACTTTTCTTCCAAAATAGAATTTCAATATGGTTATGCAAAATAGTTCGGATCCCCCCAGCACAATTACCCTTGCACAATTATTTTGCACATCACTATTAACTTTGAAAAAATCTTTTATGGTTTGCAAAAATCGAGCAAATGCATCGACTTCCAAATGTTGAATACTTGTGTTCGCTTCAATTTTAACAAACGTATTTTGAAGCATGTTTTGAAAAACAACCTTTTCTTCTACTTGAGCGGTTGATGTGACGGAAGCGTTGGGCGCAGAAACAGATTGCGGGGGTGGGGAAACTAATGATGGACGAGTAATCCAACCCAAAAGTTGTTGGATCAACAAACACTCTTCCATGTCAGGCACCACCCCGTTTTCATCGTACCTCGGTGTACTTTCATAAAATGTACACAACTCGAGTTCACGAACTCGTTGTTGCCAACTCTTGATTTCTTCTACATCCCTCGGGTCACGATAGTAGTCATCGTTGCCTCCGGCGGCGAATCTACAATGATTTCTACGGTGATCCGACATGGCTCTGATTACCACTTGATAGCGTGATGGATAGGAAACCCTTGATCTATGTCAAGGAATGAAAACCTAGCCCCAAAACCCGGTGCTAGAAACTTGGATAAAACCTTGAACTATGTCAAGAACAAGAACCCTAACGCCAAAACCGGTCGTTAGAAAGAGCTTGGATAACCTCCAAACAAAATACGTTTTATTAAACTTCTTAACCTCCAAATTATGAATTACAAAAGTTCTTAAATAGATAAACACAAACTTGACCAACAAGAAAACATAAAATAGGAAACTAAATAATAAAATAAAAGTATTTAAAACGAAGATAGATTAAAATCTTCAACCCGATGGGAACGGGTCTCTGACTTACGGACGGGCTCGGGTTGGGTTCATCTAGATCGCCATCACTTTATTTGTTTGTGTTCGTGTTCTAAAAACCAACATTTTATAAGTTGTTAGGATAGTGTTACATTGTGATTGGACCATTGGGCTCCAGTGGATGGATGCCGTGAGTAGCATCGGTAACTATTTGTTTATGGAAAAAAGACAAAAATGGTCGTTTTGATCGTTTTTTGTCACATTTTAGCCCTCTAAAAAGTCAAAGTCACTTTATGGCCCCCCAACTACGGTCATCGATAATCCCACGCAAGTCGCACGACTGTTCTCTCGTCCAATGAAAATTTGCCACGTCACCCAACACAGCTGTGACAACCGTGCTTTGTCTGACAGTGACCCTATATACGGAGACACTGTCACGGTTGTGACAACCTTCTGACACGACTGTCACGGTCGTCGTCGAGCGTCGTTTGATTTTTTTTAAATGGAAAAAGAGGGAAAATAAAGGTTCACAACCATTATTTTTATTTGTTTTTTTCCTTTACACACCATAGTTTCGCATTATAAATACCAACTTCACCACCACATTATTTCCTACCACATCATATTTCCTACCAGATCATGGCTTCTTCTTCTTCCTTCGTTACTAGTAACAATAAATGTAAGGTTTTTAAAGTTGATTTAGATCGAAACGTGTTTTGCTATCATGACATTGTTGTTGTAGAACGAATTGCTGGAAGAAATACTAAAAATGAAAGACAGGAATCTTATGGATGTCCTTATTAGCCCGTAAGTTTAATTTATACTTAAATTGTGTTTGTTTTATTTTGTCCATTTATGTAGCTGATTTTTTCACTAAAATTTTATAAGTCCGACACTGTAACTTTTTCATGTGAAAAAAAGATGTTGATGAAACATTTGCTAGTGGAAGAAGGCCGTTTAATTTGAAAAATAGAGTTGAAGATTTCGAACTTGGAAATTGAGAAGATGATGTTGGAAGAAGAACATAAAAGTTTGAAACTTAAGTTGAAAAATTCAAATGTACCAAGTAAAAGGTATGTAATTGTGTTTCTTATTGTCTTCATTGTTTTATGGTTTTCGAGGCATGAATAAAAAAACGAAGTTTAGTAAATGTGTTAGTTATTTTGATTAAAAAAAACTAATGAAAAAATGGTAATATAACGACGGTCGTCACGACCGTCAACTTGGGCGGCACGACCGTCTAAACACTTGTAAGTTAGACTAGTCGCCATGACCGTCCGTTTATTTGAGAACTCTTCTTCATAACCCTCTTTGTTTATAAACTTGTTGTTTGATTATTCGTTTTTTTATTAAATGGAGTTTAGTAATGTTGTGGTGTGTTTTGGTGGGAATTGAGAAGAAAGGAATGGTTCACCTGAGTATGTTTCTTTTGATTGTGTTCGTCGTGCATGATGTTACAATCAAATCTAAGTTTTAACGAACTTAAAACATCTATTTCTAATCGTTTTGGTCTTTTCAATATTTCACGTTCATCTTATAAGTTGTCTACGTACTCTTTACATATTGATATTGTCGATGAAATGACATGTCAATAATTTTAAAAGTTGTTGAGAGAAATCAAAAAGAGAATATTTACTTGTATGTTGTTGAAAACTTAAGTTCGGAGCCTAATCAACCTAAACTAGTTTCTTCTCATGGCTCAGATCCAACAAAAAAATGTTGGTCTTCCTGAAAACATGACAAGCAACGATTATCATTTGGATACCAATGATGAATTTGATATAAAAAATCATAACTTTTCTACTAGTTATGAAATTCATGATTCACAACGTGTTCCTGACACGTTCATTAACGATTTTAAAACAAAGAATACTAGATCTTCATCTTCACACTCTTTTATGGAAAAAGTTTTTAAAGATAAAGAAGAACTAAAATTGCTCTCTCACTACTAACTATGGAAAAGTGTCTTGAATACAAAATTCAATGATCTAATAAATGGGGATCTGTAGCTACAATAAATGGGGATCTGTAGCTACTTGTACCAAGGAAGGTTGTGAATGGTTAATTAGAGAAATCGATTATCCGGGCACTACTGTCTTTCATGTTAATCATTTCAACAACGTGCACACTTGTTCGAGAACCCAGATCTATCGACTAATCCTAACGCCAATAAAAAGGCATCGGGCCACATCGTGAAGGAGCAGATAAAGGATTGCAGACGGGTATACCGTGGTCGTGAAATTATTAAGCATATAAACGAGAGATTCAAACTAAATATCTCTTATAAATAAGGGATGCTTGGAAAAAATTACGCCCTACAACTTATTGTTGGATGTCCAGTTGACTCTTTTGGTAAATTATCCTTATATTTTTTATAATTTTGTAATTTGGAGAAAATCAATCTGGAAACGATTACTCAAATTTGGCGGGACGAGCTTGATCTTTTTAAAATGTGTTCTGTTGCTCTTTGGGCTGCTGTAAGTAATTTATTTATTGTTATTTTTTATTTTTTATTGTTTTATTTTGTTATTAGATTTTGTCCTTATAATTTTTCATTTTTTAGATAAGAAGTTTCACCTAATATGTTATTTATTGTTAAATTTTGTTATTAAATTATGTCCTTATAATTTTTTATACCCCTTCTATTTTTTAGACGAGAAGTTTCACTCAATACTTAAGACCAACAATAATTGTTGATGGGACACATCTCAAGGGGTAATTCTAAGGTACGATGTTTATAGCTGTTAGTATGGATAGAAATAGTCAAATTTTACCATTCGCGTATGGTTTTGGAAAGAGTAAAGACGGTGAATGTTGGACGTGGTTTGTATTCAAAATAAAAGAGTTTGTTGAAGACAGTAACGATCTTGCATTTATTTTAGATAGAGCGGCTTCTATAGACCTAGCACTAAGAACTGTTTATCCGCTAGCATATCATGGTCTTTGTTGTTGTCATATTTTGGAAAATTTACCATTGAAGGGTAAAGTTAAGAGACCGTATGATGGCAAACTTGTAAAGCAGCACTTTAGTCGAGTTTAATGTTTGTTTTTAGGCACTTTGTGAGAATTGTCCCAAGGTTCGCAACACACTTTCCCGAATTGGTTTCGCTAGATGAGCAAGAGCATACTCTCCGATCGATAGATATAATATAATGACATCAAACAGTGCTGAAAGTATGAACGCTTTATCAGTTGATGCAAGAAAATTACCCATCACCAAACTAATTTGTTTCTTTATTGTCATTATAAAAAATTGGTCTTTTAAATGACGTCAGCTTATCATAATTACTTTAATGTATCCCTTTGTTTATTATATATATATATAGGGGAAGGATCAAATAGAAACAAGATCTTAATGCGAAAACATGAAAACAAATATTAAAACCTTTATAACTTCTTCATACGTTAATATTAAAAAAAATTGCACCAAAAGTCTTAGAATTATGTCACCTTTAATTCTGGGAAAAAATTAAATAATTAAAATTTCGTGATTTTTCTTATTATTGCACAGGTGCAATAATAAATATTAATTATATTACACATATGCAATATTAAGAAAAACGTTAATTTTATTTTTAAATTTTTTCCAGAATTATAAGATTTATAGTGCAATATTTTATCAAAAATATTAATATTTGAAAAAGTTATAGAGGTTTTAATATTATTGCACATGTGCAATAATATTTTTTATAGCAAATGTAATAAAAAAATAAAAAAATATATTGAATTTTTTTAATTTTCTCTAGAATTAAAGGTAACATAATTATAAGATTTATGGTGCAATTGTTTATAAAATGTTTTAACGTATGAAAAAGTTATAGAGGTTTTAATATTTTTTCACATGTGCAATAATAATAAAAATATATATTATTGCACCTGTGCAATAATAAAAAAAAAACTTGATTTTTTTAAAAATATTTTCCAGAACTTAAGATAACATAATTCTGAGAATTTTGGTGCAATTTTTTTTAAAAAATATTACCGTGTGAAAAAGTTATAGAGGTTTTAATATTTGTTTTCGTGTTTTCGCAATAATATTTGTTTTTACGAGATCATATATATATATATATATATAGGGCAAGGTTCTAGAGAAAACCAATTCAATCCAAAAAACCAAGGAAACCACTTAAACACCATTGATTAAAAAATGTAGGGTCAAGATTGGTTTGAATATTTTACTCAATTTAAAAATTAATAATTCAAAATTCTCTAATTAGTTAGGGGCAAATCGGTAATACTGTAATCTCAAATATTTGAATTTCTAACTGCTATCCTAGATTTCAGAGAAAATCACTCTCTCTTTCCTAAATCTCAAATCAATATCAATTCTTTAATTATAGAAATCCACATTTTCTAATTAATTGTACGCTTAAAAATTAACAACGAAAGATACATAATCATGTAATCATTTTTGTTAATTGAGATTATACACATGTACTCACATGTAACCATACGTTCATATTACTAGTTCATAATTATGGTTACATATATGTAATCACATGTTTATTCATAAATATATAATTGAGATTACATATATGTTATCATAAGTTGGTGTAATCACATGTAATCATACGTTCATATTACTAGTTCATAATGAAGGTTAAATATATGTAATCACATGTTTATTCATAAATTTATAATTGAGATTACATATATGTTATCATAACTTGATGTAATCACATGTAATCATACGTTCATATTACTAGTTCATAATTAAGGTTACATATATACATATATGTAATCACATGATTATTCATAAATTTATAATTGAGATTACATATATGTTATCATAAGTTGATTAAAGGTTCACGAACGATAAGAATTCGTTGATAGTTAGAATAGATTCGTAGACCAGGTCGACTGATCCGTTTTCAATTTTGAAAAGTTCTGTTAGGTTCTTAGTAGCAATCGGCGACCTTTTTTTCTTTTACTTCACAGAGCTTTTCGTCTCCTTGATAGCTGGAAGTTCTCCAAAAGTATGAAAAGCTGGAAAATTAAGGTTACACGCGTGTAATCACATGTGACCACATATTCATTAGAAATCCATAATCAAGATTACATATGTGTAATCATATGTTTATTTATATATACCAAGTCAGTTACATGTTAAAGATGAAGACTAACAAACAAATAAAGCATTCTTGAAAGAACTAATCGTGAAAGGAGAATATGGTTTTTGAATGTACATAGATTAAATTATATTTGGAATTTAAAAAGATAATGGAGGATAATGGAAAATCAGTTATGGAAGGAGATTAATTAGGAACTGGATTTTTGTAATTAAAATCTTTATTTAATTGATTATATTAACCCAAAATTACTATAATAACCTTTTCTATTTTTTAAATAAAATTAAAGGCAAGAAATTATATGATTGGTTGGTCATGGTTTTCTTGGTTTTCTAGATTGAGCATGGTTTTCTCTTGATCCATGGCCTATATATATATATATATATATATATATATATATATATATATATATATATATATATTATATTTTGTAATATATCATGTTTAATTCATTTATAGCAAAAAATACACATGTTTTAACAAAAGCGGATGAGGTAATTGTCTCAAGTAGGATTGTAAAAAGCAGAACGTTTAGCATTAGAGGAATAAACGATCATCAATACATTTTCGATGACAAGACCCAGCACTGTCAAGTTGACCTACATCGATGGACATGTTATCGCAAATGGGAACTTTACGGTTTGTCGTGCACTCATGTAATGTTGTTTCGAGGTTTTTAAAATAAACAGATTGTTGTTATTGGGCTTTGAATTATTTTGAAAACAAGGTTCATATTGCTACTTATACAGAGTCAATATATCAGTTTCTAGATGAGTCTAACTGGGAGGTACCCGAGAATTACAGCTCGTTGCAAACACCACATATGACCAAAAGACAGGTTGGGCACCCTCACGAGAACAAGCATACTCCGTCTCGAGGTGAAGAGGTATTACCCAAAATGTGCTCTAGATGTCATGTCAGAGGTCATACGCGAAATGCTTGTAAGTGTGTATTACCCTCCGAGGCGACTTATTCAAAAGGAAACAAAGGAAAACAACACATTTATGTTGAGGAAGATAGTTTGAAATACGAGCAACCTGACATTCTAAAAGAACCATTTACTTACAAGAGTTCGGATGATGATGTACCGACATACCACAACCCGTATGCGGACGAGCACGAATCCGACCCAGACTGGTCAAACGATGACTGCCACAGGAAATGAGTTCTATTAATTGTTTTATAATGCCGTTCGAAAAAAAAATTATGTTTTATAATATTTTCTAGAAAATGTCTTAATAAAATTTGAATATGGTCGTTGTCACCCTTTAGCCATACTTAATGGGACAAAATGCTTGATTGCAACAACCCTTTAACAATGTTTTTCCAAATGGATGTGGCTAAAACACAAATATATGTGACTTTATAATCAAAGCAAGAATTGATAACAAAGCACATGATAATTGGAACAAACTAACTCAAAAATTCATTAGAAACTCTTGATACAAATTAACCCTATTCTAGAGTTGTATTTATAGATCTAAACAACCTTGGGGATCAAGGAAACTTATTAGAGTCTATCTCAAAAGCCTCCACATCTATCCTAAACACATTATTAGGAATAGATTCACATTAAGATTTGGCCGACCCACTCACCGACATGTGAGTTGGGTTTTGTGAATTACGGGCCAACATTCACCCCTCTAATTCACAATGAGAACTAGAGAGATTCTTCACGCCGATCAACGCTCTCCTTTCCTTGAACTTTATCCTTGCTAGAGGATTCGTTAGGATATCCGCCCTTTGCATGCTTCCACTTATAAAGTCCACCTTTATGAGTTTGTTTTCAACACATTCTCGAACAAATTGGTATTGCATATGTATATGTTTGCTTTTCTTGTGAAACACCGGGTGTTTTGACAAGGCTATGCCGGATTTATTATCAATGAGTAATGTTACTTTCTTATCTTCCCATCCGGTTAATTGACTTAACAATTCTCTTAACCAAAGTGCTTGTTTAGATGCTTCCATAGCGGCCATAAATTCGGCCTCACATGAAGATAGTGCAACCGTGGCTTGCTTTTGTGAGCACCATGTAATTGGAGAAGCTCCTAAATAAAATACATGATCCATTGTACTCTTGTCATCATCCTTGTCAATGTTGTGACTATTATCACTATATCCCGAAATCATGCTTGTTCCACCTTTTTCAAACATAATACCATAACACATTGTTCCTTTAATGTACCTTAGAATTTGCTTGAGGGCCGTGTAGTGTGACTCTTTAGGAACTTGCATGTAGCGACTTACTACTCCCACGGAAATGGCAATATCCGGTCTTGTACGTAACAAATATCTTATGCATCCAATAATTTTCCAGTAATTAGTTGTATCCACACTAACGCCTTCCTCATCTTTTGAAATTACTAAACCCGGATCCATGGGTATATGAGTTGAATTGCAATCACTTAAGCTCACTATATCAAGTAACTTCTTCGCGTATGCTTCTTGTTTGATTGTTATTCCGGACTCGGTATGTACCAACTCGATTCCAAGATAATATGTAAGTTGGCCAAGATTGCTCATTTCAAATGTACTCGCCATTTGTTGCTTGAACTCGGTAACAACTTTCGGAGATGATCCGGTCACTATGATGTCATCGACGTACACACCAATAATTAAAATATTATCTCCACTTGATTTTCGATACACGGCTTGTTCGTGTAGGCACCTTTTAAAATTTAGTTGTTTGAGAAAATTGTCTAACTTCAAGTTCCACGCCCTCGGAGCTTGCTTTAAACCATATAACGCCTTTCGCAAACGATAAACTTTTTCTTCTTCACCTTTCTTCACGAACCCTTTCGGTTGACTCACATAAACTTCTTCTTTGAGCTCCCTGTGTAGAAAAGCCGCCTTTACATCGAGGTGATCTTGAAGTATCCACCCCTCATAAGCCGTAAGTGCTATGATTAACCGAACCATTTCTAGTCTCGCAACCGGAGCAAAAACCTCTTCAAAATCTATGCCTTCTTGTTGTACATATCCTTTGGTAACGAGACGAGATTTATATTTATTGAGAGACCTGTCCACGTTCCTCTTGATTTTAAACAACCACTTTAGCCTGATTGGTTTTACTCCTTTTGGCAATGTGACCAAATCCCATGTTTTACTTTTATGAATTGAATCCAACTCCATCCTCATCGCTTGTACCCATTCTTTTTCTTTTTTTCACTTCATGATAGTTCATCGGCTCATTTTCTTTGAATAGTAAAAGTGTTTCTACCTCCACTCGTGAGTTTAACACGTAATCATTTAGGCGAACCGGTATACAGGTTTCACGAGGGGATCTTCACAGATTAGGAAATTCGTGAGCTGAACTCATTATTGGGCCTGAGCTGCTGTTTTCAACTGATGAAACTGGGTTGGTGTTTGTGCCTGTTGGGCTGCTGTTTGCGCCTGTTGGGCCAGTGCAATCACTATTTCCAGTTAGGCCAGAACTGGATTCATTATGATCAGCCCACTTTTCATGGATGGTGTCCACGAATTGGGCCTGCTGGGTCATACTAGACCAGCCATGAACCAGTAATTCAGAATTTCTTTCATCACCATTTTGCTTTGTGAATTCCGACCAATTCCTCTATTTTTGGGTTTCCAAGAACCTTACATCCAGACTTACAATGATCTTTTTATTTTTCACATCAAGTAAGCGGTATGCCTTCGTGTCGGGTTCGTTGCCAAGATGAACAACCGCATATCTTCAAATTTCTTTAGATGCGGCTCATTATGTTTTGCATATGCTACCCACCTGAACCCCCAAAAGTGTTCAACCGTAGGTTTTCTCCCCTTAAACGCTTGAAAGGGTGTCATCTCTTTGACGGCTTTTGTCACAACTCGGTTTATAATTTGTGTTGCATGCATAACGCCTTCTCCCCATAACACGTTTGGAACTTCTTAGGCTTTGAGTAAACTCCTAGTCATCTCCATGATCGTATGATTTTTGCGCATCGTTTTGTTGAGGTGTGTACGGTGATGTGAGATGTCTTTGAATTCCTGTTTATTCACAAAACTTCTTGAAATCATTAGAGTTAAACTCCTTACCCCTATCCGTTCTTAACGTTTTAATTATTTTCCCGGTTTCGTTTTCTACCAACAACTTGAATTTTTTAAATATCATAAAACTTTCATCTTTATTTTTAAGTAGGTAGGTCCATGTATACCGAGAAAAATTATCAATTAAAACGAACACATACTGATTTCCACCGGGAGTTGGTGGAGTAATGGGGCCGCATAAGTCACCATGAATGAGTTCCAAAACTTGAGTTGCGCGAAACGTAGCTTTGTTGGGGAAGGATGCACAACTTTGCTTTCCGACCAAGCAACTTTCACAAACTTGATTTTGATGCTTTACTTGAGGTAGTCCAAGCACATATTCTTTTGTAGACATCTTGTTTAGTGCATCAAAATTTAGATGGCCTAGCCTAGCATGCCAAAGCCACGAGTCTTCTTCAAGTTTGTTTTGCAAACATACCGGGACTCCCGCCTTTAGTTGGATCTTGTACAAACGATTTTTGGTTCGTTGTACCTTAATTAACAACTTGTTGCATTCATCGACAATTGTTAATATTCCACCTTTCATTTGAATATCATATCCGGCTTCATCCATTTGTCCTAGACTAATAATATTATTTTTTAACTCCGGAATAAAGTAAACATCATCTAGGATACGTTGCTCACCCGACTTTCCTTCAAGTAAGATCGACCCTTTACCATTAATTCTTACAGATGATCCATCCCCGGATGTAACAACTCCCGTCAAGGACTTGTTTAATTCTGAGAAAAAAATTATATCCCCGGTCATATGGTTACTCGCACCATTGTCCAAATACCACATGTATTCTTCGGTTGTTTCGAATTGTTACCTCTTTGGGTGAACTTTACTTTCATTAAGGAAGACGGCTTCGGGTTCGCATCTTGCCATATATAAAGCGGGATTGTCTTCACGAGCCTCCACCATATTGGCTTCTTGATTTCTTTTCTTTTAATATGGGCATGCTGAGGCGAAGTGCCCAAGTTGGTCGCACCGGTAACACTTTATTTTGGACCCATCTTTTCTCGATCCTTTTGAATTTTTGTCCAGTTGAGATCGGTTTTGTTTTTCTTTACTTGTTCCGGAAGGTTGAGCCGCCTTGCCTTTACCTTTGTCATTGCGTCGGTTCGACGAGCTTGTACATGTTCCACCATTAGAAGCATACATTAATTTGCTATGACTCTCGTTAGTACTAACCGTTCCCGTTACACGTTCTTTGAAGGCCTTAAGTCTTCCGATAGCTTCTTGGAATGGCATAGTCTTCATGTCCGCAAATTGTTCAATAGAAGCAACAATGGGCATGAACTTTTGTGGTATCGACCCGAGAAGCTTTCGAACTAATTTCTTGTCCTCAATATCGGTCCCAAGGCTTGATGCCTTAGATGTTAGTTTTGACAACTTTTCCGCTAAATCATCAATCGAGTCCCCCTCATGCATACGTAGGTTCTCGAACTCGGTTTCGAGCGTTGCCATCTTTGCTTCTCTAACCCGTTTAACATCGATGTGTCGAGTCTTCAATGCCTCCCAAATCTCTTTTTCCTAGTCGTATTGAGCGACTTGTAGGACAAACTCTTCGGGGATTGATTCAAGCAATAGTGCTATCGCCATGTCATCTTTCTTTTTATCCGCGAGTACCACTTCATTCTCGAGCACGTGTTGAATCCCGTGCACTCGGAAAACGGCTTTGATCCGGGCTACCCACACGTTGTAGTTCGTTGCGGTTAGCATAGGACACGTAAGAGAAGCCGTTTGTTCTTTCACCACCGTAGTGGTATGTATTGCATATCCCTCTGTCGACATCGTAAAACACCCCTTAATTATCTAGCCTTGACAAGCACACTCCTCGTACAGATTATTAAGGTGACTTTCAAGAAATTCCAGCCGTGGAATACTACCCTTCGTAATTCACAAAGGAGTCCAACCGCCTATTTTGAACCTCCTGACGTAGCCTCCAAGCAAACCGTTCGGTGTTTCGAGATTTCTTTGTGTTGCACCAATCGCTAGCTCCACGGGTTATTTTTTTCACGTCAATTTAATAGTGGGAAGATTAGGGTTTCCAAGATCTCACCGCTCTGATACTAATTCAAAGCAATAATTGATAACAAAGCACACAATAATTTGGAGAAACTAACTCAAAACTTCATTAGAAACTCTTGATACAAATTAACCATATGCTAGAGTTGTATTTATAGATCTAAACAACCTTGTGGATCAAGGAAACTTATTAGAGTCTATCTCAAAAGCCTCCATATCTATCCTAAACACATTATTAGGAATAGATTAAATCAACCCATCTACATATTAAGATTGGGCCGACCCACTCATTGACATGTGAGTTGGGTTTTGTGAATTACAGGCCAACATATAATACCATTGGCCACACTTTTGATATTGTAATGTGGCTGTTGTCACCCTTTAGCTACACTTTTTGGAACAAATTGTCTGATTAATACAACAACTCTTTAGCAACATTTGTCTAATGGATGTGGCTAAAACAGAAATTTTATATGAGTATATAATACCAATGGCCACACTTATGATATGTTAATGTGGCCATTACCACCCTTTAGCCACACTTATTGGGACAAAATGTCTGACTACAACACCATTTAGTGGCGTTTTTTTTCTAATGGATATGGCTAAAAAAATATATGTGACTATATAATACCAACGGCCACACTTATGATATTTTAATGTGATCATTGCCACCCTTTAGCCACACTTATTGGGACCAAATGCTTGATTGCAACAACCCTTTGGCCACGTTTTTTTTCCTTTTAGTGATCTACGACATTTTGGTACTCAGGTGATCTACGATTTTGATGAGTAATCCAGCTTTTATCAACAGCCATGATCATGCAACTGGAACACTTAACCAAAGCTTAGTAAAAGTTTATCATATTTCAAGAATAAGATTTATAGTAATGAAGATTAGAACGAAGACTCATGTAACCAATGCTTAGTGATCAAAATTCAAATCAGGTCAATTCAAGCTAACTACAATCAAGTGAACATGTGAGCATTAACCCTAAAATTCAAAATAACTACAATCAAGTGAACATGTGAGCATTAAACATGCAATTAAAACTAGCTACAATCATATCTATACATAACTAAAATCAAGTTCTAGAAACATAGAAATTCTAATAGTATAAGTGAAAGAATAAACTAACTAAATAAAGATTCGTAGCAAAAATAACCTAAACTCAATTATAAGAACAGATTCATCTATAAAATTCTAAACATGAGTTTAAATCAAAGAAAGCACACCAACTCAGTTTTCAAAACAGAGAAAGAAAGTGTTGTCGTGAATCCAAATCGTCGCCGATTCTAGAAAGAACAAGTTTAAGACAAGAGAAACATTAATTATCTTGTAATTAATAAAAAGTTTAAACAAGATAGCATACAAACAAACAAGGATAGTAAGAATCCTTACTCTTTATTTTGTAAACGCCGTCGTGAATGACTAGAATGTGGTGGAGCTTCAGGTCGTAGATGGCAATACAGCACTATAGAAATAATAGGCCAAAATATGTGTTTAGGATTACGGTTTTATGTTTTAACAAGGTAATCGCCTCATTAATTTCGTTTAAACGAACATAAAAGTGCATCATTTGCATGAGGTTGTATGATTAGCTCCTACACATAGTTAATTGATGTGTTCAACCCATTAACTATAGGTTGTATGATGTGTTCAACCCATTAACTGATTACCATACGACTAGCATATCAATTAACTGTTAGCATATAGCTGGTTGCAAATGAAGCAAAATTAGGAAAACTAATCAATAAAAATAAGTGCTTCATTTTCAAATTAGTAGGTTACTTGGACATAGTTAATTGTTTGACACAATATTAGGCTAACTAATCAATAAAAGTTAGCTCAACCCAGACAACCTTTTGCTAATCATACAACCTCCTATTACATAATGGATATCACAGGTTAGCCCAACATTACATCAATTAGCTCGTGCACATAATTAATTAATGAGTTGAACACATTACAAAGAATTGAAGATAATAGCAAACTAGGGCTTCATTTGTAGACATCAATTCCGTTTTCAAAAGATATAGATGAAAAAATTACCTCATTAACTTTGAGGAGAAACGAGCAAATGTAAGCTGTGAGGTGAACTGAGAACTTCAATTTCGTTGGCTGGTGACAATGGCTGTGAACAGAACTTCAATTGATGGGTGGATGGTAGCGATGACTGTGAGGAGAACTTCAATCGACGACGGTTGTGGATGGTGGATTGAAATCACCAATTTAGGTGGTGGATGGTGGCACCCGCTGCGGTTTCAGTGATAGATGATGGATGGACGGAGCATGATGGTTGGCCGGTAATGGTCTTCCATCGATTTAGGGCTCCTTCTTTTAGGCAAATGGAGAACGACGTACACAAAGATGGATGGAAATAACCCACTAATACTTTTGGGTATTAGTGGCAACTAAAATAACCCTAGCCGTCAGATCTATCTAAAAATTAACTGTTGGATGCCAACCTGATGATAGCATATGAATTAGAGACAAATAGCGACGACCGTCGCCGCTAATGCCCATCGCGTAAAGGTCTATGTCGTTGCTAAAACTGTCTCCGCTGCTTGGCCTAATGGTTAGGGGGTGTAAGACTTTGAATTATCTGGAGGTCTTGAGTTCTATCCCAGGCATAAGTAGTTCTTTAGGAATATATAATTAGGAGTAGTGTAGATTTAGCCGTTAAAAAATATAAAAAAATATAAAAAAATATAAAAAAATATAAAAAATACTCACATTTCTTGTAGTAATAATAGTAACCCTTGCATGAACCAACAAAAATTTGATCGGAACAAACAGCCGGTCGCTCATGCGTCGCGGGCTCGGAACCCTAGTCATCATAGATCGGCAACAGCTAAAGTTTGGGTTCAGAGAGGCCATGTTACATCTTCAAAAACTTGGGATACTGGAGTTGCCGGTACAAGTTTTAAGGACAAACTGATAGGAAACCATAATCATAACAGTAGCATTCTTACTATCAACATGGATGATTGCCCTGAACTCACAATAAAAAGACTCTCAAATACTACTGCTATTGGCAAACTTAAGAATATAGAGATCTTGGATAATCTTATTAATGAGATAGAAGGGAAGCTGGGCAAAGCTAGCTCAATCAGATATGCAGGGGGGCTCAGAATCATTATCAGTTTTCATTTCCATGAAGACGCCAAGGAATACGATGAAGACAGACTAAATTGGGCCCTCTGGTTTCACTCAATGGAGATCTGGTCAGAAGATTACCGAGTGTATGACCGTATAGCATGGATCTTAAAGTTTCTGTATTCTCCTTGATTTGAAATAATTACAAAGGCCCTATAAATAACAATTACATTTACGTATAACCCCCTATACAAATACAATGAATACATATAAAGTATATACTCTAATACGCCCCCGCAGTCTGATCGTGAAGAGGCGAAACAGTCAGACTGGTCTTAAAACTTTGAAACAGGTGACGAGGAAGACCCTTTGTAAATATATCGGCATACTGGTATGGAGACGGGACATGTAGCACCCGGATATGTCCCAACCGAACCTGTTCGCGTACAAAATGGATATCTATCTCAACGTTCTTCGTGCGTTGATGATGAACCGGGTTTCCGGATAGATAGATAACCGAGACATTATCACAATAAACAACGGTGGCTGTCCGAAGCGGTACATGAAGCTCGAGAAGTAGATTGCGCAACCAGCTAATTTCGGCCACCGCATTGGCTACAGCCCAGTATTCAGCCTCGGCACTTGACCGGGAGACCGTGTTTTGGCGTTTCGACGACCAAGATAGCAAGTTTTCCCCCATAAACACACAGTATCCCGATGTGGAGCGGCGTGAGTCCGGACAGCCGCCGCAGTCCGCATCCGAGTATGCCATAATAGCAGTGGTAGACGAGGGGCGGATGCGGATCCCATTATCTAAAGTCCCCTGGATATAGCGGAAAATCCGCTTCATAAACGCATAATGTGGCTCACGTGGAGCGTGCATGAATAGACATGCCTGCTGAACAGCATATGAGATGTCGGGTCTAGTGAAAGTCAAATACTGAAGCGCCCCAGCTAAGCTCCGATAAAGAGTTCCGTCGGACATAAGTGGTCCATCGTGTGCACTTAATTTTGCATTAGTGTCCACCGGAATTTGAACAAGGTTTACAGTTTAGCATCGAGGCCCGTTGGAGTATGTCACGGGCATATTGTGTCTGATTAAGAAAAAGACCAATTTTTTCATGTTGCACCGATATGCCCAAAAAGTGATGTAATTCCCCAATGTCGGTCATCGCAAATTCACCCGATAAAGACTTCACAATGGAGTTCAAAAGCTGAGAACTAGAGGCCTTTAGGATTATATCATCCACATTTAAAAGTAGGTAGGCCGACTGAACCCCATGATGATATACAAATAATGAAGTATCACATAAACTGCTCCGAAAGCCTTTGGACAGGAGAAAAGTAGAGAAGCGAGTGTACCATGCCCGTGGGGCTTGTTTAAGCCCATAGAGTGACCGATTCAATTTACACACATAATTTGGGTGAGTCGGATCCGCGAAGCCCGGTGGTTGCGACATGTATACAGTTTCATTCAAATCGCCGTGAAGAAATGCATTTTTAACGTCAAGTTGTCGTATGGACCACCCCTTGGATACGGCAAGACCTAGAACGGTCTGAATTGTTGTTGGTTTAACAACCGGACTGAACGTTTCTGTACAATCGATGCCTACTGTTTGTGACCTTCCATTTGCAACCAGTCGAGCTTTGTATCGCTCAAGGGACCCATCAGCCTTAAGCTTGTGCCTGAACAACCACATGCAACGAATGACCCGGTGGTTGTCGGGCCTTGGAACCAATTCCCACGTATTATTTCCCTGCAAAGCTTCAAATTCATTAATCATGGCCTTTTTCCAGTTAGGATCCAATAATGCACGGGTATGGGAGGTAGGTATCGGTGAGATGGGTGGGGAAATGGTGGCATGTAGGTTCAGACGAGCAACGGGTTTAACTATGCCCGATTTCGCCCCAGTTTGCATTTGGTGGGCATTCATCGGGTTAGGAGAGGTCGACGGGCCAGGATTGGGGTCGGGTGACGAGTGGACAGGGCTGGGACCAGCGGAGGGAGCTTGGCCCGAGGGTGGCTGGGCTTGAAGGGCCGGTTTGTGGGCCGGTAGGCGGGCTGGGTGGTGGCGTGGGTGGGGCTTGGGTGACAGGTTCAGATGCAGGCTGGGTGACGGATTTAGGTGGGGAGTTGGTGGAGTCAATGTGATAATCCGGAGGAATAGGGTCGTCAAGATGTGGTGGAGATGTTGGTGTCGGTGCTTGACGAAACGGGAATGAATTCTCATCTAAAATGACGTTTCGTGAGAGGTGAACATGTCCCGTAGCCGGATCATAACACCTATATCCCCGGAAGTTGCTCGGGTACCCGAGAAATATACATTTCACGGATCGAGGAGAAAGTTTATTAGGAGCAACGACGGGTAGGTTGGGTAGCACGCACACCCAAAAGTTCATAAGTGTGTGTAGGTAGGGTGACGTAGATATAATGCAAAGGTGGGTGAGTTGTAGTTCAACTTGGTGGTGGGTAACATGTTATGAAGGTAAGCCGCCGTGTGGAGGGCCTCAACCAGAAATGGAGGTGGAAGCCCGGCTTGAGTGAGAAGAGCACGAATAATATCATTGAGCCGGCGAATCGTTCTTTCGGCTTTCCCGTTTTGCGGGGATGTTTGTGGACATGAGAATCAAAAAAGAAGGCCGATTTTAGTGGCAAAAGTTTGAAATTCCCGATTATTAAATTCCCCACCCAGGTCACACTGAAATGCCTTGATAGACTTATTGAATTGAGTTTGAATTATTTTATGGAATTTAACAAAAGTTGGGTATGTTTCCGATTTAAATTTCAAAGGGTAAACCCAAACGAATTGAGTAAAATTATCAATAAGTACCATATAGTATTTTTACCCTGTTTTGCTAAGAATCAGAGAGGTCCACAAATCACAATGAATTATAGAAAAGCACCACAAGTAAAAGATAAAGAGTCATCAAACGGCAATCGTTTACTGTTCGGTAATTGACAAGCATGGCAAACCGACACATGTTTGCTTTTATTGTAAAAACTAAATTGACGAGAGGATAAAAAATCTAATACTTGAGAACTCGGGTGAGCGAGTCTTGAATGCCAAAGATCTGGTAGTGAAGAAACTTGAAAACATGCAGGTGACACCGGTGTTGCGCTAGAGAACGGTTAGAGCTCTCCCGTACTATTATGGCGGGAAAGAAGCCGGCCACTCTTGAGATCCTTCAAAGAAAAACCATAAGGATCAAAAGCAACAGTTACTTGATTATCACGGGAGAATTGACGAACAAATAATAAATTTTTAACAATTTGAGGGGCAACGAGAATGTTGCGAAGTTGGTAGGTTTTATGAGGTGTACGATAAGTGGCATTACTGGACCCTGTTATGGATAATTTATGACCATTACCAACGAAAATGTTGCTTATATTAGGTGATAATACGGGAGAAGTGATCATACTTGAGTTACCGGCAATGTGATTAGTGGCTCCCGAGTCCATGTACCAGTTGGGAGCGAGGGGGGGGGGGTGTCATCTGCGATGTATGATAAGCCGCAGCAATGTCTGTTGGGTTTAATCCATCATATGTCGGGTACGGTACGTGGGCCATGTTAGCGGATGGATATGGTGGTGGGGGTGGTGGCCGAGAGCTCCAAGGGGTGGGGGGGTTCCAGCTCGGTGGTTGGGTGGGGTAGGGGCACGGGGGCATGTTCCACCAACCCCACGATGGTGAAGAATACTGTGGGTTGTTGTTGTTCCGAACACCACCGCAGCCATTGTTGCGCCCGTTCCTGTTAGTGAACCGGTTACGTCCACTTGGATTGGAGCGTCCCCGGTTGTTGTTTCTTGGATAGTTGGGGTAGGGATTGGTAGTGTAGGGGTGATCTTGGGGTCGAGGTGGATTGTCAAGGTTACGGTTTTCAGTTAGTGGGTTAGGGTGAGGTTGCGGATTGGTATGAGAGGTTTGAAGGGCGGTCGGGGTTGGGTTTTGGCGGGCAGAGAGGCAGTGGAGTTCGAGTTGTACCATATTACGGGCGACATCCCATTTAGGAGCACTCTGATTGATAAATGAAGCCACAATGTCATATTCAGGAGGCAAACCCCGAACAAATTGAAGAACAAGACGGTTCTCATCAACCGGACGTTCAACATCCGCAAGTTGTTCGGCCAAGTCTGTAATTTTCTGACAATAATCATCCATAGACGAACAAGCAGCCAAAGTCAGATTTGTGAATTCATGCTCAAGAGCCGCTGCTCTAGCACCTTTATTGCTAAAAAAAATGCTCCTGCAATTTAACCCAAACGGAGCGAGCAGTGGTATTATTAACCAAAACCCGTGCCAAGATTTCATCGGATAGCGTACCGTAGATCAACTGAAGGACCAAAGCATCAATCTCTTTCCAGAGTTTGTAGTCAGCATGATCTTCTGCAGGAGGGGCAGTCCCGTCTATGTGGTCGGTGACTTTGTAGGCATGTGCTTGGAGACGAAAAAGCTTGACCCAAGACGAGTACGTTACCTTAACCCCATCAAGAGGACGAACCTTCAGTTGAATATTATTGACCGCGTAGGCCTGCTTCAAGATCTCGGTCAGGGGGTTGACGGTGGGGGTAGTCTCAGCAGCGTCAGTCATGGTGGATTGGAGAGTGGTGGAAGCCGACGATGAAGAAAAAAGGGCCGGAGAAGAGGGCTGTGGCGGCGAAGCCGTAGCTTGGTCGCCAGCAGTGTAGGGTTACGAAAAAAACTAGGGGTGCTAGGGTTTTGCTCTGATTACCATGAAAGTTTCTGTATTATCCTTGATTTGGAATAATTACAAAGGACCTATAAATAACAATTAACAATTACATTTACGTATAACCCCCTATACAAATACAATGAATACATATAAAATATATATACTCTAATAGGATTAGAGTCTATGGTGTTCCTCTATCCTTATGGGAGGTGGTCACGTTCGAGCGGATCGCTAAAAATTACGGTGAAGTTGTTTGTTATGATGGCGTTAACTGGACAAAGGCTAACTTTGCTTATCCGAAGTTGCTGTCATCGTCAACTCAGGATCTAGAATTAAGGATACTCTCCAGATTGAGAAAAATAATAAGACATACACCATATGGGTTCATGAACAAGATTATGATTGGCTACCTACGTGCATGGGAAAGAATGAAAGAATGTCTTCTGGTATGTCGGAAACAGTTCCGGCGGTGAACGGTAATGGACTCCAAGATGTGGAAGTGGAGCCTGTTGTACCAATGGATACCGGAACCGTAACTGAACCTGTCAGGGATGATGACCTTAGGACTAATCCAACGACGAACGATAACGTGGACAGTCACCTTGGGGATGCGCGTATTCCGCCGGAGAAGACGAACGATTATGGTCCGGTGGGAATCGCAGCGTTAGATCATGGGGAAGAGGCAACATTAAATGCAGGGACTACAATAAATTCGGGCGGGAATATTGGTGTAGTTGGGTCAAACTCATGTTGGTCCCCTGATTTAATTGGGCTTAAATCCTCATTTAGGCCCTTTAGCTCTAGAAAGCGGCCTAGACGTTTTAGAAGTCCATCCACTAGCCCGTCTTTTCACCATCAAATTAACACAGCTTCTGTTCCTTCGGAGCCATGGGTTTTCCGACCTGTTAATCACTCGACCGCTCTGAATCATCATGAAGCTAATATTTCTTCGGTCGCTGCGTTTTCCCGGGATCCTTCTCCGGCGGCCCAACATGATGCGAGTTATCCTGAGGAGTCATCCGGAATTGAAGATACTCTATCTCCAGATTGTGTTCCTGTAACCCCCATTACTGACAATAATTTGCAGATCAATAAAGAAATGGATGATACAATTGGGGTTGGAGCATGCATCGGTGTTTCTCTTGCGCCATATGCAGATCGAGTGAAGGGCCTGATCATTGGTGAAGAAAACATCGGGGTGCAATGAATTTTCTAACCATTAATATCAGGGGTATTGGCGGAATCGGCAAAGCCAATTGGATAAAGGGTATCAAGACAAGTCATGGGGTAAGTTTCATCTCAATTCAAGAAACTAAAGTAACAGATTACAGCACTGTTAGATGGTACAATTTCTCGGGTAGATCAAGATTCAATTTTGAATGTGTTCATGCTATTGGGCTATCTAGGAGTTTGGTATCAATTTGGGATCCATCCGTCTTTCACTTATCAGGTCATCTTAATATCCGATGTTTTTCATCCTTCATTACTTTAATCCCCAAAGTTGATGAACCATCTTCCCTTGTTGATTTTCGACCCATCAGCCTCATCGGTTGCATTAACAAGGTTATATCCAAAGTGCTTGTTAACAGATTAGAATGGGTGATTTCGGGTATTATCACGGAAGAGCAATCTGCCTATCTATCGAGCAGGAGTATTATGGACAGTCCTCTAGTGTTGAACGAGGTAATTTCATCTCTTAAGCAGTCTAAGAAATCAGGTATGTTATTCAAAATTGATATCAATAAGGCGTTTGACTCACTTAGCTGGGGGTTTTTGGATAAAGTTTTGGAGCAAATGAATTTCCCAACGAAATGGAAATCGTGGATAATGGCTATTGTATCCTGTTCTCGGGCATCCGTTCTAGTTAACGGGTCCCCCACCCCGGAATTTACTTGTCAGCGTGGTTTGCGTCAGGGTGACCCTATGTCCCCATTTTTATTTATTATCTCTATGCAAGCTTTGTCTTGCTTTATTCGAAGGGGTTGTGAGTTAGGTTTATACCGTGGCATAAGATGCTCTCCCAACGGTACTGAATTGTCTCATCTATTATTTGTCGATGACGTCGTCTTCATTGGTGAATGGTCTAAGATGAAATTGCTGAACCTTAGGCGAATCATGCGGCGTTTTTATCTCATACCAGGCCTTGGCATTATTCCCTCGAAAATCACTCTCTTCGGGTTTGGTGTTGATTTCCAGCAAATTCAAAGTATGGCCTCGGATCTACATTGCAATATCGGAAAATTGCCATTTAAGTACTGGGGTTGTGCATTGGAGCTAATATGAACCTAATAAAGAACTCGGAACCAGTGGTTAATATATTCAAGAAAAGATTATCAGCTTGGAAAGCTAAGACGTTGTCCGTTGGGGGGAGGATCACACTAATCAAATCGGTTCTCGATTCCTTACCCACCTACTTTTTCTCTCTATATGGAGCCCCATCGAAAGTCATTGACACTATGGAGGGTATTAGAAGAGATTTCCTTTGGTCAGGGAATGCTGAGGGTAGGCGGATCACGTGGGTCTCATGGGACAAAACTATTGCACCTGTCAAGTATGGGGGTCTTCGCTTTAGTTCTTTACGTGATACAAATCTAGCCCACATGGCAAGATGGTGGTGGCGCTTCAAGAACGAGAAGAATGCTCTTTGGCGTAGAATCGTTTGGGACATTCACAGCAGCTCCAGATCTTAGAGCTTTATCCCTAGCAGAAGTTTAATTCCGGGTCCTTGGAAGCAAGTAACTGCATGCTCTCGTGATCTCCTAAAAATGGGGATAAATCTATGATGCTTACTTAAAGGCGTTGTTGGTAATGGTGAGAATATACATTTCTGGTTGGATAGATGGATTGGCGATGCTCCATTACAAACTCAGTTTCCCCATCTATTCTTGCTCGAGGTCTCTCGAGGATGTATGGTTGCTGATCGGATGATTATGTCTAATTCAGGAATATCCTTCAACTTCTTATGGCGCAGGCAACCAGTCTCGAATTATGAACACTTAGAATTACAAAACCTGGTTGCTTTTCTTTTAAGTGTGCAGGTACTTGGGGGAGAAGACAAATGGCAATGGGAGGATAGCAAGGAGAATGCATTCTCTGTTAAAAGCTTAAAAGAGAACATAGTGAAATCGAGGAACATGCAAGTTGAACTTGGTTTTGATTGGAACTCATTGGTCCCTAAGAAAGCTTCTTTCTTAGCTTGGCGGATCAAACTAAAACGACTACCAACCGCATATGCACTACAAATCAGGGGTGTGAATCTAGAGTCAATTCAATGTCCTTTCTGTCATGAATCAAATGAAACTCTGGATCATCTTTTTGTGGAGTGTTGCACAATCGCTATGGGATTATGTTAGTAGATGGTGTAAACTTCCTCCCCTTTACATGTTTAGCTCCCAAGACTTGTTGATAATGCATAGGCACATAAGGGGAAACGCGATAAAGAAGAAGATGGTTCACGGGGTGATCTTGACGGCAATTTGGAGTCTTTGGCAAGCGAGAAATGACATAGTTTTTAATCAAACTCCTTTGGTGATGCATAAGATTTTTGAGAACACAAAAGTGCTTAGTTATTTATGGATCACAAGCCGATCAAGACGAACGATCACATGGGACCTTTGGCGGACGTTCAATTTTTCTAATCTTTAAGCTAAGTTAATTTGGGGTTTTTAGTGATTAGTCATTACTTGTATCTTTAATATTGTCTTGTTTCTTGTTCATTGTACGTTTGGCCCATCACCTCGGTGATTTTTATTAATATTATTGTGTTGACCGTTAAAAAAATCACCCGATAATAAATATAACCGTTATTTTCTTGTTGATATTAGATGTTTTTGGATAAGCAATTATGGCTTTAATACAAATAGATATACATATGAATAAATATAAATATACAATAAAAATGTCGTATTTGTGATTAAACTCAGAAGTGTAATAAATTGCTATAAATGCAATAAATTTATCAATTAAATGATTCGTAATAAAGCGATAAATCTTTCTTTTTCTTTTTAATAGCGAATATTTATTCAAACCAAATAGTATTTGGCAAATACACTATTGTTAGGGTTTGAACTTATGACCTTCAACTAAAAGGGACAAACCTCTATTAAATGGGCTAGTCCCATATTAGCATAAAGCGATAAATCATTCTCGTAAAAGCGATAAATCATTCAACTTAAAGGGACAAACCTTTACCAAATTGGCTAGTCCCACATCGGCATAAAGCGATAATTCATTCTCGTAATTTTTTTAAAGTCCTCAAAACTAATGTTTTTTTTTCTAACAGCAAGTATCCGGTTACCGGGGTCTTATCATGACAAACAATGTTATTCACGAGACGTTATGATCACAGTCCGTGCGAGTAATTAGGAGTCTCTATGCTGCAATCCATCCCAGAGGAACCCACCACTCAAAGGCCCACTATCCACTGTTATAAAACCTCTCACCCACCTCTATAATATCTCATTCTTTTGTGTTTGGTGGGATTTAAACCTCGAAGTCCACATTATTGGGGATGTCTATTCCACCAATATTGGGGATGTCCTCAAAACTAATTACACAAACAAAATCGTATCCTTTATCCCAATTCTCATGTTCACATTTTATCCCACAACTTTTTTCCATTATTTAAACCTCATTCTCAACGTGAACCCACATATTCTGCAGTCTTCTTCTACATCAGTAATCATGCCTTTAACCATCATCCTCTTTGTTTTCATGTTCATATTTGTTGCTAGCATTTTAAACAAGAAACCTTCAAGCAAATCACCTCCATTACCACCTGGCCCAACCCCTTTACCGTTTATTGGATGCATCATCCAAATGCTCCTAAACAAACCAACTTTCCGGTGGATCCATAACCTCATGGACCAGTTTGACACCCCAATCCTTTGCATCCGGCTAGGACCATCAACCCACGTCATTGCGGTTTCGTCCCCAAACATCGCATGCGAAATCCTCAAAAAACAAGATGATATATTCATTTCAAGGCCTGATTTCATGTCAGCATATCTAATCAGTGACGGATATCTCAATACGGCTATGTCCCCGTTTGGAGAGCAATGGAAGAAGATGAAAAGAGTTATCAACCGCGAGATGTTTTCATCGCCTATGCTCAAATGGCTCCAACCTAAGCGCGATGAAGAAGCTGATCTATTGGTTAGATACATATTCAATCAAACGAAAAAACAAGATGATGTAACCGAAGGCGGGTTGATAAACATTCGAACTGTGACACAACAATTCTGTGGAAACATGATGAGGAATATGATTCTCGGGAGGCGACTCATCGGGCGAGGAATGGAAGACGGGGGGCCGGGTGAGGAAGAAACTGAACATGTGGAGGCACTTCTTAGCATTCTCGAGTATCTTTATGCATTTTGTGTTACTGATTATTTTCCATGGTTGAGAGGGAAGACTGACCTTGACGGCCATGAAAAGAACACGAGGGCCGCGATTGCTACCGTTCGGAAGTATCAGGATTCGTTGATCGATGAACGAATTCGAATGTGGAACAATGGAGGTAGAATGGAGAAATGTGATCTGCTTGATGTTCTTATTCAACATGATAATCCTAAGCTTAGCCCTGAAGGGATTAAAGCCCAAATTATTGTAAGTAGCATCCGATCTCTTACCATTTTCACACACATCAGTTAATTTATTGGGAAATTTTTCTAAAACTCATTCTGAATCTAGGTGATATGCTAGTCAGGGAAGCGGATGTCACATTGTTTTTAAAAGTATTTAATTTCATATATTATATGTTTTTTCTTTTAAAGTTGTAATATTCAACTTTTCTAAAAAAAAAATTAAATACACTTTTTTATGAGTAAATTACAAATATTGCCCTTTTTGTTTATAAGGAACTATGAAACATGGCCTTTAAGTTAAGAAATTTCACCCATTGCCCTTTTTTTATCAGATTGACTTACAGTTATCGTCCTTTTCACTAATAAATGTTAAGTTTTTCAATTAGTTAAAAGTAAACTGACTAGTTTACCTTGGAACTTAAAGGGCGAACCATGTAATTCTTACAATTTTTTTTTCTATTTCATTTTGTTTTTACCAGTTATATAAATTCTTTAGCATATAAAAATATTTCTTTAATTATTATAAAAATATATTTTAAAAAAATAAAATTTATAAAAATATCAACTATTTTTCTAACTTTATATTTACTTCTTTATTTTAGTGTTTCTTTGGCTTAGTTAATTCATCTACTATATTCCAATATCTATATATACACACACATTGTTTTTATAAACATTATTTTCTTCTTTATTTTTTTTGTTACACTCGTATATATTATTTTCTTCTTTATTTTTTGTAGTATATATCTTGTCTCAAACTGTGTTATTGTCGACCATTTCTCTTAAAATGTATCAAAATATAACAGATGTCGTTATAATCTTGTTTTAAATCTTTGAATAAAATGTGCAAAATAACACTTTTTATATTCTTTTTATGTGCCATTTTTTTTCTTTGTAACACCATTTTAAAACCAATCCATCAAAACACATCAGAACCGTTAAAGATCGTCAAGAAAATAAAAATATATATATAAAAATGTTATTTTGCACATATTATTCGAAGATTTGAACCAAGATTATAACGACATCTATTATATTTTGATATATTTTAAGAGAAATGATCGGCAATAACACAGTTTGAAAAAATATTTATACTAGATAAAATAAAGGAGAAAATAATATATATGAGTGCAACAAAAAAAATAAAGAAGAAAATAATGTTTATAAAAACAATGTGTATGTATATAGGTATTGGAATATAGTAGATTAATTAATTAAACCAAAGAGAACACTAAAATAAAAAAAATAAAAAATTAAAGTTAGAAAAATAGTCGTTATTTTTTTAAATTTTAATTTTTTAAAATTTATTTTTAAAATAATTAATGAAATATTATGATTTTCTAGAGAATTAATAAAACTGACGAAAACAAAATGAAATAGAAAAAAAATTGTAAGAATTACATGTTTCGCACTTTAAGTTTCAGGAACAAAATGGACATTTTACTTTTAACTAACTGAAAAACTTTACATTTATTAGTGAAAATGACGATAACTGTAAGTCAATTTAATAAAAAAGGGCAATGGGTGCAATTTCTTAACTTAAAGGTCACGTTTCGTAATTCCTTATAAACATAAAGGGCAATATTTGTAATTTACTCCTTTTTTATTTAGTTTTTTACCTGTATAAAACTTGATAAAAACCGAGTTCATTCAAAAAAGGCACTTTTTTATATAAAAGTATTTTTTAAACAAATAAAAATATATATTTTTTCAAATGAATTGGGTGCTTAACAGGAATTTTATCTAATATCCTTAAATTATAAACTGAAAAATCAAATTATATATGAAATTATTTTTTTTTTTAAATTTTTTCTTTTATGGCAGCATTAAACCGCTTTGAGTTTTTTTTATATAATGATACTCGAAGGATCAACGGGCAACAAGTTGTGCCGCAACCCCCTTTTGGATAGCAAAACGTACCGATCCTATTAAAAAAAAGGCTATAATTTTTAGGGGTCAAGGAATTGTGGGTCGAGAAATTAATTTAAAAAATAAATAAATAAATAACAAGAGGATTACCCCGATTCAAAATGGGTTTTAAAAGATAACTAAAAACCACCTACAACAAGAGAAAAAAAATCAACCCATGAAGATGAAGATGTTTAATTACCATCGTAAAAAAGTTAGCATATATATATGCTCTCGCGACTTGGTTAATTTTACACATTTCAATGTTTACATTATTATGCTCTTAGGATCTAATGGTTGCCACAATTGATAATCCATGTTTACATTATTATGCTCTTAGGAACTAATGTTTGCCACAATTGATAATCCATGTTTACATTATTATGGTCTTAGGAACTAATGGTTGCCACAATTGATAATCCATCTAACGCAGTAGAATGGATAATCGGTGAAATGCTCAATGAACCAATGATCCAAAAAAGAGCGGTTGACGAATTAGATCATGTAGTAGGTCATGATAGGCTAGTCGAAGAGCAAGACCTACCCCAACTCAATTACATCAAAGCATGCATCAAGGAAGCTTTTAGGTTGCATCCTTTCGCACCATTTATTCTGCCTCATGTTTCCATAATGGATACTACTGTTGCCGGTTACTTCATACCCAAGGGCAGTCATATTCTCCTAAGTCGATATGGGTTGGGAAGGAATACGAATGTGTGGGAGGATCCTTTGCGGTTTAACCCAGATCGACATCTAGATGGGGAAGGAAAACAAGTGGTTCTTTCAAACGATGAGTTGAGGATGATTTCGTTCGGTACTGGGAAACGTAGTTGTCCTGCAATGATGTTGGGTTCGACTTTGACTATAATGTTGTTAGCAAGGATGATTCAAGGGTTCACGTGGGAGGTGCCCCGTAATAAGCGTTGTGTTGATCTAGTTGAAAATCATGATGACCTTAGCTTGGCTCAACCACTTGTGGCCGTTGCGAAACCACGGCTGCCTTCGTGCATTTATCCTACATTTTGACGAGAATTGGGTATGAGTATGGATGGATGGGTTTATTTTAAATGTTCCCTTGTTTGCTTTTTTGACAATAGACAAAATGTTATGATTCATAACATCATTATCTAATTATTGTCCTAGTATATCTTCAAAACTTTTTTTTTAACGCGGAATAATTATTAGGAAAAGTGTGTATTTTTATTAAGGTGAATGAGATGTCAAATCTCAAGTTGATTGTGTAAATTTGGAAGTAAATTGCATCTTGTTCCACGTTGGTATGGGAACAAATGTTTGTCTAG
This sequence comes from Deinandra increscens subsp. villosa, assembly GCA_039602395.1. NCBI lineage: Eukaryota > Viridiplantae > Streptophyta > Magnoliopsida > Asterales > Asteraceae > Deinandra > Deinandra increscens. Next base: position 824,677 of record JBCNJP010000002.1, read on the forward strand.
TTTATATGGATAAGCCTTCAAGTCTATAAGTTTTTTGGCAGTGACGAAACCAGGAATTTTCAATCGGAGGGTCAATAATAACTAACTTTATGCTTAATACAAAACTTTCTGGTCCTCCATTAAGGTTCTAGCACACAGAGACCGGCTCTATATAATGGGAGCGAAACGTAGATTCTTTATTGTTAAATTTATTATGTGTAATAATTTATTTTATAAAGGAAAATTGGAATTAAATAATCCAAGTTATTGGGTATTGGCGGATAATAATCCGAGTTCCAATATTGGTCTACAATAATCCCAATTATTTGGGTCTTGGAATTCATTGGGCCACCGTTAATTTTTCACTAACCCCGTTAGTTGTGTGCTGACGTGGCACATGCCACGTCAGCAAGTATGATGCCACATCACCTGCCACGTCAGCAAAAATGATGCCACATCACCTGCCACGTCAGCAAGTACTAGCGGAGTTTGTGAGAAATTAACGGCGGCCCAATGAATTCCAAGACCCAAATAATTGGGATTATTGTAGGCCAATATTGGAACTCGGATTATTATCCGTCAATACCCAATAATTTGGATTATTAAATTCCAATTTTCCTTTTATAAAACATAAATTCTTTGTTTATTTGTTTTACGCTAAAATAAACAAATTAAAATAGAAATTATAAGTGTCAAACTATTCCTACTATACAAATTATAAAATCACAAAGATAAAATAATGGAATTTAAATATGTAACCTTACATATTAAATATTTGAGTGTAAGTGGCTAACTAGAGGTGCACATCCGAACCGGTTTCGGAACCGGAACCGCTGAACCGAACCGAACCGGAACCGCTTTGGGACCGGTTCTGACGGAACCGGTTCGGCTTCAATAAAAACCGCCGGTTCCAAACCGGTTTTGCCTTGCGGATTGAAGAACCGGAACGAACCGGTTTTCCAGGAACCGGTTTAAGAACTGGTTCTGGAACCGAAAAAGTGGAACCGGGCTGCTTGTTGATTTCTAGCCGTTGCATAACGGTTTTATAGCCGTTTTGGTCCTTTTTGCTCGTTTTTTTTGTCCCCCCCCCCCCCCATGCAACCTACAATGTAGTATAAATACTAGGTAATTGTTATGGGTTAATTCCACACTCAAAAATCACATATATCACTACAAAAAACACACACATTCTCTCACGTTTTTTATGGCCGGTGGCAACCGCAAAGGCAAAGGCAAACAAGCGAGTGAGTCCGTTGATGAGCAAAGCTCAAGCAACGTTGTTGTTATAAGGGTACTTGAATGTACCCGATCACGCGATGTTTGGGATCATATGGACTTATGCAAAATGTCAAACGGTGAGGAAAAAGCTCGTTGCAAGGCATGCGGGGCTTTACTTGATCCGAAAGGAAACTCAACGTTGAGGAAGCATCTTAATCAATCATGTCCCACGTTGAAGGCTAATCCTTCTAAGGGTCAGGCACAAATGGGAAGTCATGGAGACGTATTCAATTACGATCTAATGGCGGTTCGAGACCGAATGGCAAAGTTCGTGATTCTTTCCATGATGACTCGGGAGGAAGTTGAGTCTTTTGATATCTTGGCATGGTGGAAGGCAAAGGAAAGTCAATTTCCAATCCTATCCGCTATTGCCCGAGATCTACTAACCGTCCAAGCTTCCACGGTAGCTTCGGAAAGTGCTTTTTCTTTGAGTAGTAGGGTCTTATCGGTAAGGCGAACAAGGTTGACTCCGGCTTCAATCGAGATGTGCATTTGCTTGAAAGATCATTTGGATGCGGCGGATCGTATTCAAAACATGGAAACTCTTGAAGACGAAACTACTCTTGAAGAAAGGATTCACATGAACGAGATTGAGCTTGGTCTTTCCGATGAAGATGCTTATGATGCGGCGGTTCGTATTGGCCCGAATAGTTCCGAAGATGAGACTACATCAAGATGATTTGAAGATGAAGTTATGAAGATGAAGAATGAAGATGAAGACAAGAAGTTATTTGCTTAATGTTTTGTAGTTGTTTGTTTAATTGATTCGAACTCGTAACTCGTAGGATTTGTTTTCGTAATGGTGTGTTTTTATTTCGATCCGAACTCCGAACTCGTAACTTATGTAACCGTGTAATGGACAAACATTATGGTAGTTTTAATGAAGTTTGAAGTTTGTTTTCTAGTGAGGTCACTGTGGGGGAAAAACTGATAAACCCACGCACCTTAAAAAGGGGTTGTATTAGACGAATGATCAATACATCTCCTAGTCCATTCCTAAAAGTGAAAAGTACGAGGCTAAGCCTATGGCTTTTAATGATTCGACTAAGGTAGCCATACATGGTGAATCATCTATGTGAGAGAGAAGTGATGTCGCTTCGAAGGTTATTGAGGGGGTACAATACCTAAATGCTCTCGTAGAACCAGGCTAATGTTCATGATCATAACAAACATAACTATGGAGACTTGATATTGTCAAGGAGGGTCTTGTGTGAAGCACATTTTCGCCTACACAAACGGCAGACGAGTTCAAAGACATCACCGTCTACTCAGAGCCAGTAGACTAAGTGTGTTTCATGAGCGAATGTTCGAAGGGAAACACCTACCTATCGTGTGCAAGTTTCAACTATCGAAATTTAATCGAAACATCGTTGCGTCTGAGATTGATCTCCATTCATGTCGGGGATTATTGGGAAATTGTGTATTTTCACTAACGTGAATGAGATGTCAAATCTCAAGTTGATTGGGTGGTGCAGATTTGGAAGTGAATTGCATCTTGTTCCATATTGATATGGGAACAAAGGTTTGTCTAGTTTATATGGATAAGCCTCTAAGCCTTTGATAAGCTCTTGGGTGTATTTTACTTTGGCTCCTACCCTCTCGTAGTGAGGGGGGTGAAGAAATGGACTTCTGAGTCAAAAGTCTTCAAAAACAAATCATTGCGAACACGAATGCATCTCCTGAAATCCGGATCCGTGCAAGGCAAAATTTTGTTTTTTTTGGAAAAATATTTGCTCGTTTTAATCAGGTTCTAGAAGGAGACTTTTGACTTAGCCATGACTCTTTGCATTCATAACCGATAATTATTTATGTTCATTGACTTTGTTAATGGTACTATTATTTCTGGGTGTCTATATGAATGGAAAATGTCAACAAGAAAAGACACAGAAACAGAAACACACGATCAAATACACATAGTATTTTGCAATTCATCTCTCTCTGTTGCAGCTTGTTCCGCTTATCTTTCAGGCAAGTAATCAAGTCCGGCAGTACGCTGCTTTGAGCCGGTGTACCTGGGAACAAACGACAAATCTGTTTAAGTGAATTGTGTCAAACACTAGCCCGGTTCCTTTTATTTCTTTCATGTTTCTTCTATTGATTTGCAGGAATCGACCCTGCTTCTGCTCATGATATTTCATCATGTTATGTTTATCTCTTAATAATTTATACTGTATTTCATGTACCCATAATTGATTGTAGTAATTCTCAAGCGATTATCTATATTGTTTCTCTTATTTCTAACAAACTTAAACATATTTTTCTTCTTTGTATGAATTTCCAGACTGTTCTTCTGTTGGTTCTCTTTCAGAATGGACTCATCTCAGCCTTTGTCGACCTCCGGGTTCTCTGCAATTTTACTTCTATTGTTTCTATTACCACAATGATTATTGCACCGTTTCCTAACACGGTTGCAAGCCATGGTGAGAAACCTAAAAAATTCAATGGTCTGAACTTCAAACGTTGGAAAAAAAAGATGCACTTTTATTTAAAAACGTTGAACTTTGCCAGGTTCTTGACTGAAACTGCTTCCCAAGTTTCTGGAGGTGAAATAGATGCTTAATATGTGAGCGCGGTTCAAACTTGGATTCATTCCGAGTTCTTGTGCAAGAACTATGTCCTTAATGGCTTGGTGGACTCGCTTTACAATGTCTATTGTAAGGTAAAGAAGGCCAAGGAACTATGTGAATCCTTGGAACACAAATACAAAACCGAAGATGCGGGCACAAAGACGTTTGTGGTGGCTTAATTCTTGGACTTTAAGATGATAGACACAAAACCAATTATGAGTTAAATACAAGAATTACAAATCATTCTTCATGATATACATGCAGAGGGAATGATGCTCAGCGAGACATTCCAAGTTGCTTCCATGATCGAGAAATTGCCACCAAGTTGGGTTGATTTCAAGAACTATCCCAAACACAAGAGAAAGGAAATGAGTGTTGAAGATCTTGTATTTTGTCTTCGTATTGAAGAAGACAACAAAATTTCTCAAAAGTAGAGTGATGTCCCCAAGCTAGCAAAGGCCAAAATTTTTGAATATGGTTAATCCTCGAAGGGTAACAAAAGCAAAGGACAGGCTGATAACAAATCCAAGGGGAAAGGATTTAATTTTAACCCAAAAGTGGGGTTGTGAAGAAAAAATTTGAAGGAAAATGTTATAACAGTAACAAGCCATGTCATAGGGCAAATGAATGTAGGAAGCCCAAGGAAGAGACTCCCCGCCAAGCCAACATGGTTGATGATTGTGAAAACCTTGTTGCCATGATATCAGACCTCATAATGATGATCTCTGAGGTTAACTTAGTTGGGTCAAATACCAAGGAATGGTGGGTTGACACTGGGGCCACCCCCCCCCCCCATGTTTGTGCTGACAAGAATCTTTTCAACACCTTCAAGGAAGTTACCAATGGAGAAAATCTCCTCATGTAAACTTTGCCAATGCTGAAGTCAAAGGCAAGGGGAATGTAATCTTGAAGATGACATCTGAAGGAACTCACGTTGACAAATGTGCTCTATGTTCCTGAGATTCACAAGAATCTTGTGTCTGGGTGGCAGTTGAATAAGTTTAGTTTCAAGATGGTGTCTGAGTCAGATAAGGTCATGTTGACCAAGAATAGTATGTGTGTTGGAAAGGGTTATGCTCTGAATGGTATGTTCAAACTGAATGTAATGGTTATTAACAGTGCAATGAATAAGACTGGTACTGGTTATGCTTATTTGCTTGAGTCTTCTAATGTGTGGCATGGTAGACTTCGTCATGTTAACTTTAATTCCATTCGTCGTTCGATTAAATTAAATATCATACCAACTTTTCGTACTGATTCAAACCATAAATGTGAAACGTATGTTGAAGCAAAACTAACTAGATCATCATTTAATCTGGTTGAACTAAATAAAGAACCACTGGGTATGATCCACATAGATGTGTGCGATTTGAAATCCATTCCAACAAGAAATGGATTCAAAAACTTCATCACGTTTATCGATGATTGCATGAAGTATTATTATGTTTACTTGCTTAAAAGTAAAGATGATGCAATTAAAACCTTCATTGCATATAAAACTGAAGTTGAGAATCAACTTGAATGGAAGATCAAAGTTGTACGAAGTGATAAAGGTGGTGAGTATGTCTCACAATTTGCTGAATTTTGTTTGCAATGCAGAATTAGACATGAATTCACTACACCGTATTCACCCCACTCAAATGGGATTGCTGAACGGTGAACCTTGAAAGAAATGGACAATGCCATGTTAGTGAGTTCTGGTGTAACATCTAAGCAAACACTTCCACCAACCTCTAACTTTTCTTGTTCAACACATTGTCTGAATTTATTCAACCTAGAGGGTGATGATCTAACATATCTCACCGCATTTCTAATGACTTTAATAGAACTATCATACTCTTTCAAACCATCGGTCACTACTAGGTTCAATATATGTGCACAACAACGCATGTGTAAGAATTCACATTCTAAAATGGCTTTCCCCCAATTAAAATTTTTTCTTTTCATGTAATTAATTGCCAGGTCATTTGAACTTGCATTATCCACCGTTATTGTTAAAATCTTATCAATACCTCAAGCAATCAAACAAGCCTCTATCATTTTTCCTAAGGTATCACCCCTATGGTTGGAAATCGTGTCAAAGTTTATAATTCTTTTTTGAAGATTCCAATCATCGTCAATGTAATGAGCAGTCAAGACCATGTAACTAACATTTTGTATTGATGTCCATAAATCAGTAGTAAGACATACCTGTTGGGAAGATTTGCTAAACATCAACTTCAATTTCTTCTTTTCTTCTCCATACAAGGACATAATATCTCTAGCAAATGTTAGTCGGCTTAGAACTTCAAACTTGGATTGCATTACTGAGCAGAAAAACCTAAACCCGTCCTTTTCCACAAATCTAAAAGAAAGTTCATCGACAACTATCATCCGTGCAAGAGCTTTTCTACACGTGTCTTTGTCGTAATTAATTGCACTTAAGCTTGGACCATCACTTCCCTTTTGAAAACATAACTTTTTTTTGTTGTTTGTCTTCTATAATTTCTTTATAAGGGTTCTTAATACACCTTCTTAGATGATCCCATAAAGTTCTAGTTCCATGACTTGAAGGCTCGAACGCATAATCTGCATTGCAACATTTGCAATGTGTTCGCGGAAATTTTTTTTGGAACCGGATTTGGCATAATAAAGTGATCCCATACTTTAGACCTGAATTTCCTTTTGCTATTGTTGTTGTTACACGTTGGATCATCGGTTTTGTTCTCTTCATTATCTTCTAAATTAATAGTATTAGCATCATTGTTATTCGACATTGCTACCTATACATAAAAGAAGAAAAAAAGTTATGACAAAACAGTAGTTAAAAAACACTAAAACAGTATTTAAAAAAGTTATATATAACAAAACAGTAGTTAAAAAAGTTATGATTAAAAAAGTTAGTTTGGAACAATATGCATTGATTATATGAACACTTAACAAAACAGTAGTTAGATCGATTATCTTGGACACTTAGATCGATACTAGTTGAACTACAATCACAATGAACACGTATCTGAACATAATCATAGAGAACTACAATGAACACGTATTTGAACATAATCACAGTGTAGATAATAGTATAACTTTCAAACCAGGAGTATTCAAACCCTATAAACGCATGGAGACATCAGACATACCTGGAAGAGAAACTTGAATATGCTATACTCTAGAATGGAGATGACGATGGTCAGATGATTGTTGTGCACAGGGAGACAGATTCGACTGAATGATCGAAACTTGAAAATGAGTTATTTTGTCAATCTTAAAGCTTAGCTTAAAGGGGAAGGGGTCAGATGGGTTGAACAATCTCTAAAAGTCTGTTTTAAATGCATATAACATCCTAAATTGTTTTTTTTAGATTAAGACTTTAATCATAGTAATATTTCATGTAATTGTAATTAACGCATTAATTATTATAAGGAAAAAGTTGGATAAAAGGTGTTTGTGGGTCAACTGAAACCAACACTTAATACTCAATGACGGGTTTCAAGTTTCCACCTGAACCCATTTTTTGTTCACTTACCCAACCCGCTTACATCCCTACCCCCACCCTGCCACATTTAACTGTAAGTTATGGTACTTATGATCGAACTCCTATATATTAATTTGAAGGGTTATTTCCTTTCAGTTGAAAGAACTTTAACCAACTTGGAATGATGCATAAAATTTAATACATGATGATAACATTGCTCTCAAATGTTGATTATGCATTTTGTTTTCTTTGCCCTTCTATTCAGAGTTTAAAGCACAACCCACATGGGAGGTTTGTTGTAGTCTGCGGGTATGGTGAATACATCATGTATATAACTTTAGCATGGAGACATAGATCCTTTTGGATCTACACCAGAGTTCATTTTGGCTATTGAGGATGAATATGATGTTAGAGATAGCACATCTAAATCAAGATTTCTAATAAATCTTTTCAGGTTGCTGCACTCCCTTGCCTAACAATTCTATCATTGACCTATATAACTTTTGTGTTGAAAATGTAATAAGCATGTTGTGACACTATATAACTTTCAACATCATCTTTTACTTTAAAACTAAATCGTTTGGTTTAATTTGAATAACTAAATGAAATTTATCATTGCCGAATATTATTGTATTTTTTTTTAAAACTCAGCCGTGCGATGCACGGGTTTCAAAGACTAGTTACATTATATATAAAAAGCAACGGTCCGGTCCGGGTTGAAACCGCTCGTCATCATCCTAAACCGTAACCCGGACCTCGGACCGTAAATACCGGTTTTTTTTTATGAACCATGAACCGGACCATTATACATATTATGAACCCAAACCAAATTTTTGGTCCGGTTTAACCGATTTGGTTCGATTTTTACGGTTTTTGAACACCCCTAGTTCCTATGTTATTTTGGGAGTTCCTACGTATTCATTTTGCTTGTCAAACGTTGGCTCTGATACCAATCTGTAACACCCCAGCCCTTAGGAGGCCGAGATAGCCAAGATTGTATCCGTTTGAAAAGCCAAATTGAATACATTCTATTAAAATTTTCAAAGTACAAGGTTTCGATAAGGAAAATAAAATACAAGCGTTAAATTCTAAGTTATTTTAGGGTGGAATCTAAGTGTTTTCTAAAGATGTCTTCACGCGCTCGCGAGCAAATCTACGTTTTGGTCTTCTAATCCAAGTTGTCCAAAGCTAGGTACCTGATACATACTCAAAAAAAATTTGTGTCAACTAAAAAGTTGAGTGAGTTCACAAGGTTAGTCAAAAGGAATGTACAAAAATGAGTTTTTCGTTTGGTTTGTTAAAACTATAATCGTAATTGTGTTTTATCAAAAAATGAGTGCTTGCATTTAGTAAAACATAGTTATCATAGTACTTGTCGAAAATATAGGGTTTATCGTACATGTGTCAAAATAGGTTTTTATCGTACGTCGTCACAATAGAAATCAAATAGATGGCTCGTCGACCATGGGATGCTATGGCGTCAAAGTGAATATGGTTCCACAATCAACCATTCTCTATCTGTCGTGGTCCATACCCGATTGTTACGTGCGCATGACCACTCGCCAATAGAGTCTTCCCGTAAATTATAAACAAAGGTGAACCCAACCATGGGGTTTCGATCTGTCAAAGGCCAAAATGCCGTCCTTTGTGAGGCGGCAAGAAATATATGGGCACAAGAATATGGGGGGCATTATCCCCAAATAACGCTATCCATTTTACCCGCGGGCCTATACCAAGGACTAACAATGTGTACGTGTGGGACTAGTCGGGGTAAGTATCACAAGTCCGAACATATGCATTATCGTATATCAAGCATCCAAATATAATCAAGTACGATAAATAAATAAAACAGAGTACGATATTGAAATAATGACACGTTGGAAATAAAAGGAATATGCATCACCCCAAAATAGTAAAAACGTAAAAAGGGGAAAGGATGTGAGAGCTCACCTAAGCATTTGCATTTCCCAAGTAGTTTGGGTTTCCTTGACTTCCAATACTTTGCACCTAAAGTAATGACTTAAGACCAGTTAAGTTATAGGTTCGGGTAGTTAACCCATTGTATGCGTTTCCATATTCGATTGAGATTCATAGTTGATTTTTATGGTTAAGTGGTCGTATTGTGTTGTGTAAATGCCTATTTGACTAACATGACAATGCGTGTGTATATGTAAGTGTGTGTTTGGGCTTTGACCTACCTATGGGCCTAAATCCGGTTTGTGTATTGTTTGGTTTTGGGCCGTGGGCCTAAAGGGTTTGGATAAGTTTTTGTGAAAATGGCTTTAGTATGTGTATGGAATTTGTAAAAGTAACCAAGTTAAATCTTTAGGTTTTTGATAACATATGTCGTCATATGTTTGTATATAAAATACTTGTACAACAGTATTTAGGACCAAAAGTGGTTACATAGATAATGGTTATTAAACACTTGTACAAATTAGGTTATTATCATAAACTAACATTTTGGAAATACTCGTTTATAAAAATTAAGTATGTTGGTAGTGGGAGTGTAACCCGAATGCACATTGGGCCTGACCCGAGACTCGTAAGCCCACAGAAAGGCCAACGGGCCTACTCCGAATGCTACGACCCAAGTTGTAATGGACTGGGCTTCTTTCTAGTTAAGGCAACGACCCAATTGGAGTTAACAGTGGACTTAACCCAACTGTTTACGCATCCTAGATTATTTTTTGGCCTAACCGATCAAACAGTGGGCTTGGCCCAAACTGTTTTAATACCTGAGAGGTTTTCTGGGCCCAAATCTGTTACCCATTTTTAGACCCAATGGGTTAAGGTGTATCCGGTTGCGTTAGGTTGTGGATTCGACCTGACCGGTACTGTTAGCTTAACCCAGACCTATCCATATTTTCTGACCCGACTTCTCCGACCCGATCTAGTGGTTCGTTGGGTTTTCGATTCGGATCAGTGGGCCTATTGGGCCTGTTTGGTTCTTTGGGCATTACTGAGCCGGTTACTAGAACCTAGTTCATTGGGTTTATTACACTCTCTTGATTTGTGACCCGGTCTGATTTATAGCTAATGATTCAATTTAAAATAATGATCCAAAGTGGTTTCTTGTGTTTTATCAATGTGTTTTAAAATTTGATTTTTATATATTTGTTGGGCCGGTTGGTCCGTGTGATGTGATCAACTTGATTAACAAAACGGTTTTATGATTCTCGTGTATTCAAGCAACCGGTCTTTATGTATACAGAATTGTATGGTGAATGAAAGTTATTTTAAGACAAATATTGGGTGTTTGGTGGTGTTGGTTTATTGATAAAAGAAGCTTGCAACTCGTGCATGTATTGATCATGTGTGCATACATGTGAATCATATTAGCTGTAGTATTTATTTTGTTATGATGTTTTTAGGTTTCAATTGATCAAGGATACGCAATACATGGGTATATGAGTAAAATGTATTTAAATGGTTAGATTATGAAGTTATACCTCTAGCAAGTGTTGCATGGATCCGGTGTCCAAGTGTTTGTCGTCGGGTTCTTGCATTACCTTCGCGTGACACTTCGTTGACATGAAATGAGATGAGGTATAGTGAGTGTGTGGTTAGATATAGATTTAAAGAAAGCACGAGATGGAGTAACTTACGGGAAGTGTTGCTAAGGTGATGGTTGGTTGAATCGTACTTCTCTTGGATTTTGCATGCATGGGGTTTGTAGGTCTCGAGGTATTGATCGGAGGAGGTTGATAACATGGTGATGGCGGGTTCATGGCCTTGCATGCATGGTGTGTATGCAAAGTGGTGACGGATTGGAAGGTGGTGTTGGTAGTTGTTGTTGATTCGTGGAAAGTAGAGTGATAGTGGTGGGTGGAGACAGTGAGGGGTTGATAACGGTTTGTCAGGCCGTTTCAAATCCCCAACCTAGATTAATTTTGTAGTAGTGGAAGTTAGGGTTATCGAACCTAGGGAATATGTGGAAATTGATTAATTGACTACTAAATTAACCTAAATTACTGATTAACCTAAAATTATCTAAGATTGCCACTTGGCTGTTTTGAGTTGTTGAGGTGAATTAACTAACAAATTAACTAACTTTAAACTAGAAAATTAATTGAATTATCAAATGAGACAAAGCTAACCACTTTTGGATCCTGGTTGGTTACCGATCTAGGCAAAACCTAATTACTTAACTGTGACACATAGACATGCCCCCCAATTGCCTCCTTGACCTAATAACCTAAGTTCCTAATGGGCTGATTAGTCCTGCCGCAAGAAAGTGCTAGATCATTAAACAGTGGACCACTAAAACCCTAGGTTACTAGTTAGATTAAACAATTTAGCATGCGGGTGTTCAACGGTAGCAAGTATTCCGGAACAACTAGTTAAGCAATTGATTAGGAATAGAACGATTTTACCAACCAATCACCAAAAGCAGTTAGTGGTGATTAGCCGGACATAGCTAATAACACAAACAAAGACATAATGAAAAACTGCATTAAATTACTGTACCGAATGATTGAAACAACTCCAAGATCCTCAACAATGGTGGAAAAGTCGTAAACAAACTGCTCTGGTCGAATACGAATGAAGAAGATTAGTCTAATAACTTCACAAACAAGTTTAAATATCAAAACCCTAATTTTCTTCTGTCGGCCAATTCGGGGCGTACCGCCCCAGATTATGCAATCCTGGGCGTACCGCCCGGTTTTGTTCTTCCGGCTGCTTCTCTAAACATTAGGGCGTACCGCCCTGATCTCTGCTTCACTGGGTGTACCGCCCAGAATTGAAACTCAGGAACTTTTCTTGATTTTCTTCTAAGTCTTCACTCGTTCCGGTTCATTTCTTGATCCTTTTTCGAACTCCGTACTGATCAGCTTCAGGCTCCTCATAACAGCTCCATTTTAGCTCATTTAACTCATGGTACCTCAAAACATAAAATTAGTGAAAATGCTATGTAATCCAACCATTATTATAAATAAATATGACAAATTAAGCATAATAATGACGACACATTGGACTGACATCACATCCTCACACTTGACTTTTTCCGTCTCGGAAAAACTGCCATGGAATCATAATTGGGATATCAACTCAAAATCATTCAACAATTCAAATTATCAACCTTTTTCAATCCACATTCCAACATGTATTCATATATACTAATTGCAATCGCCGATATTTCTATCCGACTAAACCCAACCACTGATCTTTGAGCCCCCAAGGTGTTTATATAAATTACCAATTAGAGTTATCAGCCTGCCTATGTGTCCCACATTCAGAAAATTCTAGGTCAATCTAATCCCGACTCATATTCGGTCAAAGTAAAGTGTACTAAAGATGAAATATTTAAATTTTCCCCACCCTCCTTAAACCAGATACTTATATATCCCAAGAATGGTGGATTTAATGGATGAATGAAATTGCTTGAGCATTTATTTGACTACTATTGCTTTCTATTTTTCTCATTTTTTTTCTCTTTTTTTTTCATTTTTTTTATAATTGGTTAATTTTAACTATACTTACCAACGGACATCATCAGAGGCATTCTTTCACAAGGTGTTACCCCCGAAATCATACGTGAGTGTTTTGCCCGCGAGATCCAGAACATCATCAGAGGCACTTACCACAGGATACTATCCTTAGTTCGTACATGAGTATTTTGTCCCTTCACTCTAATTTATTAACCCATTTATTACCTAAGATGCTCAAATATGGAAAATGGGGCGCCGTTATTTCTCGGATTTGCTTTCGCAAAAAGATCATAACGTGCTAGGTATTCTGAGGATATATAAGTCTCTAATCTAAAAAGGTCTTTTTCCTCCTAATCATCAGTTTCGATCTCACTCTAACTCCTAAAATGGGAACCCACTGGCAGACTAATTTAATTACATATTTATACAACAATAAACACCAAAGGATAATTAAGCTTTACTAGATCAGTTGGGCCTACCGACACATCACAAATTAGATATACTTTTCATACTCTCCTTTTCTTACCACTTTCCCTTTCTTTATTTTAATTTATTTCTGAAAATTGACTCCCAGTTGTACTATCATTTTCCATGTACCGGCAATTAATCCAAAAACAGATTTGACTCAAAATACTAAACTTAAAAATGACTCAAAAAATGAAAAATCTTTTTGGATTTTTGATGTTTTTTATTTTTGTTTTTTTTTCAAAATAAACACAACTACCTAAAAATTCAAAAACTTTAAAATTAAAAATAAAACTGACGTCCTGTCCCCCTCCCCACACTTAAGATCGACATTGCCCTCAATGTGATAGGAAACATGCACATAACGAATATACAGACACGAATGGGGAAAATAAAAATAAAAATAAAGATAAAATGCAAAAATAAAAAGAAAATAAATAAATAAATAAAAAGAACAAGTTGGAACACACTCCCCTGATATCATCGTGAAAAGCTCCTCGAAAGTCGTGCCAACGCCCTCTCATAACGGATCGTGAATTCCAGAAATCGGATGGAAGAAGTAATGTATGGATTCACATCTCACCATAATGCTACCAAAGAACAAACACATCATGCCATATATATACAATCAAAAAGAAAATCACAACCACCCAACCGGTTACCCCGTACAGTACCCCCAGTTACAATATAATATCATATCGTACAGACCATGATCAAATGAAAACAAAATACACAAAAAGTACAAGGGTAAATGAAACAAAACTGATCGGCAGTAGCAGTGATATCAGCATGAACAACACCTACTCCTCATCACCTCCAGCGTCATCTCCAGCAGCATCAGCATCTCCTCCAGCATCTCCCTCAGCACCAACATCAGCACCAGCCTCATCACCAGCATCTCCAGCATCATCACCTCCCTCAGGCTCATCTCCAGCACCCTCAGGCTCCTGAAAGAAATCAGGGATAGGCATACCCTGATGGGCCATCATACAGCGCATAGCCCTCTCAATCCTCTCAAAACGAACATCCACATAATCTAGCACTGTCTCCTGAACCATATCCAATGTCACCTGATCAGCCCTCGGCGGCCTCTCTGGTCTCTGCCTCAATGGCCTCTCAACCTGATGTAAAATCCTATGCCGCCTCGCGGCCCTAGCTGCCTCATCACCCTGCACAATCACACCCCTAACGGCCTCCCACTGCGGGGGATCAGTCATAGTAACCATCGATGCCAGACGCATATCTCCTAACTCATAATGAGAAGTCTCAGCCCCGATCGTCAAATGAGTCTCTAAATACCTACTCGGCTCAAAAACACCCAATCTCCTGGCCAACCTAGTCACATAGGGCCCCATACTCAGATGGACGCCCTTCCCTGATGTCCTCCTCCTAGCAAATGATGAAATCAAAACCCGAGCAATATTGAGGTCATGTCCCTCAACAATCGAATGCAGAACCGCTAAATCTAGCTTCGTGACCTTCTCGACGCCGGACCGACGGCCGAGAATGGTACACGCAACTATCCTGTGAACATAACGCAGCACTGGATCTCTAATCTGTGACTCCACCACACTATCCAAATACGGGACCGATCCAATCGCATCCCAAAACGCAGTCAGCTGTAAATCAGTAACCCCCTGTGGATGTGGTCGGCTAAACAGCCCCCTCGGCAGCTCTGCAAACGCCGGCGCCTCAACCTCCTCCTGGGTGTACAACCCTGAAACAACCGCGAACTCCGGAACACTCATATGATGTGTCCGACGGCCCAAAGCAAATGACAACGCGTTCCCATCTCCGAATTTCCCCGGACCCACCTGAAAAGTCGCCAAAAACTCAACAGTAAGCTCCACATACTGATGGTCATCCGGAGTCAACACTCTCCTCCATCGGTCAGTAATCAGTCCACGAATCCTCTCTAGCTGCCCAAGCTGAGCCAACAATCCCCAGTCGATCGTACGATGATGCAACAACGGCATCTCAATGAACCTCCTCATCTGCCTGTCCTCGTGCGAGTCGCGCTCGAACCTCAGAAATGAATGGTGCGCGTGGTTCCTCCTCGCGACGGGTGGTGGCGGCACATCGGCCTCTGGCAGGATCTCGGGCCCCCAGTAATTGATAATCCTCCTCCTGAACGGCGGAACCGGAACAGCAGCCTCCGGATCTCCGCGCCTCCTCCTCTTGGGACCTCTACGTCCGGAACTAGAGCCCGGTTGGTCCGACATCCTGATTCAAACAAGTTAGCACAAAACAATAATAATAATAATAACAACCGGGCCGTCCTGCAATTAACTTCCACATTTCACAAACTATTTTTGTATTTTTCAATTTTTTATTTTTTTTGGTTTTTTCAAAATTTTATAAAGAAAAACAAAAATTAAACTAAAAATAAAACTGAAAGTGAAAATTAAAAACGACATAATTGGGTTTTTGGAAAAATTGAAAAAATCTGTAAAAATCAATCCTGGGCGTACCGCCCAAAATGGTGAAATTGGGGCGGTACGCCGCCCAATTCTCTATTCAGGAACCCTAAAATCGATTTGGGGCGTACCGCCTCCAATGTTGGAGCCCTAGGCGGTACGCCGCCTAATTAATCGCCGAAAAAAATAAAATCGTCACAACCGATCCATCTAAAACTAAACCACCCTCCGACAACCTCAATATCTCACACAAATCGGTTCACAATCGGTTCCATTCAACGAATTTAAACAAAAACTACCCTAAACAACGAAAATTAACTAATCAACTACCTATACTAACAAAAAACAAACAAGAAAGGGAACCTGGATGCTCGCGCGGCGGTGTATGGCGGTAGTGGTCGATCGCCGGTTGGCTGGGTGGTGACGGTGAGTGGCGGTGGGTGTGGGTTGATCGAGAGAGACGGTGGCGGATTGGGTTGTGAATGAGACCGACCCGTCTCTTTCAGGGTTTTATTTTTTTCGTCATTTAAAATCCGGGCGTACCGCCCCAAAGAAATGCAACTAGGGCGTACCGCCCGGAATTAAAATTTGGAAAATTGTTAGAAAATTTTGGGGCGTACCGCCCCTGCCCTTTTTTGGCAGAAAGTTTGGAAAATTTTGGAGCCTGAAAAATTTTCTATCTCTGGAAAAACACCACTTTTGTACCACCGAGCATGTGTACTGCAAAATTTTCATTAAAACTTACTTGGAATGCAGTTTGTCACACAAATTCACTCGCGAGCTTCCCGATTTCCTGAAAACACACCAAAAACGTAAAATCTAACAAAATTACCAAAAACACACGAAAATGAAACGAAGAACAAACCGTTGGGTTGCCTCCCAGTTAGTGCTAAGTTTTTAAGGTCTTCAGCCAGACCGTACTTCCCTTTTACGTTTCCGGGCTTTCAGAAGCGGGCGCCAAAAAATAATCGTCTTTGTCGACTTGCCCGTGAATGTCTGCCGAGTCCAAATACGGCTTCAACCTGTGCCCATTAACCACTTGCTTGAGATGGTCGTCCAGGTCTTCAATCTCGAAATTACTATACTCCCCCACACTTGTGATGATGTACGGCCCCGTCCATTTGCTTTTCAGCTTACCTGGAAACAATTTCAACCGTGAGTTAAATAACCATACCTTTTGACCTACCTGCAAGTCCATCTTCGTCAATCGTGTCATCATGCACTTTCTTCATCTTATTCTTGTAGGCAGCTGCACTCTCGTACGCCTCATCGCGTAATTCTTCCAACTCTCCCAGCTGGAGCTTCCTTTCTCTACCTGCAGCATCATAACTCAAGTTAACCTCTTTCACAGCCCATAATGCCCTATGAGCTAACTCAACAGGTAAATGACATCCCTTTCCATAGACCAACCGATAGGGAGTGGTTCCAATAGGCGTTTTAAAAGCAGTGCGATACGCCCACAAGGCGTCATTCAACTTGGAAGACCAATCCTTGCGGTCGATTCGCACAATTTTCTGCAAAATCTCTTGAATTTGCCGATTGGAAACCTCCACTTGACCGCTTGTTTGCGGATGATATGGGGTGGCAATTCGATGGTCTATGCCATATTTCTTGAGTAGTTTGCCAAATTGAAAGTTCTTAAAATGGGACCCCCCCATCACTTATGATCACACGAGGGATTCCAAACCTAGAATATATATTTTGTTGAACAAATTTGCAAACTACACTATGGTCATTGGTCTTAGTAGCAAAGGCTTCTATCCATTTAGAAACATAATCTACTGCTACTAATATGTAAAGAAAACCATTAGAGTTAGGGAAGGGGCCCATAAAGTCTATGCCCCAAACATCAAAAATCTCTACAACCAAAATTGGTTGCAAAGGCATCTCATCACGCTTTGTGATGCTTCCCATCTGCTGACATCTCGTGCAGTGCTTCACGAACTCAAACGCATCCTTGAAAAGCGTGGGCCAAAACAAACCGGATGATAGAACCCGGTGACCCGTCTTCTGCCCACTAAAGTGGCCTCCACATGCTGATGCGTGTACCAACTCCAACACTGCTTGTACCTCCGACTCTGGTATGCACCTCCGGATCACTTGATCCGGCCCTACCTTGAACAAATCCGGCCCATCCCAAATGTACTTGTGTGCTTGAGACTTCAAATGCACCTTCTTTCTCCTGGGCCAATGTTTCCGGAACTGTACCTGCAACCAAATAATTCACAATATGAGCATACCAAGGCAGATGAGAAACACTTAATAATTGTTCATCAGGAAAAGTCTCATTGATGCTCCATTCATCTTCTTCTGCTTCAATGTGGGGCAATCGGGACAAATGGTCCGCCACCACATTCTCACTACCCTTCTTGTCTCTAATCTCCAGATTGAATTCCTGCAACAAAAGGATCCACCGAATGAGCGTCGGCTTGGCATCCTTCTTCTCCATCAAGTACCGAACCGCACTGTGGTCCGAATATACTATCACTTTGCTTCCCCAAATGTAGGACCTGAACTTATCAAGAGCAAACACAACTGCAAGTAATTCTTTTTCAGTGGTAGTATAATTCAATTGAGCCCCATTTAAAGTTTTACTCGCATAATAGATCACAACCGGTTTTTTGTCTACCCGTTGACCCAAAACCGCCCCAACAGGAAAGTCGGATGCATCACACATAATTTCAAAAGGTATAGACCAATCGGGTGCTTGCAAAACTGGTGCCTCAATTAGTTTATTTTTCAAAGTGTTAAAAGAATTTAGACACTCATCATTAAAATCAAAAACTTCATCTTTTAACAACAGTTTGCAAAGAGGTTTGGTAATTTTGCTAAAATCTTTTATGAACCTCCTATAAAAACCGGCATGACCTAAAAATGCCCTAATGCCCTTAACGTTCGTGGGAGGAGGCAAAGTTGAAATTACTTTAATTTTTTCCCTATCAACCTCAATCCCACGAGTCGACACCACGTGTCCCAACACGATCCCTCTTGAACCATAAAATGGCTCTTTTCCCAACTTAACACTAGATTAGTTTCTATGCAACGCTCCGAGACTCGTGTTAATTGGTTCAAACAAGACTCAGACGATGTACCAAAAATTGAAAAGTCGTCCATGAAAATTTCAAGTGAATCCCCGATCATATCAGAAAAATAGCCATCATGCATCTTTGAAAAGTGGTCGGGGCATTACACAAACCGAATGGCATCCTCCGAAAAGCAAAGGTGCCGTAAGGACAAGTAAAAGTGGTCTTTTGTTGGTCATCGGGGTGAATGGCAATTTGGTTGTACCCCGAATAACCATCTAGAAAACAATAAAATTTTTGACCGGACAACTTCTCAATTATTTGGTCAATGAAAGGTAGAGGAAAATGGTCCTTGGAAGTTGCGGAATTCAACTTCCTATAGTCAATGCAAATTCGCCACCCGGTTACCGGTCGGGTGGCTATTTCCTCACCTTTCTCGTTCCTAACAATTTGAATTCCCGCTTTCTTAGGAACGGTTTAAGTTGGACTTACCCATGTGCTATCGGAGATAGGATAGATAATACCTGCATCCAGCCATTTGAGTACCTCCTTCTTGACTACCTCTCGCATATTCGGGTTAAGCCTCCTTTGTGCATCTCTCGCGGGCTTTGCTCCTTCCTCGGTAATGATCTTGTGCATGACTATGGACGGACTAATTCCTTTCAAATCTGCAATGGTCCATCCAATAGCCGCCCGATGCTTCACCAATACCTTCATTAGCTCTTCCTCCTGCTCCTGAGTCAAACCTGCAGAAATAATAACAGGAAGAGTGTTATTTTCACCAACAAAATTATATTTCAAGTGCTTAGGAAGTTCTTTAAGTTCAAGAGAGGGTGGTGATTCGAGTGAAGGCTTCAATTGTGAGTCGATATGTTCCGGTAAGCTCTCCACTTGAATAGACCATGGTGGTCTTTGATCTCTCACAGCCATCAACTCTTGGCTCTCATCTTCTGGTTCCATCTCTTTGACCATATCTGCATAACCCCTGCCAAACAAAGCAAACTCCTCGGGGGTCCCATCCTCCTCATTAAAAGGGAAAAATGGAGGTATAAGACCATCAACAATTTCAGCCCGAAAGCATTCATCGTCTTCCCGAGGGTTAGTCACATTTCCAAAAACACTTAACCGCATTTTACGGTTCCCAAAAATCATATCAACAGTACCCGACCTACAATCAATTTGTGAATGACTAGTAGCTAGAAAAGGTCGACCCAAAATTACCATTGGTTGAGAGGTTTTTTCAACATAATCAAGAACCAAAAAGTCTACCGGATAGAAAAATTCATTAACTTTGACAATCACATCCGATAAAATTCCCCGGGGAAGCTTAGGGGTCAAATCGGCCAAAATTACCGTAGTGTCGGCCTTTTTCAAAGGTCCAAAATCGTACTGATCGTACAAGCTCCCCGGTAAGATACTCACACTCGCTCCAAGATCCAAAAGGGCACGGGTCATTTGAAAGTCACCAACTTGAATTGAAATTATTGGTGCCCAGGATCTTGGAGTTTCTTGGGCAAAATCCCTGAAATTATGGCACTCACATCCGCATTTGCATCAAGCTGTTTCGGAATTTTGTAATTCCGCTTTTGAGTGCACATGTCTTTCAAGTACTTTGCGTAAGCCAGAATTTGCCTAATTGCATCTAAAAGGGGAAGATTGATTTTAACTTGTTTAAAAATATCCCACATCTCATCTTGTTGTGGGCCCCGTTTAGATGTTGTTTTCTGATTAGGTTCAAAAAGGCTTTTGGAAAAGGGACCGACTTTTTCTGTTCAACCATCTCATTATCTATCACCCTATTATTTGATTCATTAAAAGTTACTTTCTTTATGTTCCTAGGGTTACTATACTCGGTTGCAACAGACTTTGGGGTTGTTTGGTCGGTTTTCGGCTCACTTTCATCGTCACTTACCCAATCCTCCACCACCCCATCAACTTGCGGTGGAGGTTTCCCCACCTTATTATCTACGGACTTACCTGATCGCAAGGTTGTGATCTTGTTGATTGGCACATGTCGCGTGTTCTTCGAACTGGAAGGTTGATTCTGTTGATGTTGTGGGTTGATGGTGGTGTCGCTCGGCAATCTTCCCGGATCCCGCTTTGATGACTCGGCCGCCAATTGGCCCAATTGCTTCTGAAATGCTCCCATGGTTTTGTCTTGGAGCTCGAACTTCCGGTAAAACCCTTGAACTTTATCGAATAGCTGCTTTTGACCATCTGCAATTGAGTTCACTTTCTCCATTAAGGCGGCAAACTGAGTTTGCATCTCATCGTCTGGTGCCGGTTGAGCTTGTTGGTAGCTCCCTTGGGGCGGATTTCCACCTTGAGTGTAGGTGTTCCGTTGGTAGCCCCCTTGATTATACCCGGATGTCCGACCTTGATATTGCGTTGGAGCTCCACCCTGCACATTAGAAGTTTGAAAGTTAGGATTCAACTGATTATTAGCATTACCGTACCTGAAATTTGGATGGTTGCGAAGGTTAGGATGGTAAGTGTTGGAGTTCATAGCTCCTTGCACATAGTTGACATCTTCACTCTGCTGCACCCCGATAGAACATGCATCAACTAGATGGCCCAATTCGCCACAACCCGTGCACACCGGAAATTGTGCACTTGCCTTCACCTCTTCGGGTACTCCCCTTAACTTCATATGTGCTACCTGTTTCTCCAAGAGGAAGTTCTGTTGACGGAGCTTCTCTATCCTTTCCTCCGCCTCATAGTCGACCGATTTGACCGAGGCGGATCTTGATCGTCTTCCGTTTTGAGCAAGCCGCTTGGAGGTGGCACTCAATCTTTCTATGTGCCCCCAATCCACCTCTTCCGTGTTAGTCAAGAAGGTCCCATTGCTGATGGAGTTCAAGTCTCGGATATCCTCTGGAAGGAAACCATCATAAAATGCTTTAATGAGATCCCAAGTGTCTATTCTATGATGTGGGCACTTGCGCAACATGTCCTTAAACCGAGTGAATGCCTCGTGAAATGGTTCTCCGGTGTGTTGTTGGAAGGATCGGATCTCTTCCTTGACCTCACTGGTTTTGCTCATCGGATAGTATTCTTCAAGGAACACTTCTTGCATTTGCACCCAAGTATAGATGCTACTGGGGGTTAGACTCTCGAACCATCTCCTTGCTCGATCTTTGAGGGTATATGGGAAAAGCATTAGCTTCACATCGTCTTGTGTGAACCCCGTGGCTCCAATAGGTATGCATATGGACTCGAAGCTATGAATGTGATGATATGGCTCTTCAGTTCTCTTCCCGTAGAATTCCGACAAATGGTTTAAGTATTGAGGTCGGACCTCAAATGCTCTTCTATTAACTCCGACTGGCGTGACTACCGCAGATGCACTCGGAACGACTATTGGCTTAAAGTGACTAGCCACTCCCTGAACCGGCGGGTTTTCTACCAATCTTGGGACTCCTCCTTCCATTTGAAGACGAGCTCCCCCATTGTTGAATTCTGGAACTCCTCTTGGGGGGGGGGGGAAGCTCTTCGCCCATGTGGTGCAACATTTGCCTGTGGAGCTCGTGCTCTGTTCCTTGAGACTTCAACCGGCGGTTCCTCTCTATACCCATATCCGTCTTCATCTTCATTTGGGTCATACCAGTCTTGATCCCACTGCTCCTCCTGTCTCTGCCAATCTTGGTCCTCGTACACGGGATTTTGTCGGAAGTGGGGTGGGTTTTGTGGTGGTGGAGGTTGTTGTGGTGGGGCTCGACGGAAAGGTTGTTGTGGGTACCTGACGCAATAGTGATAACCTTCCTCATCATGGTGTGAGGATTTCGGGGACATTGATAGGAGCGAGTTGTGCCCATGTACCCGAAATGGTGGGGTTTGGATGGGAGGGATGTTTTGTGGCATGGCGGGGTTTTCGGGTGCATTTTGTGGTTGGTTTTGTGGTTGGTGGTGGTCTTGATTGAGATTCTCATTTGGGTTCGGCTTTTGGTTGGGATTTGGGTTTTGGTGAATGTTGGGGTTTGGATTTTGGCCCTCCATTTCTCTTCTGTTTCTCTGTTCTGCTCGGTTCTGGCGAGCTGTCCTCTCAATCTCCGGATTGTAAATCAGCGGGGATGTCTTGCGGGAATGCCGCGTATGCATGCACAACACCTAAAACCTGCAAAAACGGTCACAAAAGAGCAACGAATTACGCAGCACTGCTCCAGGGGGTGTAAATAAGGCAATAGAACAGAAAAAATCAAAACTTGGATGGTCAAAAATTTCAAAACTTTCTGTGAAAATTGACCCAAGGCGTACCGCCCCAGAATAAGGATTCCCAGGCGTACCGCCCAGAATTGAATTTCGACAAAAATTAAATTTTTTTTTGTTTTTCTTTTTTTTTAGATGCAGAAAATAATTACTGGAATAAAAGACACTATTTTTGGGTTTTTTGATATTTTTTGAAAAAAAAATTTAATAAAAATGCGAATTCAAGAAAAAATCAACTAATCAAAAAGCGCACTAATTCCCCGGCAACGGCGCCAATTTGATAATGGTTTGTCAGGCCGTTTCAAATCCCCAACCTAGATTAATTTTGTAGTAGTGGAAGTTAGGGTTATTGAACCTAGGGAATATGTGGAAATTGATTAATTGACTACTAAATTAACCTAAATTACTGATTAACCTAAAATTATCTAAGATTGCCACTTGGCTGTTTTAAGTTGTTGAGGTGAATTAACTAACAAATTAACTAACTTTAAACTAGAAAATTAATTGAATTATCAAATGAGACAAAGCTAACCACTTTTGGATCCTGGTTGGTTACCGATCTAGGCAAAACCTAATTACTTAACTATGACACATAGACATGCCCCCCAATTGCCTCCTTGACCTAATAACCTAAGTTCCTAATGGGCTGATTAGTCCTGCCGCAAGAAAGTGCTAGATCATTAAACAGTGGACCACTAAAACCCTAGGTTACTAGTTAGATTAAACAATTTAGCATGCGGGTGTTCAACGGTAGCAAGTATTCCGGAACAACTAGTTAAGCAATTGATTAGGAATAGAACGATTTTACCAACCAATCACCAAAAGCAGTTAGTGGTGATTAGCCGGACATAGCTAATAACACAAACAAATACATAATGAAAAACTGCATTAAATTACTGTACCGAATGATTGAAACAACTCCAAGATCCTCAACAATGGTGGAAAAGTCGTAAACAAACTGCTCTGGTCGAATACGAATACGAACGAGAGAAAGAGGGAGTGTGTGACTGTGAGTGTTCTGATAAAAGTGAGAAGATAAGGTGGGTGTGGCCGTTTTCTAGCCCCCTTGCCGCCATCCTTGGCCAATGAGTGTGTGGGTGACTTAACATGTGGCCAATGGGGATTCAAGTCATTGCATGACTTCTGGTTGGTCAAGAGGGTTTCTTGGGATGAGTTTACAAGAAAGCTTCCCTGATTGGCTCTTTAGCATGCGTGGCCTCCCATTGGGTAATATGGGCGGTGGTATTTTACATTCTAGTCCTTCATGTTTACCCATTTGTTAATTTTGTTCAAGGAACCAAGGGGTGGACGGTTTGGGTTATGACCCGAACTGGGCCCATGAGGGTTGGAGGGAAATTGGGCTTGAGGTCTATATCCATCGAGTTTGTTAGTTTTAAGCGGCCCAATGGGTTTTGGGCCTTAAGGATTAGTTATGTGGTTACGGACCAAAATGGTAATTGAGGTGGCTCAGTTACTTAGGTGTAAGTGTTTGACTCAAATTTAGAGTTTAATGGGCCTTGGTGACCCATAGGCTCTAATTGAGCTTATTGGGCTTAGGCCGTCCAAGTATGATAAATGGGCCAATCAAATGGGCTTAGTAGTCCATGGATCACTTATTGGGCCTTTGTGGCCCATAAGTGTATGAGTGGGCTTACCAGATGCTTATTGGGCTTAATGGTGAACTGATGGGATTGATGATGAGCTAGTGGGCTTGCTATGTTGTATGAATGTGAAAGATGGAATTTACGAGATGATTTAGATAACGATAAGGATTTGAATGGAAAGGGGTTGAGATATTAGACGGGTGATCATGTGTGAGATGTAGTTGTGTATATGTACTTATATGGATTAATTATTATTTATATTTGTTATTGATTATGGTTCTTCCGTCTCTATAATAGACGATGTAATTGTTAGTAAAATGGTGCGAAAAATTTACTGTGAAAAAATATATACTAAAATATGGTTGTTTATTGGTGTGGGTGTTACAGTGATGTCACACGAGATAGAAAATATCTTCTTCATAAATGGTACGTATGTATAAATGTATATTTGAACTAGATCTTTAAATGATCATAATTCATTCACAACTAATCGAATAGCAAAGTTGATTATACCGATACGCTCGAAATTGAAAGACGATTCCTACTAGATGCGTATTAATATGCTTTCGTAGAATTTGAAGATCCGAATTCGGGCACGATGTCAGGATGAAGAACCCATGAACTTTGATTATGAATTCAATCTATACTCTAGTATTTCACAAGAAAAATTATTGTTGTAAATTCAGAATTGAAAACCCAATGGAATGACCAGATTTGGAAGATTTTGACAAAGATTTGACAATTTTATGATGAACAAAAACATGAACAATGAAGGATGAGCAAGGAATTGATTTTCAATCTAAATATGATGAAATTTGAATATACAGTTGCAATGATCTTGCAAGTCAAAACTAAATAGAATGGAAGCAATTACGGATGAAACCAATGATCTATATGAAATATGCCATGGTTGAAGCTTCGAGGAAGAAGAACGTATTGTGATTTTTTGAATTCAACTAAAAACAAAATTGAAGTTTATAAAAAGTTATAAATTAATATTTAAAAGTAATAAAAAATTAAATATTTTCTTTTTTTTTGTGAGAAAATTAGTAACTTGGTGTCAGATGGGGGGTATTTTTAGTTTAATTAAAAAAAGTATTTTAAGTTTTAGAGATAAATTATTAAATATAGCGAAAACATTTCAAAACTAGCGTTGGTCCATAGCAAAAAAAATCTGAAAACTGATTACGTAACTTAATGTGATTGGAGGGATAGTTTGGAAAAGGTCATGGTTAAAGGCTATTTTGGAAATTGAAGGGCAGTCAACGGCTCTTCTTGTGTTTCTCCCTTTAACTTCTAACCCTAATTAAAAGAATGTCGTTTACATCATTATCATTAACACAATTGTTGGGCATAACTTTCTTGAAGTATATGTTTTAAAGTTCTATTTAGTTGAATCATATAAAACATATCATCTTGCACAAAAGGTACCTTGAGATTAAGGCATAACATCTTGCACGTTAGTCCTAACCATTATATTTCCTAAATAGAAGATTAAATTATCATCACTTGTTGGGCATAACTTTTATCAGCTTTTGTTGTAAACATAATATTTCTTGTTAACAAGGTGATGCCACAAAAGGTAGTTTCACATCAGTCATAACCATTTATGCTCATTTTATATCCTTTTTTTTAGCACAAGTAGTTATTGATTTGATTATTACGGTTATACTTAAATTTTGTTGCTGTAAGGGACCGAGTTGGTTGTTTCAAAGCGATTTGAGAATTATTCTTTGATTTTGGACAGCTACATGGGTACGATCTCAAAAAAAAAAATTAATAATTGAAAGACAATGTAAGAAGTTAGAAGATTTTAGACAAAGAGTATTTGGATTCTTTAAATTGTATTTTATTTAAATAGTTGTTATTGTGAATATAGTTATTTATCTTTTCTTTTTTGTTAAAGGGGACGGTACCCCGATAAATTTGTGATTACAGCTTTTTGATTTTGTTTTCTTTGCAGTTTATTGGATCCAGACATCATTATTCTTCATTTTTCCATCATCATTGTATTGTAACTGTGAATTTTGTGGCTATGGATTGAAATGCTACCTTGCTATTTTCACACTTGATATGCCAGAGTATTCTCACATGCAAAACACATATAGTTTAGAATTTAAAACCGCTCCACTTCTGCTACCTTCTACTTTTTCATTGATTTAGATAATTTATTTAAAAGTATACACATAATTTTGCTTGTGTGTGACATTATATATTGTACGTAAAGTGCTTTGACTTTTGAAGTTAATGAACTACCATTTATGCATAAATTAATTTTGTTTTGTTTCATTACTACCAAAAAATGAGCCTAATGCAACCCTTTTTTAGCCTAATGCAACCTTTTTTTTCACAAAAAGGTTGCATTAGCTCGAGTTGCATTAGACCTAATGCAACCCTTTTATTACCTAATGCAACCTTTAAAAGCTAATGCAACCTTTTTAAGATGCAACTCTTTAGGGAAAGAGTTACATTAGGTAATAAAAATGTTGCATTAGGTCTAATGCAACTTCAGCTAATGCAACCTTTTTGTCAATAAAAAAGTTGCATTAGGCTCATTTTTTGGTAGTATTTTAATAATTTAGTGCTAAGAAATTCATTTTCAAAACTGTTACTTTACCATAGCAATTTACTACGAAAAAAGGAGGAATTTGATGTAAGTTTGTTTTCCAATAATTAATAATCAATCTCTATGCCAATCCCATTTTGTTTAGCATGTATGTGTCTTTATTTAGTGTAGTGTTTAGAAAGTCTAACTCTTTTTGGTGACATTTTTTTGTATCTAGACAGATGACTGAGCTCTAAATTTAATGGATTTTTAATGCAAAGTTACAAATCAAGAGAGACAAAGAAACTATAGAGATTTAATCAATGCTTAATAGCGAATTTCCTAGGAGGGTAACTACCCATATTCTGAGAATGAGCTTTGAGTGACTAAGATTATTTCCATTAAACAAAACAACGGTTACAACTCAACATGAAGTACAAGGGAGGCGGGCAACAAGCTGCGCCGCCAAACCCTTCTGAATAGCAAAGCCTAACCGAGTGAAAACCACATTCAACCCCCTAGGGGTCGCCACATTCCCATTCATGACCTTCTGGACGCGGGTCAAAGTATCCACAGCTTCCGGGGCAAGGTAACCAAAGGTGTCAAACGCAAAAGGCACGAACACATGTTGATTTGCTAGACACGCAGCCTCATGTTTGCGCACTTTCCCTGCAGCAGCATTCGTGGCGGCCTGGCCTGCCCGGAAACCAGAGCCGTTGAACCCCACGAGAGGGGAAACCCCAGTGAGGTCGACACAGGCATGCTTCCCGCGCTCCCATCCAAAGACAAGGACGTCCGCCGGTCGAAGGGAGGAACGCCCGTCCGCCGGGTCCGACAAAAAATTAACCGGGGCTTCCTTCTTTGCAGATATCCCGGCTCTTCTGAAAATGTCAAATAAGACGTCCCGGACCAGGTCATGCCGATACTTGAACCCGGGCAGCTCTTTGCAATGGACCGCGTGTTCCCCATAGGCATCCAAGCATGTCTTGCTGCATACTGGGCATCTCTCATCCCTCGGGTACAGGGGGATCATAAGTCGATATTTAAGAATCGCCCGATATTCAACTGGCGACATGTGCTGCCCCAGCCCATCAATAGGGAGGGCGAGGAGGAAATCTTGGGCATGTGGTTGGCGAAGGCATTCCCACACCGCATTATCCCTGGCTGACATCCCGAATTCAGCTTCCATTTCTCCCACGGCTTTACCAAAAAGGACATTCGCCAAAACATGTTGGGCTTTGGGTGGGGCGGTGTCCTTGTTAGAGAAACCGCTAAGATCAAAGCCCGGAATAAGGTTACGGAGGCCGGCCAACGCGCCCGCGTATGCCGAGTCCATAGGGCACACCCCACACTCCCGAAGGATATGGTCCTGGAGCTCCCAAGAATGGGCCCTCGAGGCCACGAAAGCGTAGGAGGAGGCCTCGACAGCCGAGTAGACCCCAAGCCCCCCCAGCTTGATGGGTAAGGAGGCAATCCGCCATTGGAGGTCCCCAAAGAAAGGACCACCACACACGACAATATCTTCAATGGCCGCGCGAAGGTCGTTGTCAAAAGCCGCGGCGGCCTGAGCCACATGAAGGGGAGGGCAGGTTCGGAGGCCAAAGGAAAGTTTGGCGATACCCATACACGAACGGAGCAGGATGAGGGCACATTGGGGATCACACAGTTTGGGGAGGAGGCGCATAAGATCAGCAGCTGCATTGGCCCTCCTCAAGGCCAAACCTTGGATAAAACCCCCATCGTTGCTGACCGCTCCACCTAAGAGCTTCACCCCTAAGGTCGGCCTGCAGATGCCAACAGGAAAAAGCCCCGGAAGAGCCTTCCTACCATCACAACTCGGCCAGAAAAGTTCGGTCTTCTTAATATTAAGGTCCAGCCCTAGAGGAGGACCCATAACCTTGATGATTTCGAGAGCCCTGGAAACCTCTTCAACATCCCCAATGATCGTGCCATCATCGAGGTACCAAGCATGTAGAAGGAGGCGGCAAGAGTCCCGGATGTGGTGGACAAGGGGGTGAAGGACAAGGGCAAACAGGAGCGGGTCCAGCGGGTCACCCTGCTGAACTCCCGTAGTGGCCCAAATATGATCGTCCCCCACGTACAAACGAGCCGGCTGCCCGTATAAGAAGTCCACCCAAGGCGAGATAGCCGGGCACCTCAACCGAACCTCGTGTAGTAAGGACGAGCGATCGACAAGGTTAAAGGCGTTAGAGAAGTCCACAGTGAGCATGGCGAGGGACCCATCGGTATGCCGGGCATCCAGGAGACGATTGACGCTATGCAGGATAGCCTCGGCCCCGCTGGGGACACCAACCCCGAACTGGAAGTCTTGGAGATATTGGGTCATGTCCTTAGCGACCCCTCTCATAGCTTTGAGTTAAAATTGTAATATTCCGAAGATTGAAGATTAAATGCTCAATTATATTTTACAAGTATAATTGCAGTAATCATACCTTAGACCATTCTATGATCGATATAGATACTTGTGTTATGGAACTTTTTTTTGGTTACATGGACGTGAATCTTTTTGTCAAGGTGTAACCCAATAGGTTGGATCTTTAAAGATCCGTGTGTATTTTAGAATTGTCTTTGAATTAATTAATTTAAAAAAGGAAGAAATGACACACATGATTTTTCTGTGGCATACGTGAGAAGATGTCATATGAAGTGAAAAACAAATTATTTTTGTATTATATGATTCAACATCAAAGGAGGATTGTGTTTTAAACTTTAATATCGCAACCTCCGAGTCAGGTTCAATAAACTATTCTTAGTGATGATCTCTTTTACATATGAGTTAACATTATAAAAATGAAATGCAATATTTTTTAACTATACATGTTATTTATTATCTTTTTTACATACATGTTATTTTTATTACATTTTTATATTTAAAATTTATTACATTTTTTATATTTAAAATACCCGATATTCTTAATGATTACCTTTTTACATATGAGTTTTTTTTTTGGAAAAGCCAGCATTTCATTAAGATCACCCAAAAATATTACAAACATTCAGTTTTTGTTTTGAATAGGCCCGGGCTAATGACACAGGAGGTTTTGATTTTGACACAGAAAACATACGGTCGTTTGGTCCCAAACGACCGTTTGGTTTTGATGCGGAAATCTAGAAAATATGTTTTGTCAGAGAATGTTTCTCAAGGGCCGTTTGCGCCCAAACGACCGTTTATATATATATTTTTAAAATTTTTAGTTTTAACAAATAAAATTTAATATGATATATTGAAGTCCCTAAATTTCAAAAACACACCCATGAGGCCATGATGTTGCAACTAGAATTTATTAAAAGTTTCAAATTAACTGAAGAAAGTACAACGTAATTTATTTGAAATTTAAAATGCAATCGAAGACAACACAAACGTAAACTCATCCAAACCGTTCCTGAAACTCTCTTACCCTCCTTTGTATCGACAATAACTCTTCTCGTGAACGTTCTCAAAATTGTATATTTTATATGTATTTTATTTGTCGTTACAACAAATTTTACTAGAAAATCAGGAAAATAAGATTTTTGTGAAAATTTCGATTAAGTTTTTTCATAAGTTTAACATATTCATACGGTTGGATTTCAAACACAAATAACATAATAACACATTACCATAAACCATTTGTTAACATAACACCAAAAAAAGTTGATAGTTTGTTACTAACAAACACATAATAACAAATGAAACATAAACCTACAACTAAGGAGCATGATCGTCCGGGTCATCCATCTCCTGGTCGGCGTCAGCATCCGGGTCCACAAAGGGCTCTAGATGAGGCGGTGGCTGAAGCACCACACCGCTCCTCTCCGCCAGCCGCTGCATACTCTCCGCCGTCCACGCTTTGAACGCGATATCGTGTCGTAGTAAGTGAGTCACCTCACGCAAGTGGCGAAGAGTCTCCCGCATAAACTCGGGAGTGGGTGCAACCGGTGGGATGATGACATGTGGATGTATCTCAGGAGGTGGCGGTGGTGGTGGAGCCGGGCCCGCGGCCTGTCCCTGCTGTGCGGGCTGTCCCTCCTGTGCGGCCGCATCCTCCGCACCTATCTGCTGCAGGTAAGCCATCCGAGCCACATCGGCGTCCTGGGGTCCATTAAACACGTGCAACCCCCCGTCTGCAAAATAAAACAAACGTTAGTAAACATATTAGACAACAATATATATTGTAATTACCTAATTTTCATACCTGCGGTCCATCCATAAACACCATCCCCCACCGGCATCACTATATGCATGTTCAAAGCTACCTGAATATCTAGCCGGGCCCAATGTATCTGTGGACTCAGCCCAGCTATCACCTCCGGTGTAAGAAGCCCCATATTCACGGCGATGGCCGTGATCATGCCACCGCATACGATGGGGCTCTCAGACTGAAACACAAGTTTGTTAGTTTTGTAAATATTAACAAGTAAAACGTATAAATAATATGTAAAATTACGTACCGACAATGTATGGAGGTTTCGGAAGTAGGCGGCAAGACACCACGCAAGGTTGCAGCGGCGCCGCTGGATCACCGAACGCATGTAGAAAAGATCAAGCTTGTTGATCTGCTCGAGGGTCTGATTCCGATCCTGGATAGACCTCGCAATGCACCGATGCAGATACCGGTACAACGGGTCAAAAAGTGCCGACGCCCGGTTCGTGCGTCTAGGAAACCCGGCGGACGGGAAACCATACTGCCCACGAGCCACGTAAGGCCACCATGAGGTCAGTGGCGCAGGCTCGGACTGAACCTCTAAGCGCCACCAGCGGATGTCTATCTCCTCCGGATCGTACAAACGTGTACACTCCGTCGCCCAACGCCTCAGTGTCATCCGATGCTCCTGTCCACATAGCCGAAATGATATCGCCTCGTGCGTTAACATTTCCCGTGACCCATGAGCTAGAGGGGTAAAACGGAAAGTGGACAGAAACTCTAAGCACAACTCCCGATAAGTGCCGTGCGCCCCCAGCTCAAACATACGGGGCCACCCGCTCGACCCCTCGGCCCCAATGAGATCATTCACTCGAGCTCGGTCCCCGACCCTGTCGAACACCTCCCAGTCGATCACACGTGTGACATATATCTCTCTCTGTAAAAATTTATACAGTCGCATCCGGCTTTCTGTCTGTCTCGGGAAGTGGAGGAACTCGTGTGGGTGGAGCTGTGCCGGGCCGTCTTCGGGTTCCACATCGGGAAGTGGACGAGGCCGTACTCTACGCGGAGGCATCTGTAAAAAATAATAATACATAACGAATTGACAATTTAACGATAAACGATTAAACGATAAACGATTAAACGATTAGACGATAAACGATTAAACGATTAAACGATTAGACGATAAACGATTAAACGATAAACGATTAAACGATAAACGATTTTCTTCTACAAACCAAACGATCGTTTGGTTCCGAACGGTCCGTTTTCCTTTTTTTCTTCTACAAACCAAACGATCGTTCAGGACAGAACGACCCGTTTAACATTTTTTTTTAGCCAAACGGTCGTTCTGTTTCAAACGGGTTTAAATCCGGATTTTTTTTTTAATGTTCAAGTGTGTTCTTGGTGAAAACATCTAAATCTAAGATCAATCGGGCAAATTATATAACTAAATCTAGTGTTCTAAGTTTAAATCTAAACTAATCTAAGGCAAAATCTTAATCTAACAACATAATCGAATGTAAACGAAGCAAAATAGTGTTACCAACCTGATTTGACGAAGAACACACGAAGAACGTATGAATATTCTCTGGAGTCTGAAAAAACTTCAAAGTTTCACAAACGACCGTTTGTGAACAAATGACCAAAGTTTTACTTATATAGGGTGGCCCACATGTCGGTTTTTTATTAAAAACACTTACAAAAAACTGATAAAAATTCAAAAAAACAATAAAGATACATAAACTCTTACAACAACCAGTAAAAAATAAATTATGAATTACTCGATAACTTCGTCATGGTAGTCCGTTGTCTTTTTTGGCATCAACGCTTCGTAAAGATCTAGACGTTTCTTGTATACAATCGGCCAGTCCATTGCTAATGAAATGTCATGTCTTCTTGTATACATATACGACATTAAAGGAAGCGGGAACTCCCCCGTTAACTTGACGCTGATATAATGGATGTTGGCCACGTACGCAATGGTAATAAATCTGTGAGGTCTGGTATCTATCGCGGAGACCCTTGTCGGGAAAAATGTTGCGGTTTGGTTCCTACATGTGTCAAGGAAAACAACAACGCATGAATACCTGTTAGCAAAAAGACCCCCACACCCAGGCATTTGTAGCCAATTCTCCCGTGGAGCAGGCTTTATATCATCATATATGAGGCAGGTTCTCATTTCTTCATAGTTCAACATGTCTTCGGTATATTCACGTCTGTGTTTGGTTAGCTCCTTTAGAAGTTCTGTACGAATCACGCGCCATTCATGTTCGTCCAGACCTATGCCAACACCCAGAGCACAGAATCCACAATTACCGTCACCCAACACGTCTTTCGTTGCTTTCACGTACTTATGAAAAATCTTCGGTATAACATCCTGGAACCGGATCCAGTTGTTCTTCTCCTCGTCCCCCGGGACCCAATCTTCCATGGGAGCCTTTCCTTTTCTTGACTTCGGACTGTTTTTGTTGCCCTTAGTTAACGAGGAGTAATCACTATGTCGGGCCGGCTCGCGGAATGTATAATCATGGGTAGAAGATTCCTGTGTACCGTAAGGTTGTTGGCTAAATTGCTCATAGTCATGTTCGTCCTGGTACTCAGATGATTGTTCGGGTACATACGAGCTGTGCCTAGGAGGATCCTTAATAGCATTCTTGCCCTTAGGGGGACGCCCGCGCGGTTTCCTGTTAATCACGGGAGCTTCCCTGTCGGTTTTAACGGGTCGTATGAAAGATTTAAACCGATGAATAAAATTCTTTTGAATCGGCGGTGGTTGAACCAATACATGCCTCGTTATCTCATCCATCTCGGACTCCACGTCGAAAGATTCTCCGGAACCAACGATCAAAGGATCAACATTGAGCTTCCTCCAGTACGGATCTATATCTTCCAAGGGATATCTTTCATCTGGAATTTAATGTTGGACAATTTAAACGAGGAAGGAATAAAATTTAAACTAAATCAATTTAAATCAAAATGATGTTTTGTTACCTGCTCGAATGTAATTTACCAAACGACATGAACAGGGGAGCCCGCATGACGTCCAGACGTTACAAGCGCAGCCACGACGGTACTGGTAGAGTTTATCAATCCGTCTTACCTCCTTAACCATTATATCCAGGCCTTTGTGTGATACATGGTATATGAGGTCACGCAGCACTGGAATATTATTATGCTCGTGCATCCTTTTGATCTTACTGTCGGTGAAGCTGGCTTTTATAAGAGTTTCTTGTGCCGCCACAATATCATTCACACATGACACAAACCTGTCCAACGTGCAGTTTGTTGCGTCTTCTAAATCCTTTTTAAGCCTTGAGTGCTGGCTTTCGACTCTGTTTGTTGTGTAGTTTTTGTAGTTCCGGTATCTATCGGTCCAGGCGGACACAAACTTTTCCTTATAATTATCCAGCCAACTTTGGTTTAGGTACAGCAGACAAACTAAATTGACACGAGAAAAAATATTACGAATACATACGGTCACAATACGATAATTGAACAATGATTTAGAAACTTACCTCGATTGTTTTCGGCAAGTTCTCGGTAAAGTTCGTCGTAGCGGTAGTTAAAATTCTCCGGCGTGTTAGCGTTTATTACTTTGCTCCACAGCTTTAAAAACCGTTCCCATCCAGGACCGTCAAACCCTTTATTGCATTTTTTAAAGATGTTTTGCTCTATGTGCCATCTACAGAGGTTATGCTTCGCGGACGGAAATACTTGGCCGCAAGATTTGACAAGAGCTATGTCTCTGTCCGTGACAATTACGTTTGGCTCTAGCCGTTTGTCTCCGATGGTTTCCTTTAGCCGAGACAACATCCAGGTAAAGTCTTCCTGTCGCTCCTGGCTTATGAAGGCGCTGGCGACAAGAAATGAAACACCTGTTGACGTAACTCCCACCATCTGAACGTATGGAAACTTGTAGACGTTTGTGCCATACGTAGCGTCTATGAAGAGGATATGCGGGAACGCCCTCCACCATTTATACGATTGCTTGTGTACAAAGAATACTGCGTCAACATTATTTGTTCCTGGTGCTGTTCGATCGCTGTAAATGTACCCACCTTTAGAAAGGAGAGAGAAGAAAGCCTGCATCGGGGTATCACCAATCCTGTCTTCACCTTTAATCCTTTGTAACAGGTTATACAACGTCCT
Source organism: Deinandra increscens subsp. villosa (assembly GCA_039602395.1). Classification (NCBI taxonomy): domain Eukaryota; kingdom Viridiplantae; phylum Streptophyta; class Magnoliopsida; order Asterales; family Asteraceae; genus Deinandra; species Deinandra increscens. The sequence goes on from JBCNJP010000002.1 coordinate 859,944, forward strand.
TTTGGTGGATACGTTCTTCGGGTTGTTTTTCTTTATTTCAGTCATCATGTGACGCGGCCGCATCTTTTGACTGAACATCTGCCTCACATGAGCAGTCTCCCCGTCATTAAACTTCATTGCCATTGGATGACCCTCTAGATCTGCCGACGGTTCGTGGTTATGTTCATGGTTTAGCAATGTTAGTTTCCACCCACCTAAAATTTCCCTGTAATTACCTATAATCTCAAACAAACAACCACATTTCTTGCTTCCAGACTTTTTCGTGGTGGATTTCCCCCTGTAAAAACCACTACGATCACACCATATCCAGATTGTATCGAACTCACCGGATGATTTGTTCTTTGTTGTCCGTTTTGTTCCAAGAACGTAACCCCTAAGGTATGCTCGTTCATTTGCCCAGTCAAACAGTTCTTGTTTTGATAAGAAGATCTGAAATTATGTCATGGGTATATCAGATGAAAATACTATATTTTTTCTTTCAAAACACGTGTTTATGAAGCTTATATTAGGTGTACCTGATCGGTCGTGTACACCTCAGGGCCATCGTTGTCATTGTTGTTGTTGTAGCTATCGATGTTGCCGTCGTAGTCGGCGCCTCTGTTGTTGTTGTTGTTGTTGTTGTTGTTGTTGTTGTTGCTCTCATCGGCGTAATCCCCGTAATTACCACAATAGTTACCTCCATATTTATAATTATCTTCATGATTATAATTATAATTATATCCATGAAAATAATTATCTCCGTGATTATCTTCGCTGTTAGTACCACCAGGGATGGAGTTATCACCTCCACTATTACCACCGGGGATTGAGTTATCACCTCCAGTAGTTCCACCGGATGTTTCATCGCTTTCAAATAAGTAGTTGAACCACGACATTACTTGCGTATTTATTTGGAATCGGGGACTGTTATGGTTTATGGATGTGGATTCTTTCTACAAGTTTATATCGCACAACGTACACCCATTTTATAACCAAAATTTTCAATCGTATAGAAAACCATCGGAATATTACGTCGAATCAATCGAATCGTAATTCAACTTTGAAATGTGTGATTTTGTTCTTGGAATCTCACAAACGGTCGTTTGTGAACAAACGACCGTTGATGAAATCGTTTGCTCACAAACGGTCGTTGCTAAAAGACAACCCACATGATATCTCAGCTTTTGCAAAGCGAAAATAAATCATAACAACCAAACGATCGTTCGGCACCGAACGCCCGTTTGCGGAAAAAAGAACGATCGTTTCTTTCTAAACGGTCTTCCAAAGTAATTCTCTCGTACCTAGTTTTCCGGGTCAAACCCAAACGGCCGTTTGGTCTCAAACGACCGTATACTTTCTGTGTCAAAATCAATTCTTCCTGTGTCAAAATTAGGTCTCTTTGAATATAGTTTTATATTATAATTTATTTCATATTTTTTTATATTACAATATACAATCTCTATTTACCATGGTAATTATCTAATAATATTTATATCAAAAATTATTTTTATGAGTCAAGGTCAGAGAAGCGTGTGTATATTAGTTCTTGACTTTTCTTGCTTGATTTCTTAACATCTTCCTCCGGAAGGCAAAAGCTAATGCCGTGTTGTGGTTCGTGATTCTCTAAATCTTCAAGGTCAAAACATATTTCCAGAATCACGAACCTAAACCCTTTCAATTTCTTCAAAATCTCTCTTCCCGACCCCCCTTTGATTCTCTCAGAGCTTCATCTTGTAATCGTAAACCCTTTTTTTTGCTTCGGATTTCGAGGAGGATCAACGATTCCAATTGTAAGAACACACGATTACCTTTACTGTTTTTAGTTCTTATAATTGTCTTCGATTTTTCGAAATGATCGTCACTGTTTCTGCTCACAAATCGCAGATAACAAGCCACGTTTTTGGTGAGTTTAGATTTTGTGAATTTTAACTTGGAGAAACATTGTTGTATTTCATTTAGGTTTACCAGTTATGAACAATCGGACAATTGAGTTTGTGTAATTTGTTTGTTGTAACTTGGTAGCTTTGGATTCTATGAATTCCTATTGGATTTGATTGTTTGGCTCCTTAATTTTGTTGAATTGTGCTTACAATATAAGATATTGGGTACCCAATTCTGTTTATTATATGATCAATATAGAAATTGGTATGTTAGAGGCTACTTACCCGATCTGATATTTAGAATACATATAGTAACATAGATTGGCTAGATCATCGAATTTGTCGGTTCCCAGACTCCAGTAGTTAGACATTCTTAACTACATTGATCTAAACCAAGTGAATACAGTTTTCGACTAGATATTTGACAAAATAAGATTTTGATTGCAGAATTGAATAGCCATTTTAGTAGTTTTCATTGGAGTTTTGGTATGCAATAGGTTTAGGCAGACAATTTGTACGTGAGAAGGAGGAATACGGGAGAACGTTTAAATGTCTTAAAACATTTTCTTTGATCAAACTTACGAACCAGATTTCGTCCCAACCATGTTGATCAGTTCCCTTGACCGTGAATTCAGAATTCCGTATCCTTTGTTCACATACCTTTTTGAAATGACTCGGTTGATTGCAGTAGAACACAGGTGGTTCTTCACTCTTTGTTTTCTCGCCATTCTTCTCTTGAAACGTCCCTTTGGTGGTAACATACTTTCGTTGATCGGATTGTTGTTCTTTGTATTGTTGAATTTATCTTGTATTGCCAATTGTAGGCTCGATTGCACAACTCCGTGACATCTTGGGGGCTTGGCTGTGGTGAAATCGCATCATCAGTGTCACAGAAATCTCCCCGACTCCTTCGTTTGAATTCTGGTTTGTTGTTCCTTCGATGTGCGCCAGTTGCACTTTGTTGAACAAATCAAACAAGGATGGTGAATGCTTCTTGCTTGGTTCTCCATTGATTTGTTGGGTAGAGGCAGAAACTTTTTGCGTCAGTTTGAATGTTCTCCATTCTAGGGTCGATGAATTCTGATTTTGGTATGCGATAGGTTTAAGCAGATAGTTTGTACGAGAGAAAGAGGAATACAAAATGGACTTGCAATAGTTTCTTTAACAGAAACTTGAGATTTGCTTATTTACAAATGAAGGACATCTACTATTTATATGTAAACAAATGGCGGTTGGCTATAACCAACCAACATAACTACCTTGACGGGTATATAACCACCATAAGTATAACCCTCTTAACCGACCCAATTACATACTTAGGTTAGCTAAATAATGGCATATATTTACATTATACTTAGGATAATATTTGATGACAAGTTTATTTACAACATTCACCAATAATTGTGCACATTTTCGTATCTTTTCTGAGAGAATTATTTATATGTATCATACCTGAATGCTGTTAAACAGAAAACATAAGGCAGCAGCTAATAATGAGACAAAGGTTTATCTGCAGGTAGAGATTTGTTTGAATCTGTACAGATATTAGTTACTTGTAATGGGTTGGCTTAGCAAATTTTTTAAAGGCTCCAACCATGAAGTTTCAGAAGGGGACTATAACTGGAGATATGAAGACAATACAGCATCATATGGAAATTATCCTTCGACATCATGGGTAAATATTTCTTGTCATCCATATATTCACTTACTTACTGAGGTGTTGTAATATTTGATATTTTTAAAATTGAGGGCGTTAATTTCTCTTTTCAAATTGATATTTTTTATGTTTGATCTTTGCCAAGTATTTCCACCCTTTTTAGGCCCCATTTATTTGTCAAAATTTAACTCCATTTTATTAATTGGATAAAACTTTAGCAGGATCCACAGTCTGAGATAGAAGACATTGACCGAGCAATCGCAATATCACTTGCAGAAGAAGAAGGGAGAGGGAAACATGTAATTAGTAAGTGATGTAATTATCTGCTTATAATATGCCCTTCATGTTCAAATATGTTATGTTGACAATGTGTTTTACTAAATTCATTTCGTCCTGAATCAGTATTGAATAACCATATAGTCAATGGATATGATTACCTAAGGAATAATATCTCAATATTGGTAACTTTTTCTTTACTAAATAGTATTTAAATAAGGTGCCTTATGTGGAGACTGGCTCAGTCTAATGTTTTAAGTGTATATTACAATCATTATACTGTAAAAATGGTATGACTTCATAATCATGCAACTTATTAATAAGATGAGATGAATAGGCTTTTAGGAATCTGGTTTATTTGTCCTGCTGCATTCCCAATGAAATTTCTAATGTGATATGGATGTCATGTTATAATAATATTTAACGAATAGCTATAGACTACTTGTGAGTGAGTATGAATATTTCATATTCTCTTCTGTAATACAAGTATCTGCTAATGGTTTTATATTCTTTTTTAAAAAATCTGTTAAATTAGGTGATGATTCTCAACTGAAAGAAGATGAACAACTTGCAAGGGCTCTTCAAGAAAGTCTGAAAGTCGAGTCTCCACCCAGAAATAGAAATGCAAATAGAATTGGAAATGGAAATATGTATCAACCTATACCGTTCCCATACTCAACAGGATTCAAGTAATTCCATTTATTTATTATTATAATTATAATTCCATTTTTAAATTTTGTTATTGAACAATGTAATGACTTATGAAATACTGTCAAGTTTATATATAAAAAGTGTAAGGTAGTGTGAATTAGTTTTTGGCTTTTTCATCACTTGTAGATTCTTTCTATTGTTTTAGGGTTTGTGCGGGTTGTAAACATGAGATTGGTCATGGAAGATTCTTAAGTTGCATGGGTGCAGTTTGGCATCCAGAATGTTTTAGATGCCATGCATGCAATCAACCAATTGCTGATTATGAGGTATTAAAGTCATATATGCACACTTCCATAATTGATAATGCTTTGTTGATCTTCATTTTTTAATTTATATCGACTCATGATATTCTGCATCTCCTTTTTCTAATATAGTTTTCCATGTCGGGAGAGTATCCTTATCACAAAACTTGCTACAAGGAGAACTATCATCCTAAATGTGATGTTTGCCAGCACTTTGTAAGTATTGTTTATCAGGGAAAAACTTTTTTTCTTTCATTATTTTTTAATACAAGATTATATATATTTTTACAGATCCCAACAAATGCTGCTGGGCTTATTGAATATAGGGCACATCCTTTCTGGGCTCAGAAATATTGCCCATTTCATGAGCATGATGGGACTCCTAGGTGTTGTAGCTGTGAACGAATGGAGGTAACAGAATATATTTAATAAATATTGTATTTACTATTAAATTTGGATGTTATAGTGATTACCTATGATTTTCAGCCACGTGAAACAAGCTATGCTGCTCTTAATGATGGTCGCAAACTTTGTTTAGAGTGTCTCGACTCTTCAGTTATGGATACAAGCGAGTGTCAACCGTTATATCTTGATATTCAAGCATTTTATGAAAGTCTAAATATGAAAGTGGAACAAAAAATTCCTTTACTTTTGGTTGAGAGGCAAGCACTTAATGAGGCTATGGATGGAGAGAGGAATGTAAGGAATTCGTTGTTGGCATCGTTATGTAAATACAAGGTTTCTCTAGAGGTGGCAATTTTGGCCCGTTACTAAAAAGTGGGTTAATTTTGGTTCTGTTTGATCTCAAACGAGTCAAGCAAACACATTTAGCTAAAAGTAGAACATGTGAAGTTACCCTAAATCTATTTTTAATGCATATTATCTCGTAAACCGTTTTTTTTTAAAATGTGGATTGTTATTGTAATAATATTGTTCTGGTAATAATTACTAATGCGTTAGTTCATAAAATGTGACAAAAAGCGTTTGTTACTTAACCATATCCAACCCATTTCAATCCGTCCCCGACCCATTACTCGGCCTACCCATCTTGCCACATCTAGGTCTCTGAATGCATCTTGAAGGATGACTTGACTTTTTTTTTTCTTCCTTTTTTGGTCAGGGTCATTACCACATGCCTGAGACACGTGGACTGTGCCTTTCCGAGGAACAAACTGTCAGCACAGTACGTATTCCAAGCTTATTATTTATTATCTATGTTATATCCATGGAATTTTATTATCAAATTTGTTGAAATTTTACGTGTTGGTAGGTTTTGAGAAGACCAAGGGGTGGGATGGCAAATCGGGTCCCGGACACAAGAACAGAACCATATAAGCTAACACGTCGCTGTGAGGTTACAGCAATTCTCATTTTATACGGGCTTCCTAGGTATTGTTTAACTTTTCCTTTCTCATGAGATATCTGTTCTATAACTTTATTAACTGCAATGTATGTTAGCAGTTATCACATAACATGGTGTCAGTTATGACCCGTTTATGAAGGGCTCCATTCGGGTTTTGCTTTTATCTGTAACAGGTCAAATAAAAAAAAGTCAGCTTTAAAGGAAATGGGTCGAAAGTCACCCAAAGCGTATTTCTAATGCATATATAATCTCCTAAATCATTGTATTCAATATGATTGAAATTTTATAAAGACAATATAGAATCTCTAATCATATTTGACAGTAATTATATATGAAAAAGTAAAAGGTCTTTGAACAATAAGCGTTTCGGGTCACATCCAAACTAAAGTTACCCACGCGACCCACCCATTTTTGCCGCCTTAGCTAGCTTATCAGATTTGTTATGCTTATGACAGTTGGGTTGTACCTAATTATACATTACTAAATAGCTTGCTGCATGCAGGTTGTTGACAGGATCAATTTTAGCTCATGAAATGATGCATGCGTGGCTTCGACTTCAAGGTTTCCTCTACAAAAGTCAAAACATATTTTATTACCTTAGTTGGCAGATATAAAGTGGTCAAATGCACTTTCATACTTATCCTGGTTACATGCTTGTTCAGAAAGTTTTGTCAGTCACATATATTTACTTCCGAATCATATCAATTACATAATTTTTGACAAATCATCTAAAATAAATGACCAATTTGGGACAATCCAATCTTATTGATGATTTAGATTTGATAAAATTTTTGACTATGTATGTATTTGATATGATTGCAAGAGTATAAATGTGTGATTGATATATCTTTTTGTCGGGTATGTAATAGGAACAAGTTTGAATGTGCATTTCTTTTATTCACCTTGTTCACTAATGGAGGTGGCAGTTTCGAATCATTTGCTCATGTTAGACTTGCACCTCTACGAGGATATGGTCGGTGATAGGAGTCTCTGGAGTTGCCAGATAAAGGTTAGGGATTTTTGGGGATAGCATAGACTATAGAGGCACGCTTTGCTAGGGGCTTCGTATATTGCCTTATCCTTCACTTAGTTACTCTCTAGGTTTGGCTCCAGTCCTAGGTGTGGCTTTAGTCTTGGGGATTTTTATGCCTTCCCGTTTCTTCTATCTTTTGCTATTGATAAATTTTGGTATGATTACTTGTTTTATTATTTGATTATATTGATAAAGTTTGGTATGATTACTTGTTTTATTTTTGTATATTTTCTTTATTTTGCTTAAAAAGGGTGGGTTTCATGATCCGGGGGTCTCTTTGGGAGTAGCCTTGTTATCTCACCTTAAGACCCTGCAATTGAGTGAGATTTTTGCAGGATATGTTTGTTTGTTATGGGTCGATTTCAGCTGCAATTTATTTCAAACGGGTCAAACCAAAAAAAATTAGCTACAAAGGGAATGGGTCAAACGACAAAAACACATCGTGCCACCTCTATGCATTAAGATGAATAAATAAGCTAGACTTACAATTTAATGTGGTCGTTTTACATTTTGCGTATAAGTTAACAACCTTTTTCTTTTTCTTACCCTAAGGCTATCGAACACTCAGTCAAGATGTCGAAGAAGGAATATGTCAAGTTTTAGCTCACATGTGGTTACGATCGCAGATAGCTTTTATATCAAGTAACGCCACGTCATCAAGACAAGGGAAAAGATCTCCATTTGACAAGAAGCTTGCAGAGTTCTTCAAACATCAGATTGAATCTGACATGTCACCAGTTTATGGAAATGGTTTCAGAGCTGGCAATCAGGCAGTACTTAAATATGGACTCCCAAATACCTTGGAACACATTCGATTGACAGGGAGCTTTCCTTTCTAAATTTGAATCATTTTCAGTTTGCATTATTTTTTTGCATAGCAAGATCTAGTCTATTAGAGTTTTTTTTTGTGAAGATTATAGAATCTATACCACTATTGAAACTAAATTTAATACAAATCACTTATATTCTTTTTTTTCCCCTTCTTTTTTCATGTTTCTTTCTGGCTTTCAGCTAAAGCTGTTGCTATTTAGGCACTCTTGATTGCTTAAGACTTGAAACCACACAAAAATGTCTTAGACTTTTGGTGACTAGCCCAAGAAGGCTGTGAAAGAGACCTTCAATCTAGGGGTTTTAGCTGGTTTGCTAGTTGAACTTGAACACAACACGTACCAAAAAAATAATGTCAGACACTGTAACCCGAACATGACACAAGGTTTTGTGTGTTGACATGAACATGACCATCTAGTTGGATCTGAACCGGAGGCGATAAAAAAGCTGGTTTTTGAACAGTTTGAAAACTGGAACGGGTAGGAACAGGTATGGTATGGTTTGTGTAGGAACCGGCTGGTGGGGATCGATTTGAGTATCTAGACCAAAGCGGCTCAAAACTTGTTTTAGCTGTGGGAAAATTTCTATTCGCTTTTTGAATGTTATATAGCCGCTTTATAACCATTTTCTTTTATCATTTTGCCCCACATGTTAATATAAATAGATAGCAGACATGTTGGTTAAACCACAATACTGAAAAGGAAAATCGATTTTATTAATCTCAACTATTTATTATTGGCCACAATACTAAAAAGGAAAATCGATTTGATTAATCTCAACTATTTATTATTGGCTGACATTAATTCCAACTATGTTTTTTCCGTATAATAATCCTAATGTTTTGAGTATTGGACTATAGCGAACCTCCGTTAAAAAAAAACAAATCTCCGTTAGTTTTTGCTGAGCGTACATCCTACGTGTCATGTTTTATCTATGTGTCAATTTTTTTTCCTTTTTTTTTAAATCCACTTTACCAACTCATTTATAACGTGATCAGTCTTCAAAGAAAAAAAAAGAAGCTTTTATTGCTCTGCGTCTAGACTCTTGACCGGAACATGGGTAGTTACAAAACTGATTGATAAAACATATGGATGAAGTCGCGGAAAATCGAGTTCCATACCTCAAACACAAAATAAATAACACAACCCATAGAAGGGGACTTGGTCAGTTAAATCGATTGCTAGAAGGTCCGAGACGGTAAGTACGAGACAACAACGGTGAAAGTATTGTTGGATATTGGATGTCCAGACCCGACAACATCAAAAACCTGACCCGTAAAGAGTTACACTGAGGACAACGAGATAAAAACCCGCTTACTTGGTTAACCGGTAATTCACGGAAATACGTAAATAATTAATGTTTATTCATGATTAATAAACATGTATTTAATTATGAACAATTATCATTACTATAATGAAATGGTGAAAGACAAATCAAATAAAGAGTTATTTGAAATTATTAGTTCTCGAGTTTACGACTTTTGTATCAATAAACCTGATTTATTAATTCGTAAACATTGGTGGTTCGCGTTGACTAGGGATTGGTTTCGTAAAATCGAGGGCTTTAAATAAGCAAGTAAGGATTAGTGAAATCCTAATCCTCACTTGTGCCCCCTCCCTCTCACGATCTTCCTCTCTTTCTCTCTCTCGGCCCTCCCATCTCACGCCACCACCATCGCCACCCCTCTTCCCTCGTGGAACCCTTGCCAGTTGCCACCGACGATCTCCGAGAGAACACTAGGTGACTATCGTGTCTCGATTGAGAATTTATCATCGCCTCCATCATCAACCACCATCACCGCCACCCCTCCTCCTTGGGTCGTCGCCAACATCACCCTAGGTCGTCGTCGCGACCTAGCGTGTCTCCATTTCACGCGACACCATAACCTTCGTTGCTCGTCGTCTTTTCACGACGCCAACGAAGCGAGCCTTATCGTCGTCATCGTTTCATCGCCTCGGCTAAACCCTAGCCGACGTCACCGTCTTGATATGTTTGGTGCTCGCTCGCCGCCACCATAAACCTAATCGTTGCAGTTTTCAACGAATCGGTTTAAGACGGTTCTTGCAATTTGCAAAACGATTTGATCCTAACGTCGGATCGGTTTTTCTGTGAAACCCTAGCGTCATCACGTTGTCCCTTGGTGTCTCTAACGTTTGTTAGTTCACCACGAATGTATATCTAAACTCCGTTTTAGTTTAGATGTTTTAATTACGATATTGTAATTATGTTTCACGTTAACCGGTTTAACGCAAATGATGTTTGCGTGATTATTGGTGATCGTGATCCTGTTTGACACAATTTCGACACCTACGGTTTACGCGTCTAAATTAGTAGAATTATTAATTCCGTTGCGTAACGGATTACCGGTTTAATCCGTTTTACTCTTAATTTACTAAACCCGGTCGGTAATGTTTTAATCGAACTTAAATTTTTTTTTTAACGTCACCGAACACCCATACCATTATCGAAACCCAACAAGTATACGGTGCGTATGGTTCCCAAACTCAAATTGGATACAACAGACGACCGATCAATGGACACCAAAATCACACATTCTACAAAACACGTACTTTTTACCAAAAGTTCACCACAAAAATAATACACACATTTTAAAAAATTATAAAAAACACTCAACCCCACCCCACCACTTTCGGGTAACTCATAGATCTAGACCTTTCTCTCCGACAAGAGTTTGCAAAAGATATATTACAAATGAAAAGTGAAAAAAAATCTAAATCTAAGCTCTTATAGTTTTGTTTCCAACTCAATTTAGATACCTTACACTTTCCTATTCAAACTTCATGGCACTTTGAATCCCCAATCTCATAAACAACACATCACTATATATATCAACTAATATCCTTAACATAGAAGCCTTTTAGTATTATAAACAAACATTCTGGGACACTTTAATTCCTTTCTAGTTACAAAATCAAATATTTATATGTTTATGTACACTCTTTATGTAGGGGATGACTTATTCTTATACCATCATATTTGTCGAAATCTGTAATATTAGAAAGGTGATGATGGCAATATAATCAGTTAATCACCCTTGGTCCCTTATGCAAGTAAATATACAATTTTTTCCAACTTAACTTCAAGAATCAAAGGAAAAAGGAGGCTTCAAAAGATCATAAGGCGCCCATAACGCATCCAACGGACAGGGCCTCTCGGCATCAAGTCTCACCCACGGCTTACTTTTCCCGCTCCAATGCAACAAACTCACCGGCCCGGGATGCAAATCCCGACACAATCCCCGGTAATTATCCCCGCCCAGCCCATGCTGGTTCCACCGGTGATTCACCGGCGCTATCTTTCCGGCGAAAACCAGCAGAAACGGCGGCAATGAGCCCAGCTCGTAAATCCTCATCCGTTTCTGCAACTCCATCCATTCTTCGATCTTCGTCGTGTACTCCCCCGCCCGCCACGTGTCCAGATCCATCACCATAACTCCGGTGTTGAAATAGCACGGTTTCCGGTCGCTAAACGTGGCGGATAGCGAGGGGTTTGACCAGAACGTGGGGGTGAAGTAGAACGCGAAGTTGGCGTTGCAGTATTCCGGCGCGGCGAGGATGGAGTCGCCGAGGGGGGTGGCGGCGAGTGTGGCGATGTCGTCGACGAGTACGAGGTCGGAGTCGAGGTAGACGACTTTGCTGACGTGGAGGGGGAGTATGTTAGCGAGGTAGCTCCGGGCGTAGTTTAAGGGGCAGTCGAGGGCGGCGCGTATGGAGGTGGAGATGAGGCCGGAGACGAGGGAGTCGTTGAAAGGGTAGACGTGGAAGTTGAGGTAGGGGAAGGAGTTGGAAATGGTGGCGCGTAGGAGGGACGCGTTGGAGGAGGAGGAGGTGACGAAATGGAAGATGATATTTTCCGGGCAGGAGGAGTGTTGGAGGACGGAGAGGACGGCGGCCATGGAGCCCCGGAGGTAGGCGGCGTCGAGGGTCATGGCGACTTGGACGGTGGGGTCAACGGTGGGGTCAACGGTCAAAGGAGGGGTGTTGACTGTTGAGGGGCATTCTGGGGAGTTGTAGTATCGTGGGGCTTCTTTAAATTGTTGGGAAATGGTGGCGGCGGCGGTGGGTGCGGCGGAGGAGGGGAGGAGGAGGAGGAGAAAAAGGGAGGGAAAGAGTTGGATGATTGTCATATTGTGAATTAGTCGGAGGGGTGTTGGTGGTGTTTAAAAAGCAAGAGAGGGAATATTGATTCGGTTTGAAGGAAGTGTTGATGATGTATAATTATACTTATTTTCAAATTAATCGTATATCATAATTTTACTTTTATTTACTTAAAGAAACATATTTTGGAGTACTCACATAATATTATGTATCTTTTCACCAATAACTTAATTTGGATTAATTTGTATTTTTTTATACGATACTTTACTAAGAATGGTGTTATGTCAGAACCATGGCCGTTTTTTAGAATTTAAGGGTCCTGTTCGATCTTAAAAAATGGACGAAAATAAAATTGTAAATAGAAAAGCTGAAAATGTTTTTAAATAAGACAAAAATAAGTTATAACGATATTAAAATGACATTCTAAGTAGTTACCGACAAATCTTATAGATCTCTTAGCATTTTATAGCAAATTGATTGATTAAGTTTTCATAGTTTATAAGATATATAATTTTTTTTTTGAAAATATAGGCCCCCGAAAATGACGGGCCGTATTCCGTCGCACCTCTCGCACATGCTCAAGGCCCCCACTGGTCCGAACTCATTAAGACGCTTATACGGAATAATGAGTGTTGTTCTTGCTTCTCACTTCGTATTTTTTTCTTCTTTTCTTACTCATAACACATCAGTTTTTTAATGTTCTAGCTACTTCCATCATCCTTATTAACATAATAATTTTTGTTTTGGGCTATTGCCATCATCCTTATTAACATGATAATTTTTGTTTATTGAAGAATATTTTTTCATTATTTTTATAAGTAACCGACATTATAGTTGATTGATTAAAAATATGATTAGTGACATGTAACATTTGGTGAAAGGGGTACAAGAGTGACCACTCTAAGCAAAAGCAACACTTCAACTTCTATTTATACGTAATGCCCACCAAACACGACATATTGTTTTTTGGTTGATTTCATATACTTAGAACTATTGATCACAATATTTTTTTTTAAATGTCCTACAAAGAACTACTTTTTACGGTGCAATTTCTTTCTCACTTTGAATTTCCTTTAGAAAAAAATATGATTCGAGCGACTTTCTAAATTAACTTCGTTGTTATATACACACTTTAAGTTACTATTGACTAATATAATACGTATTAGGGTGGGGGTATGGTTGTTTAAAAAAAGTTGAATCAAAATTTTCAACCAATGGGAGGAGAGGGAAGAAGTTTGCAGAGATTGTTGTAGAAATGGAGGGTATGATTGTAGAGAGTTTGTAAGTATAAATTTGATTATTTTGTGAAGTGAGGACCACCCAAACACACACAATCTTCTCGCCGATGTTTGGCATAAACATGCCGAAAACACATGATCTTTACCGATGCCGAGCCATGCCAAAGAGGGAGGAGTGGGTTGCCGAATGGTTGCCGAGAAACTTTGCCGATGCCGAGGGGTATACCGAAGGTATACCCGCCACCCTTAGCACATTACGAATCCGACTAAATGACTTATGTTATTTCCATCTCACACATTAGTTAGAAAATTTACCGAACACTTCTTTATTGATATCCTTAAAATTTAATAAAAAATATATAATTCTATAATATAAAGATTTCTTAAAACCTTACACCTCATTCTCTATTCAAATAAATAAAGATTTTTTGTTATTAACTTATTTTTATTTTACTTATATAATATCATTAAATTGATTATTTATTGTTTTCAATTAAAAATATAATTTTAATTTCTTGTTTAAAATTCTTTTTTAAATACTATTACACCCACATAACTCATAATCTTTAATGTAAAATATAAGCTTTTTTGCCCTTTTCAAATATATCGTAATATGGTGTGTGACATGTGTGTATATATACATATATAGAGATGGTTCCTGTATAAACCATTTTTATGGTACAAACTTATGGACCAATATCAGAGTGAAATATGGAATATTTTGATTATTAGACATAGTAAATTTGATTTTCCAATAAAAACTATAAAAACTAATTTTACCAACTCTTTAAAAGTAAAATAACTATTATACACTTTATTAATTTATTCTATATATATGAGTATAAAATCAAGCATTTTTGTGTGTGTTTAAAATATGTATAAAATTTCTACATATATATTTTAAAAGTACATTTTTATGAAAAAATATTATATAACATTGCTATTATAAAAACAACACAATGATATTATCGTGTTGGTATAACTTATAAGTATTACAAATTATATAGTGCTATTTTAAAGTTTATACAGAGCTATTATAAAAGTTATATATTTTGCTATACTTACATTAACACGATAATAACACTGTGTTATTCTTATAAAAATAGCATTCTATATTAATTAATACTTTCACCTACATGCTAAATAACACTGTGTTGTAATTATAATAGCACTATTATATAGTATATTTTTGTAAACTTTTAAAAAATAATATAACTTTAAGAAAAAATATTTTATATATATATATATATATATATATATATATATATATATATAGGGTTAGGTTCAAATGAGAATTTTTTCTTTAGAGAACTTTTGAGAACCATTCTGAGCCACTAATTTTTAGGGGGGAAGCATTCAAATTCATGGGGGGGGGGGGGATTTTCTTATATAGAATTTGTGGCTAGAATGGTTCTCAAAAGTTCTCAAAACCAATTGGTTCTCAAATGATCATCTCCCTATATATATATATATATATATATATATATATATATATATATATATATATATATAAGGGGAGGGATATAATGAAAACCTCTCGGAATTTGGAAAACCGTGAAAACCAAGCTAAAAAATTCGATTTTTGTTTCGATTTTTTTTTATGATGATTCTCTAAGTTAAAAAACCCCCTTTATGCAAAAAAATTAAAAAAGCGCCTGGTAAAATTTTTTTAAAAAAATATTTTATAACCGATGTTACATATGTAACAGTACCCTGTTACATATGTAACATCGGTTATAAAATATTTTTTAAAAAATATTTACTAGGCGTTTTTTTTACTTTTTTGCATAAAGGGGTTTTTTTTTAACTTACAGAATCACCATTAAAAAATCGGAACAAAAACCGAATTTTTTAGCTTGGTTTTCACGATTTTCCAAACTCGGAGAGGTTTTTCATTTTATCCTTCATCTATATCTATATATATATATATATATATATATATATATATATATATATATATATAATAGTAGTATGCATATATTAATGATAATATAATGTTTGATTTTATGATGTAAGTTAAGAAAAATAATTATATAAAAGTTATATTAGTCACTACAAGAAAATGCTAAAAATTTGCGAGCAAAATTTTTGGCAAGATATTTTTTGTTGAAAATTATGGCAATATAGCGACAACATTCCGACAAGAAATTAAGTCTAATGTCATCGACTAATTAACTACAACAGAAGGTGGTGACCCTTTCAAGTGCAGAAGCTGAGTTCAGAGTAATAGCCAGAGCCTTAGCTCAAGTCCTATGGATACAAAAACTCATAACTAAAAATGGTTTTCCCCCAAAGGATGCAAGTCAAATTGTTTGTGATAATGAGGTTGCCATCCAAATTTCAAAGAACCCAGTCCAATATGATAGAACAAAACATGTAGAGCTTGACAGACACTTCATCAAAGAGAAGATGGAAGCAGGGATCATTGAACTACCTTTCGTTCGTTGTGAAGATCAACTGGTTGATATTATGACCAAGGTGGTGAGTGGAAGGATCTTTTCTAACTGTTTGGTCAAGTTGAATTTTGGAGATCTTACCATTCAACTTGAGAAAGAATATTGAAAAGAAAAATGAGACATAAATCTAGGATTAGTTTCTCCATCATTTCCTTTTTAGGAATAATTTCTAACTTATTGTCTACGTGACACACCTCAAGGCTTTATTGTATTTCCTTATTATTTACCTCATTGTTTTTTTTTTACTATATAAATTGGTCTTTTAGGCCTTGTAATTGATCGACACACAAAAAACCACAATAAAAGTTCTTTCAATTCCTCTGATCATCAGTCAAGCTAGAGGTCTTATGTGGCTAATCACGTGAAACCCTGCCATATTTGGTCTTATGTGATGTGGCCACCTGCAACCCTACGATATCACTTGACTTTTAGTAGCATAATTTTCATATGGAGAACTCCGGTGTTATCTCGCAATTCGCCCTGATACCAAACACTACTGGACTAGATTTACCCTGGATAATATGCCTCGATATATACCTAATAAGATATATAAGAGCATTCACAGTAGCCCCCCTATCCCCATCCCTATTACTTAGTTAAAAAACACATTTTACCCTAAAATTTGATGATTTCTTAAATGTCTTCCACATCTCATTCCCCATCCTCATCCCTATATTCTTTTTTAATTATTTATTTCTCTTTCTTCCATCTACAATATTAACTACCAACTATTTTGTTTTATTATCATTTTATTTTAAAATTAATTCTAAATCGAATTTCAAAAACATTTGACCAATTAATTAATATTATCAAGTTTCGGTTAATCGGGTTAGGTCAATCTCGTCGTTTGAATAAGGTGATTTTGATTTCCGTTTAAGAAACAAGAACTAATATTGTGTTTTTTCATTTTATTCCACTATATTTTCATTAAATACAAAAGAACCACCAAAAATAATAGTAATCTGAATTAAATTAACCATACGTATTACTTGCTATTACATATATAATCAAAAAGAAGGATTTAATAGTTGCAATTACATATATAAACAAAAAGAGAGGGATCAAGTACTTGCAATTGCACATGTAAACAAAAAGAGTCAATTACTTGAAGGGTGAATTACTTCAAGGGTGACTGCGTCTCATCATTATTTCCTTTTGAAGTTCCTGGAAGTATAGTCGTTTCATTTCTGGCAATTCATCCACATCCATCATCATAATCTTCTGGTCTGATTCTTTCTTTGCAAGCTCCACTTTTTCACCATCCAACCTCAACTTTTCTGCCTTTAACCTCAACTTTTCATCTTCATGATGTAATCTCTTTTCCTCTTTTTCTTTGTCATACTCCATCTTCTCAGCCTTAAGACGATAATACTCTTTTTCTTGAGTGCATGACTCCTCTAAAAGGGTATACTTCATCTTACTAAGTTTGATGGTTTCCTCGCTTAGCCTACCTTGGACCTTTCGTTTGTTTTTTTCAGCTTTTCTACCCATTGGTCGGTCCAATTCAATAACTTCATTCTCTATCACATTCTGATTCGGGGATGGGGTTGTGGTCGGGGTCGGGGATGGGGTCATCCTGCTCTTTTGCTTTGGGACATCCTTTGTGCCGCGCGAAATCCACTTTGCTTGGTCCTTTAATAATATGTGCCAACAATGCTCAAATTGGAAGTTGGACTTTTGAAGTGCCCGATACATGCTCTTTTGCTTTGAGATGATTGATTTTCAAGTTACTTTTAAAAATAATTTGAGTAAATTTACAAATATTATATTAGAATATAAAAGTGGTATTAATAAGTTACTCTAGTTGTGAAAGTGTAATATTAATGTCGTCGTGCATGCCCATGCTGTGCAAATTGGCGTTGCATGGAACTCATCTGCAAAAGCACATGTTACATAAAATTAGAGATATGGTGCCTATATCTATACCCATAACTCTACTTTGCCTAGCTATTTAACTAGATCCGCCAACAGATTATCACATTGGAGTAATGGAGTTCCTATAACTATATTTGTGCAACTTGAATGGCATGCATGTATATACACGAAATAACTACGCACTAGATACTAATTACATACACATACAGATATGAACAACTCAATCCAAACGATTTGGGTTCAAAATGAAATCAAAATTGCGGGTCCTTTTCTAAAACTCATGGCTTGATATTTTATTTGGGGAAAAAGACGAGAATAGCCCTGTTGACCCCGGTTGGAGAGAACGCCCTCACTTTTCAAAAAAGGGACGAGAATAGCCTTGTTCACGGTCGCCTAGGACCACCCTTATACGGTCGTCCGACCGTGCCTCTGAGCCAATCAGAAGACGACACATCCTTATTCCACGGTCGGATACGTCGTTGTCCAAGGTCGTCCGACTGTTCGCTGGGCCCCAACGATCGTGCCGAAATTCCTTCTGCCACGGTCGGGACGACCGTCTGACACGCATGTCGGAGGCGCCACGGCCGTGGAAGATAATTTTTTTAATTCCAAATTCGTTTTTTATACGGTCGTGTACGTGTATGGTCGTCGACGACTGTGTCTACAGTCGTCCGACCGTGTGTTTTTTATTTATTTTTTTATCTTTTAAAAATAATAGTTTTTTATTTTTAATTTAACGAGATGTTTATCCCCCCGCGCGTTATTGCGGGGTTGAATTTGTATACTGAACGAAAGTATAAAAAGTTAAGTGGTATAAAATGTAAAAGTTTAAAAGTCTTGTGGTGAAAGTATAAAACTATAAAAGTATACTAAAAGCAAAAGTAGAAAATTTAAAACTTTTGTGGCAAAGTAGAAGATAAAAAAAACTTAAAACAAAAAAAAACTTTAAAAGTTAGAGGGTTAAAAAAATTAAGGAGTATAAATCGTAAAAGTCTAAAAGTTTTGTGGTGAAAGTATAAAACTATAAAAATATAATAAGTTAAGTGGTATAAAACGTAAAAGTCAAAAAGTCTCTGAAAGTATAAAACTATAAAAGTATACTAAAACGAAAGTAGAAAAGTTAAAAGTGTCGTGGCCAAAATAGAAGACAACAAAACTTAAAATAAAAAAAACTTTAAAAGTTAAATGGTACAAAACGTAAGAGTATAAAATATATGTGGCCAAACTATGAAAACCAAATATTTACTATTTCGTTAAAAAGAAAAAAAAACAAATTATAAAAGTTTAGGGTAAAAAGCGTCAAAACACCAAAGTCACGTGACCAAAGTTTAAAAAACAAAAAGTTTACTATTAATCTATCAAATTCCATTATCTTATTAATAAATTATGGAAAAAATAAAATATTCTTTATCTTTAACTAAAATTTACGCCCTTGTTATTTTTGCAAATTATGATTTTGTACAAGTCATCTTTATTTATTTATTTTTTCAATTTTTTCACTCATTTTATTTTAACTCTATAAATAGGAGGTAATTCACCCTATCACTTCATATATACACAATTATCAAATCAAAATAAAATAATGTCATCAAGACGAATAAAAAAGAAACACTCGTGAAATCGGATCTTCTTCTAACTCATTTGAAAGCATTGACGAAATTCCACCACCTGTTGAGAAACAAGTTTGGAATTTTGAAAGTAAAGAAAATTGGGCTCCAAATGTTTTACGCTTCTTTTATAGTGGTATGGATTCTTCGTTTTGTATGATTTCTTACATGGGATCCTATACACTTACGAGAGAATTTTGGGGCTCACTTCTTGCGTTGCATGGAAATCCTCGTATAGGATCAAGTGTATGTCATTCTTTATTTTAAATCTAAAATGTATATTTAAATATATATGTTGTTCCTAAATGTTTTTTTATATTATAGCACGTATCTGCCTGGACATATCGACTAATGACTTGGCGTTTAGAAGAAATAATAACAACGAACGAATTGCCCAAAGGTCCGAACCATTGGACGATTCTGCCCACCCATTTTGTTAAACTAATATCTGAAGGATCATCTGATGCAAATAAATATTGTGATCACACAAATGACCTATATCCTTCTTTATGGGAAGTTGATACGGTATCGTTTTATTTGAAAAGTTCGTTTGTTTAGATAAATACAGATATTAATGGTCCCATATTAATATCATATTTTGTCATTCAGGTTTATTTATCCATATCTATTGATGATGAAAATTGGTTTTTGCTAAAGATATGTATGGATACATTCAACATCTTTGCATTTCACCCGTATGATTGCTCCCAAAGTAGTTTCCGTTCAAAGTGCATTCATAAGATTCTTTTCGGAATTGTCTGTGAATTTGAAAGTTTTTATCTAAAATTTTCTTGATCGTATATCATACTGGCACCACTCAGGGCATGCGAAGATCGAAGAAATACCATTTACTGGGGACACTATGTGGCCTTACAATGCAGGGCATATAGAATCCGATTTTGGAGTGTTAATCTGTATGTTATTACGAAGGATAGTTAAAAATAAGTCCATGGTGTCGGAAGAGGTTAATCTACAAGAAGCATGTTTAAGATTCAGACATTTTATGGCCGATGAACTCTCTGCAATGCGTATAATGTGATTTAACTATTATTTTTATTTTATATGGTTTGTATATTATTTTTATATTATTAAATGTCATTTGCGATTACTTTATTATCTTTTTTATATAATCAAATAATTTGTTATATTATTTAATGTAGTTTGACCTTATTAAATAATTAAACAATTAACTATTAAATTAGAATTTTCACTTAAAACATGATTTCCAAATTTTACCTCGTTTTCCGTACACGGGTGTGGCGACCGTATATACGATCGGCCCAACCGTTGATGTTTTTCTTTATGTCACATCAGCTTACTTTATTACAAGTTTTTTCGTGCACGGGTCGTCTCGATCGTCGTTATGGTCGCCACGAACCTCCACCGTACAAATCGACCGTTCCTAAATTTTCACCTAACTAAACCTCCCCTATATATTTTCACACTTTCAAACTTCACTTTTTAACTTCGATTGTTAAACTTTTTCTTTGAAATATGTTCACATCAACCGTTCTTTGTTCAATGACAATCTCATTTAAAGAGATTTTATCTTATTAACTGTATTCACTTCGAAGTTCAACCTTACAAAGTCAAGCGAATTAATGCATTTAGTTCGGGCCCAGCTAGGGTTCACTGCTTCTATTTTAATCTCTTGGACATTAAAATTTGTAACTTTTTTTTTTTGTAAACTAGGGGATCAATTAGTAGCATCAGTTGTTAAAGAATCTATTAGGATCAGTGGGGCTGAGGAAATCCAAAAACATCAGCTAAGACGATAGCAGAGAAGAACTGAAGTATCCTCTAAAGTTGATGAAGATTTCAATCGCTTACCGCCTTTCTTCCAATTAGCAGCATCCTGGCTCGACATACGTTTCAAGCACCTTGCTTATTTTAAGCACCGTGCTTTTCCTCGTTTTCTTTTATATTATTTAAAAATATTAATTACAAAGTTAGCGAAGTAGGGCATTTGAACATTTTTTTAGGAAAGCACGGTGATATTGCGGCTTGATGGGTATTCGAATCAAGTTATGTGATCTGACTATTTTAAAGAATTTGGTGAGATCGCACAATTTGTTTTGAATATGCATCGAGTCCTAATATCACCGTGTTTTCTTTAAAAAAATATTCCAATGCATTACTTCGCTTGACTTTGTAATTTTAATATTTCTTAAAAATTATAAATGTATATTTATCAGTGGACTTTTTGATTATGTTTTGAACACTTGTTGATTGATGGTTGTGATTGTTGATGGTTGGACGAGTTTTGGTAAACAGTAGTAAACTGTTAATTTTGCGAATGGAAAACGGTAGTTGGGATTAACATTTACTTTTTTTTTGGAATGTTAATTATACCTATATAGTTTGTATCTTAATACCATTATTTGGGGAAAAAAATAATTTTTTTGGTAACGGTCGGGTTGATTCAAAATTAAAATTAACTAGTACTTTAAAATATTATAATAACTAACATAGTCAATAGAATGCATAGAAATTACAACATTCAAATTAAAACTCATCCAACCCGTAAGATTGGTAATATTCTTCATTCTGAGTGGTCGTCTCCACTACGTAATCATGAAAATCATCTTCGTGAACAAGGGCGGGTTTTTTTTACCTTTCTTCCCTTTTGAACTGCTAGCCGTCTGTGACGAAGGTAACGGGGCTTTACAAGTATCTTGGGTATGACATCTAGCATGTCATCTAGAACACATCTTTGGCAATACTTCTTCACCTCGAGATGGAATGCGTTAATTTTCACGAGGACGACCAGTCTGTCTTTTGGTTACATGTGGTGTTCCTACCAGATCGTAATTCTCGGGCACATCCCAGTTTGCTTCGTCAAGTACAAGATATATTGACTCCGCGTATGTCGCAATGTAAACGTCGGTTATGAATTACCTCAAAGCCCACTGACAACAATTAGATTGCTTTAGAAAACAAGTTACCGCAATGACATGATTGCATGGCAATCCAGATAGTTGCCATTTGCGACAATAACATGTTCGTTGAGGTAGATCAACTCGACATAGTTGGCACTTGTCATCAACAACGAATTTGTGGTTGTTGATACCTCTGTCACTAAATGTCCTGCTTTTCACAATTCTCCTTAAAACTATGATCTCCGCTGCTTTGGTAAGATAATGAACATTTTTTTTCTAATAAATAAATTTAAAAAAAAAGTATGTCAAGAATATTTAATTAATAGTTATTTATTTTAATGTAAAACAATTTATCTTATCTAATAAATATATATTATACCTCCAACCTGACGCCATTCGTAGTACCATTTTGACACGTTGTTACTAAAAAAATCAATAAGTTTGGTGATCCGTAATTTTCTAGGGTCTACCGATAAATTGTTCATACTCCTCAGCACTGTTTGATGTCATTAAATCATATCTGTTAATTGGTGAGTAAGCTCTTGCCCATCTTTCAAAACCAATGTTGGTAAGTATATCGCGAACCTTGGGTCGACCCTCGCAGAGAGCCTCGAAACACCTATTGAACTCGGCAGGCGTCCATGCTTTACAAGTTTGCCAATATAGGGTTTCTGCAACTTTACCCTTCAACGGTAAATTTCCCAAAAGATGACGATAACAAAGCCCATGAAAAGCTAGTGGATAAACGACTCTTATTGCAAGGTCGATAGAGGCGGCTCTATCAGAAATAAATGCAAGATTGGGACCATCTTCAATCGACTCACTCATTTTTTATAGAAACCACGTCTAACATTCACCGCTTTCACTCTTACAAAAGCCATAGGTGATAGGTAAAATCTGATTGTTTCCATCCATCCCAACTGCTATAAACATTGTACCTTTAAATTGCCCTTAAGATGTGCCCCATCAATGACAATTATTGTTCTTAATTGTTGGGTGAAACTTCTTATCTAAAATGAAATTATACGCAAGTTGCAAACAATAAATAATTATAATAATTAGTGTTTAATAAAAATAATAAATAATTACTTACAACAGCTCCTAGGGAAACGAAACACATCTCAAAACGACATTCCTCATCCACCTAAATATCAGTAACAATTCCCGGATTACTTTTTTCCAGATTATAAAAATACAATGGCAGTTTAGCAAAAGACTCGGCGGGTGATCCGCAAATAAGTTCTAATGCGTAATTCTTACCACGCATACCTTGTTTGTAGGATATATGTATCCCAAATCTTTGGTTGATGTCCTTGACAATTTCACCACCATGGCATACACGATTGCAATTCTTTATCTGCTCTTTAATTATGTGACCCGGTGCCTTTTTGTCCGCATTGTGATTTCTCGGATGAAGTTGAGTGCTGGAACATGTGTGGACAATGTTGAAATGGTTCACATGAAAAGCCTTGCTACCCTTATATCTAGTTGATCTTAATTCCCACTGACAATTCTCAGAAGCATATACAACCATATCTCTCTTTTAGATCTTTTAACCTTGAATTCAAAACACTCCTTGATAGCTAGCAGTGAAAGCTCCAATTTGAGTTCCTCTTTATCTTTAAAGACTCTTCCAACAAAAGGATGAGGAGATGAAGATGGATGAGTAGTTTTGGGTTGGTTGTTGAATGTATCAGGAACACGCTCGGTATCATCAATTTCAAGAGTTTCATCGGTATTATTATTTTCATACTTATAATCTTAATTCCTTTCATAAGTATAATCGTTGTTTTCTAAATTTAAATGAGGAAGAACCATTTTTTTTGGATTGACCTATGAGAAGAAGCTGGTTTAGTTGGATCACAACCAGAAATAGAAGCTTCGACAACGTACAAGTAAATAATTTCTTTTACATTTTGCTCAACAATTTTTAAAAATATTGAGATATCATTATCTTCATAAATATCAACCGAAAAGCATACGTCGACATTTTATAAGACAAACGTGAAATGTTGAAGAGACGAAAACGATTAGAAATATACGATTTAAGTTCATAAAAACGCATGTTTGAGTTTACGCTTATCGTACGTCGAAAACAATTAAAAAGGACATACTCAAGTGAACAACATCATCTTTCCACATAAAAAATTACAATCGGATTTACCCTGAATTTAAAAAAAAAAATTAAGAATAGATTGAAGTTTATAAACATATATACTTATTTATATATATACATTTATTTTTTTTCTATTAATTTTCATACTTACAGGCCATAGGGAACACCCGTAAAATTCATGACCTGGACGTGTAGTACCATCGTCGACAACTCTTGAAACTACATCAATGTCATGAAAACAACATACATTTCCCTTTGAATCAAGATTTAAAGTCTTGTGTTTTTTGTTAATACTAGTTTTGAATGAGGATGAACGAGTCATGCTTGACATAAAAAATGTAGAGAGTTATGAGTTGTGTGAGTTTGAGTGATGTGGTAAATGTGTGAAGTTTGTGTGGTATTTATAGGTGTGAAAATGAGGAGATTATTTATTATATTATTGTTTGTAATAAAGAATTACAATAGAGAATGCCACCATTAAAATAAAAAATAATTTTAATTGTAAATAAAAAAAAATTTATAAAGGTACACGGTCGGACGACCGTGGTTTTCTCGAGAGCGACCGTGTACGTACACGGTCGGACGACGATCAATAAGAAAAATAATTCATGGTCATGGTGACCCCGATCGGTGTGTCAGACGGTCAGGCCGACCATTGCAGAGAGCATGTCAGACGGTCGTGGAGATCAGACGTACAGTCGTGCCACCCGTCATCATTACATACGTGGCACACGATGATTGGATGGATTAGACGGTCGTTCGACCGTGGTTGAGCGACCAAGGCGACCGTGGATGGCGGTTAATTTCATCCCACGGTGGTCAACAGGGCTATTCTCATCTTTTTCCCTTTTATTTGAGTTCAGTTAAAAATAAACTAAAAAGTATATATTTGACAAAGTTAATTTTTTTATTCTTATATAATTTTTAAATATGGATAAAAATATTTAGATTGAGTTTATTTTCTTAAAATTGTTCTTTTAAGAGAACGAGGTGTCAACCGCGCGTTGCAGCGGTTCGTGACATGTATTAAAGTTACAATGCATTTTACAAATGTAAATGAAACGTAGTGTTACAAATCTAGATGAAATATAGATAAATGATATTCATATACATATGTTTAGGTATATATATAACATTATTATACTCATTAATTGTAAACTGTTTTTTTGCTCGATTTAAAAACAAAAAGTAAACCTACACCATATTAGTTTGTATATAACCATTAGCGAGTCTTCATACCTTAAAATTACATTATAACGATCCACCACATGCATTTGATAACATTCAAAATTAGTAAGTGATAATGTTTACATTAGACTCCTTTAGGAAATAACCCTCGAATAAAAAAAAAACTATAACAAAATTATTCAATACGATCAAATAGGCATACATAGCCTAGAAATAAAAGGACGTGCAACTAAAAATGTTTCTGTGCTTTAACTAAAAATGCTATCCAATTACTATTAATCACATAATAACCTGCCGAACCTTCTAGACCCATTACAAAAAAAAAATCATGGTTAAGAAATAAAAACACTGAGATGAAACATAAATTCCATCATTAGTTTCATAACTCTTACTATCATAACAAATTATCTATAACAATATTAGTCATAAGGTAAAACAATGTATACCTTACCTAGAAGAAAAATCATAACTCACAAAGAGTTGTGCTTGATCTGGCAACATAATTGCCGAATTCGTAGTATCAAAATAAATTGAGAAATCAGATAAAAATATAAAATAATAAGAGGAGAGCATTGTGGTCGGGAAGACTGAAGGCTCGAACCCGAGTAATCTTGTTATTATTTTTATGTAATAACAAAATAAAGAGGAAGATTAAAGATCTTGTAAATTAATGGTTTAAAAAATAATCAGTGGTTGAGAGTTCACACACCAACGTAGACATGAAAAAAAACGGTTCGAGGACCGGAAAACCAGTTCTGAACCGGGATCGGTTTATGTAAAAAATACGTTCAATTGACAGCCCGGTTTGTAATCCGGTCTGTATGTTCGTAATATGTTCTGAGTATGGGAGCTAAAAACCTCGTAATAGGTTCCAAGTATGTGAAGCATAAACCGATGAAAAACTGCTTTCGAAGAAAACCAGTCCCGAACCGGTACAAACCGATGCGTATAGGTTCGATTATTTGGTTTTTCCACTTTTTTAATTTATTTCTAAAACATATTTTTAGTTTTGCAAACTTGTTAATGAAACACAAGAAACTTTGACATAAAAACTGAAATGCAAACAATTTTATATTAATCAATAGAACTTAGGCTATAGGTCAACAACTAAAAAAGATTGAGAAAAAAAGATTGAGAATTCATGAGGTTTTGTTTTGGTAGCATGGCTGCTAAAGGAGTTTTGTTGCCTAATATTTCAGCTAACCTCTTTTTGATCAAACCGTAAGGCAATTTGATGCCATTTGTTTTAATTAGAAAAGAAGGAGCTACGTGGGCTCGATCCCGCGACCTTCATGAAATAAATAATGAGCTCCGCCGGCTGGGCTAAGTCACATATGTTAACTTCTATCAACTTTAATGCATTTAATATGAAAAACGTTTTTGGGTTTCTTCTAGAAAGAAGTTGGTTATTGTGTTATATAGGAATTTACATTTCATTCCACATCTCCATGCCTCATCTATATATATTTGAGGAAACCAAACTCACCTCTTAAATTTGATATGCATTATTCATCTCATATTTATTAGTTTATATTATTCATAAGCGGATGAGGTGGTAAAGAGAGAAAAAAAGTAATTGGAAAATAGAATAACAAATATTATTTAACTAGTCAGTGACCCGGTAAATACTCGAGGTTGTGATATAAAAAGAATTATACGAAATAAAATATGAACCTAAATTGAAAAGAAAAATTGAACTGAATAATACATAAAGCTAGAGAACCGATAAATATTCAATAAACTTTGAGTGTTATTTAATGAATAATCGAATTGGAGTTCAAGTTCATCAATGATGGGTTAAAAAGTCGCGACTTTGTTTTATGATTCGTTCACCATCATTCGTTAGTCAAAACCTAAGCAATATGGGTCTAGTCTTGTTAGGTTTTATGCCACGAATCCAAATAAATTTACGGATCAAATTTTCGTTGAGAAATAAAAGAGATATGATGAATCAAAGTTGTGGTATTATAAAAAAATATGGATAATTGTTGTATGGAAAGAATTTAATTTAGTGTAATTTTTTAATTCTAAATTATGAGAAATTGACAAGTAAGCCAAATCCACTTTTTAACATGTATATTCATTAATATTTATATTTTCATGAACATTAATATGTTCATATGTTTATGAGTTTAGCAATATCTTAGAGTAAATTACGGGAAGTTTCTATGTGGTTTGTATAAATTTTACTTTTCATTCGTGGGTTTGAAAAAATTACAGCTAAGGTCCCATGGTTTGTCAATTCATAACAAGTTTTGTCCTTCAGTTGGATATTCGTTAAAGTTTTCTACTAAACGAATGTAAAAAGAGCATTATACCATTCTCTTTAAAATAATTAAAAATATAAACAAAAGAAACAAATATTAATTAAAAACAAATAAAATAGCCACTTGGGTAGTAGCCCAGTGGTAAGAGGCAAAACTTCTTTGGTTGAGACTAGGTTCAAACCTTCGCAATGGGGAAATTTGGTGTAATAAAATTTGGTGTTAGTTTTTAATTAGTATCGAGTCCTAATCAGTAATTAAGTCAACATGTTTGAGTCGTTTTAGAACTTTAGGGTAGTTCAAGTATAAATAGGATATAGTTTCTCAATTCTTTGTACCTCCACTTTAAAGTTTATGTAATATACTTTGAGTTTGTTTCCAAGTTTTAGTGTATATCAACAGTCAACAGTCATCTCCAACAATTGGTATCAAGACGTAGGCTCATACCGTGGGGTCAAAGGAAGAAGAAAGGGATGATCAAGACCATTGTGAGAGGACATCCAGACGAGAACTCAGTGTTTGTATCGTGTGTATAAGTCCATTCAGTTGTGACGAAAATTTGTGTCTAGATTCTGGTTTAGCGACAACATTAACAATTAGAGGAGATTAAAATTAGAAATGAGGTTAAAGATGAACGATGACATTGAAGATCAGCGGCCAGATTGAAGACAGTGACTGGAGTGAAGATCAGTGACCGGATTGAAGTTCGGCAACCACTAATTGCATTTAGGAGAGGAATCAGCAACCAAAAATTTTTAGCGACCAGAATACTAAAAAAGAAGATCAATTTCTCTTTTGGAGAGAAGCGAGAATACGGAGATCACGAACCTGTGTGGTGAAGACGAATGAGCAAGGAGATAAACCTATGTGGAAGCGTGATAAGAACTGTGTGTTCGAGATAAAGATAGACATGTGTGAGTTAAAGAAAAGCGTGTGCAAATCGAAGACCTAAGTGGTCTTGTATATATGACTGAATCAAAGCAGAAATTTGTGTGATCAAGTTGAGAACTTAGTGTGCTTACCTGTGTGAAACACACCAAGACCTACTTGTTTGATCAGAGGGAGGAGACGTGAAGACCAAGCTTATGTGATCTTGATTATTGGAACTGTGTGATCCAAAGAAAAGAAACCTATGTGGTTCAAGAAAGTGAGCCGAAGGATGAACTGTGTGAAAGAACGCGAAACCTATATGGTTTAGCAAGTTTAGGAATGGAGAAGTCGTGAAGAAAAAAAACAAAGAAAAAGATATCGAGAACATGGAAGCAAACAATGCAAGACGATGGTTACCGGTTGCATGGTGGATATTGCAGGTGTTACGATAAAGGGATGAAAATCGACCAAAGAAGTCAAATGGAGATGGTTGGTATTTCCTATGCTTTAGGTATCGTTATGGTGACTAAAGGTGGTGGTGTTGTAGTCCAAAGGGTTATAATGGTTGTGGATGATGTTCCAGTTACTCATGAAGATGATGATTATATGGATAAAGGCGAATGGTATGTTGGTGAGCCGTCTGCTCAAGTGGTTACATCAAACTATAATAACGAAGGTGAAGTAATGATGTGTAGTATTGTCAGGCTGAATTAAAGTTTATGTGGGCCTCCAATAGTTATTGTTAAGGTGGCCAAGGAGTTAAGACGGGTAGCGGATAATTGGTTCTTTCAAGCCTGAATGAACTTCGCATATTTGTTGATCGGAAGGAAAAAAGAGAGGAGATAAGCTATAAATTTTCATGTAAGATAAAGAGGAAATATCTAGTAGAAATCAAGAATAATAATGGTCCAAGAATTAAAATAAAAGAGTTGTGTGTATTATCGAGAATCCAAAATCTTGGAGGTACAAGACAAAATCAGGGGGAGAATGATGAATTTAATCCTAATATCTAAAGTGAAAGGGGTTGGAGTGTTAAAATGGAAAAGATGTAGGTTTATTTTGGATATACATGAAACGTAAAAAGGCAGAGAACGAGATAATTGTTAGTTTGTTTATTTGGGTTTTTCTGATTTTTTATATATTATGAATTCCAAATCGGCTTAGAACTTTAGGGTAGTTCAAGGATAAATAGGATATTAGTTTCTTAATTCACTCTACCTCCACTTTAAATTTTACGTAAAATACTTTGAGTTTTTTTTTCTAGTTCTAGTGTATATGAATAATTATCTCCAAAATATGGTATTATAGCGTAGGCTCATACCATGGGATCGGATGAAGAAGAAAGGGTTGACCGAGACCCTTGTGAAGACGACATCAAGACGAGAACTCAGTTTTCGTATCATGTGTAGAATCCAGTTCAGTTGCGATGAATATTTGAGACCAGAATCTGGTTTAATGATGATATTGAAGATTAGAGACGAGATTAAAGATTAGTGACGAGATTAAAGATTAGCGACGAGATTGAAGATTAGCAACCAGAGTGAAGATCAGCGAACAAATTGAAGATCAGCAACTTGTAATTGAAAATTAGCGACCAAAATCAGCAACCATAATTTTTAAGGAAGAAAGTCAATTTATCTTTCAGCGAGAAGTTAAATACGAAGATCACGAACCTGTGTGGTGAAGACGAATGAGTAAGGAGATTGACCTATGTAGAAGCATGATACGAATTGTTTGTTCGAGATCAAGATTGACATGTGTGAGTCGAAGGAAAGTTGTGTGCGAATCGAAGACCTAAGTGGTCTTGTATACGTGACTAAATCAAGGTGGAGAGATCTGTGTGATCAAGTTGAGAACTTAGTGTTCTTATCTGTGTGAAACAGAGCTAGACCGACCTCTGTGATAGGCGGGAGGAGACGAAAGACCAAGCCTGTGTGATCCTGATTATTAGAACTGTGTGATCCAGAGAGAAGAAACCTGTGTGGTTCAAGAAAGTGAGTCGAAGGAAGAACTGTGTGAAAGAAGGCGAAACCTGTGTGGTTTATCAAGTTCAGGAATGAGGAAGTTGTGAACAACAAAATTTCCACTATGTTGTATCGATTGAGGACAAATAAAACCTAAGGAAGAGAGATCGACAACATGGAAGGAAACAATGCAATATGATGGTTATCGGTGGCACAGTTGGTATTGTAGGTGTTACGGTCGAAGGGGGTGAAGATCGGCCAAAGAAGTCAAAATGAAGTTGATTGGTGTTTACATTGCTTTAGATATCGTTATGGTGGCTAAAGGTGGTTGTGCTCTATTCCAAAGGATTATATCGGTTCTGGACGATGGTCCGGTTAATCATGAAGATGATGATTATATGGATAAAGGCGAAGGGTATGTTGGTGAGCCGTCTTGTAACGTCCAAGAGATTTCCGATGATCGGATGGTTGGTTAATAGACGGGACACGATAGGCCGAGTTAGGCCTGTTAGGCCATCTAGAAACTTACGGCCCTACAAAGGCCCAATTCATAAATCTGATGCTTGGATTAGATGTTCGAAGTATTCTAACTGGTCGTTATGCAATTAGAGATATCGTGGAACGATAAAAGCTGAGTTCGAACTAAAACAACAAAAGACATTGTTTAAACGATTAACGCAATAAATAACCGGACGTTATCGTAAATGCGTTGAGTTGATAGATTCTGAAGATGGATACATTAACATGAATGTTAATATGAAAGACTATCTAGACGGTTACAGGCGATGTGCGCTTGTAGAAACGACAAACGGTGCTTAAGGCGCGTATGTCACCGACAGTGACAAAGAGGTCACTGAGGCTGGATTAGGTTATTAAGTATTGCTAAACACTTGATCATTGATGTTATGACCGTGAGAAAGAATAACCGTGAGAATTGATGAAATGAGTAAACCGTGTGGTTACGCGATGTTAAACGATATTGACTTGTTTAACCATTCAAGATGGTTTTTATGACTCAAAGGAGTTTTAACACTTTATGAGTGTTTACTAAGAATTACGATTTAAAGATATATTCGGGTTGCAAAACGGTGGTGAACGGCACTCGCGTTGAATACACGCTTATTACTACACGTTTAACCGAATATTCACCAGATTACGTTTGATCTAGCGAAATTAATATTATAAGAATATTTATGAGATTCATATAATATTTTAGTCACGTTGGGATTATCTTCGGGTCTGTTAACGGGGTGTTTAAGGCTGTGTCTGGCGCACTATCTGAAAACCTAGCTGCTAGCTGACAAGCTAGCTGATAAACTATAAGCTAGCTGATAAAAAATAACGTTTGATAAAAACTAGTTGATAAACTAGCTTAAAAATGTAAAATGACATAAAAGTACATGTTATAAATAAATTAAAATTTAAAAAAAAATTATTGGTAAAACTGGAAATATTATAAAAGCTAGTTGAAACACTACTCCAACTAGCTTTTCAAAAGCTAGCTTATAAGCTAGTTTTTTGACATTACCAAACGGGACTTTTTAAAAAAAACTAATTTTTTTAAAAAGCACCGTTTTGTTACGTCAAAAAGCTAGCTTATGACATGCCAAACACGACATAAAGTTTAATATATTCAGGACCTGCAAACCTGTTGGCTTAATATGGACCAGTCTTTTGGATTAGGGTATAAAAACCCTAATCTTTTGTCACTTTCCTCATTTACACATACAAAGCAATAATGTATAGAAAGAAAGAAAGAAAGAAGAGCTGAGAGGGAGAACTTGGTCCGACCGGTTCTCCGGCGACCTCCGATAGCCGATTCCGTTGACGACTCACGAAGATGGCACTAGGGTTTTTCGATTTAAGCTCCTTCCTTTCTTTGCCTCTTCTTTCCTCATGCAAAATCAGTGGTCCTGTAGTAGTTTTCTAGTTGTAAAAGTTGGAAAGAGAGGTAACAGTGGCGGCGGCAGTTAGGGCTTCGTCACCAGGCGGCGACGATGACTCATTTCTCGTGCGCTCCGACGGCCCAAATGTCACGACTCTCTCTTTCAATTCCGTGCATGTGGTGGCTTCAAGTGGGGGTTCAACCAGCTGTAAATTCGGCGACTCACGGTCGCCATTTCCAGCAACCAACCTCCGGATAGTAAGTTGGGGGTTCAATCTTTTGTAATCCTTCAACTTTCACTTATTTCTTTCTTTTGAACCCTTGTTTTATCATTGCATATACAGATCCATGAATCTTATTGGTATTTGATGATGGTGAGATGATGTCAAATGGTATTCAAGGTTGTGAGTGGGCTGCCACGACAGCCATGGCCTCCGACCGCCAGAACAGTGGTCGATTGGTGGTTCTGGTTGTCTAGAACTGAACCTAGGAGGTTGTAGAGATGATTTTGACAGATTTGAGATGAACCGATTGTCGGGTCGAACCCGATCAACCGAGGTCAAGATTCTAGTCAACATATCGGGTTGGTCAAATCTGGTCAAACATAGAAATGGTCATCGTATTATTGTTTGTTATGAGAAACCAAGCGGGATAGACTACTCACTCGTTTATTTTGATGAACGTTGCTTTTTACGGTTAATTGGGTTCGGGTTCACTAATCGACCAGAAAAGGTGTACCGTGTTTATTTTTATCTTGTGGTAATTTTGATATTATAAAGTGAGAGTTGTGAAACATTTATGTAAAGTCAGAGTTGTTATAAATTAAAATGTTAATAAATAACATATATATATATATATATATATATATATATATATATATATATATAGGGGAGAGGATCATTTGAGAACTAATTGGGTTTAAAAACTAAAAAGAACTAATCTTAGCCACTAGTTTATATATATGGAAAACCCCCCGTGAATTTGAATGCCCCCCCCTTGAAAATTAGTGGCCCAAATTGGTTCTCAAAAGTTCTCAAAAGTTCTCAAAAGAAAAAGTTCTCATTTGAACCTAACCCTATATATATATATATATATATATATATATATATATATATATAGGGTGAGGTTCATTGTAGACCCCAAAAAAATTGTAGACCCCGTAGACCCCTCTTTTAACCGTTGGATCTTCCACCCACGTTTCTTCTTGATGAGGGCTGAGGGTACGATGGTCCAAGAAATAAAATCAAATCCCGCTTCCATATGCATCTCCTCACTGCCATCTGACATATAAACCCTTCAAAGATGATCAGAAATACGAACTCCATCCGCTGATCCGCATCCCCTAGATCCGCCATCAAACCTGCAGCACCAAATTCATCTTAATACGATTCCGATTCACTGATTCAAATGGATCGAGAAGCGCCGAATCAAGATTCAGAAGAGGTAAAAAGTCCGATTCATCTCCTTCTAGTTCCTTCGAAATTAGGTTTTACTTTCATGTTGTTTTACCCAAAAGGAGCGTGGATTTTGTAAGTTTCGTTCTAGTTTGATGTATGTTGTAGTTTTAGTATGTCAAATTGTGCAATTTCTTAATAAATCGTTTCGTCTCTGGTTGCTTTCCGTAATTGTGGTGTACTTTAATTTGCTGGCTGAAATAACCTTATGTTGCTTTGTGTTCAACAGCTGATGAACAAAATTAGTGCAATAAATGATTTGATGCGGCCTATATTTGCTAATATGTAATTTACTATTTAACCTGGATCATTAGAAGCTATTAGATTAGGCTTTTAACATAGATTTATATTAACTCGGTCTGCAGATGTTTAATAAATATAGTTTTCATAAATATTTTTTAGGAAGCTTTTATTATTCTTTTTGTCGTTTCTAAATGTTTTATTGCCAAAAAAAAAGTTTTATTGCAAATATTTACTAATAATACAAAACTCGTTATATATAAGTGATTATAAATAAAACTCACTGCAAAGTCTATGTTTTTAAAACTTGGTTGTTACTTTCCGATGTTCATAACCAGTGAGTTTTAATCAAGTTCAGTTTTGTAGTGAGTTTTATAACTTTCGGTGAGATTATAAACTCTCTATTTTGTAAACTCACTACAAACTCTCTGTTTTTTAATCAGTGACTTTTAAGTTATGAACAATTTAATTGATTGACTTATATTAACACTCACTAGAATAAAACTCATTACTGAGTTTAAATCTTGTTAATATGAGTTTAAAACTCACTGCTAAGTCTTAAACTCATATTTTAACAAGATATATGGTTGTTCATAATTAGTGAGTTTAAAACCCATGGTTAAAACTCATTGATGTGTTTAAAACTCACCGTTTTTAAAACTTACTATTTCTAAAACTCACTGTTAAGTTTGAAACTCGTTGTTAAAAATTGATGTTCTATAAAACTCACTGTTAAGTTTCTATGACAATTTTGTGTTTTAAAACTCAACATTGAGTGTGAAACTCACTCGAATTAAACTCAGTAGTGAGTTTTAATTTGATACTAAAACTTTCTAAAACTCACCGTTGAGTTTAAAACTCATTGTAAAAATCGATGTTCTATAAAACTCATTGTTGAGTTTCTATGACAATGAGTTTAAATTTTGAGTTTTCAATAAGTTGAATTTGAACATTGAGCTTTAAAGTAAGCATATCTTGAATTAAATGATAATGGTTATGGTCTTGTATTCCGGTCGTTACATATTCTTGCTTTTGATTTGATGTGACTATTTATCTTTCTATAAGACTCCATATATACAAAGAGATGTGATGGCTATTCTAAGATGTTCAAAATACATATCATTTAATTTTGCAGTTTCTATTTTTCTTCTTGTTACAAACGGTGTGTGAAACTTTTCAAGTGAATCTTAATCAAGTGAGTTTTAAAACTCATAATCATTGAGTTTTAAGATCACAATAAGTGTGTGTCTTAATCAAACAAGTTTTAATAAAAAATTGATAAATAATTCAAACATTGAATTTTTTATTTAATTGGATCTATTTCAGTGAGTTTTATTGAGTTTTAATTTTAAATAGATGATTTCAGTGAGTTTTAAATCAAAATAGATGATTTTCAGTGAGTTTTAATTTCAGTGAGGTTTATTGCAGTGAGTTTTATTTCAGTGAGTTTTAATTTCATGGAGTTTTAATTTCCTTGTGTATTAATTAACGAATGACAAAGTAGTGAGTTTTATTCTATAGTGAGTTTTAAAATCTGAGTTTTACAAGTAGTGATTTTTACTATGCAGTGAGTTTTATTCTGTTATGAGTTTAAAAATCATTGAGTTTTAATGAGTTTTACAAGTAGTGAGTTTTAATGACAAAGTAGTGAGTTTTGTTCTCTTATGAGTTTAAAAATCATTGAGTTTTAGTGAGTTTTACAAGTAGTGAGTTTTTATTATGAAGTGAGTTTTATTCTGTTATGAGTTTAAAAATCATTGAGTTTTAATGAGTTTTACAAGTAGTGAGTATTAATGAGTTTTAATGAGTTTTAATTTCCTTGCGTATTAATTAACGAATGATAAAGTAGTGAGTTTTATTTTGTTGTGAGTTTTATTTTGTTGTGAGTTTTATTCTGTAGTGAGTTTTAAAATCATTGAGTTTTAATGAGTTTTACAAGTAGTGAGTTTTATTATGCAGTGAGTTTTATTCTGTTATGAGTTTAAAAATCATTGAGCTTTTAATGAGTTTTATAAATTTGTTTTAGTTTACTGTTATTTATCTTCATCCAGCTTATGTTAATTTGATTTAATGAATTTGCTTTGATTGTAATTAAATAGGTGATTAAAATCATTATGTCTAGTGATTAAAATTACATGTGTTACATGGCTATGCTTGTAATTAAAACTCCCTTAGTCTTATAAAACTCATTGATTATGAGCTTGATTAAAAACTCAATGATTATGAGTTTATGACCTTAAAGCATGACTAAGAAATGTATATCGAAGTTTGAGTTATGAAACTCACTATTGAATTATAAAACTCACTGTTTTTTTGAATCGATGTTCTATAAAACTCAGTGTTTTCTAAAACTCATTGTAAATTATAAAACTCACAGTTTTTATAAACCGATGTTCTATAAAACTCACTGTTGAGTTAAAACTCACCGAACATTATAAAACTCAATTTATTTGAGTATTAAAACTCACTAAAAATGTATATCGAAGTTTGAGTTATGAAACTCACTATTGAATTATAAAACTCACTGCTTTTTAAATCGATGTTCTATAAAACTCAGTGTTTTTTAAAACTCTTTGTAAATTATAAAACTCACAGTTTTTATAAACCGATGTTCTATAAAACTCACTGTTGAGTTAAAACTCACCAAAAATTATAAAACTCAAATTATTTGAGTATTAAAACTCACTACAAATGTATATCTAAGTTTGAGTTATAAAACTCACTGTTTTTTAATCGATATTTTATAAAACTAACTGTTTGTGAATTATAAAACTCATTATTAAATTATAAAACTCATTGTTTTTATAAACCGATGTTCTATAAAACTCACTGTTGAGTTTAGAACTCACCGAAAATTATAAAACTAATTATTTAAGTATTAAAACTCACTACAAATGTATATCTAAGTTTGAGTTATAAAACTCACTATTGAATTATAAAACTTATTTTTTTTTAAATCGATGTTCTATAAAACTCACTGTTTTCTATAAACTCATTGTAAATTATAAAAGTCACTACTGAATTATAAAACTCACTGTTGAGTTAAAACTCACCAAAAATTATAAAACTCCATAGAACCAATTTTTCACAACTTGAAAATTACCATTATGCTTGCCTTAACCCATATTCACACATATTCACATGCTCAAGAAAGTTCTCAACAGTAAGAGCTAGCATGTAATCGAGTTTGTTCTAACTCTCATCCAACAGACCATTTCTCCTCATGAGAGCTTCACCCTCGAAGATCCTTCACGGATCCTTCTCCTCAAGAGCAGAAGCATTCTTGCGGCATTACCGATGCGGCTAAGAGCATACTGCACCTTCCATAGCTTCATTTGCAGCGAAGACTATACTCACCAACAAGCTTCAACTCAATATCCAATTGTTCCTTCTCGTATGGACGGCGAGGCTTCTTAAAAGTCTTACCATCTAAAACAATATTCCATATACAATTCAGGTGAGATTGTGTATGTTACTTTTAAAATGTAAATAATCCAGAATTTACTGGATCATCAAAGTTCAATCTAGATGTTCATCAATTATCAATTTATAATAATAAAATCATATGATATTAAAATGTAAACGATACATAAACTACTGAATCATCAAATTTCAATCCAGATGTGCATTAATTACCACTTTGTAACAATCAAATCGTATAATTTCATATAGTAATTCAATTGATGTGAGAATGAAAAACACAGACCAATCTAGAATATTCTACATGAGACCTTGATAAGGAATTAGTGACACCAGCTTCGAAAAAAGAAATTAGTATGCACATTGAAACCTCTAAATTAAAGATTTTACCAACCGAACCAAGCAATAAATTAAATAAAATAGAGTAAATTAATTGCAAACGAAATCAAACTTACTTCTGTAGCATAAAGCTCATCTGCCTCGAATTTCAATCATTGTTCGACAACGGAGATTTGCGAATGAATATCATTATTAGATAAGCTCGTTGCGACGGTAGATTTCCGATGGCTGTTGGGTGTGCTCGGTGCGACGGTAGTTCTCCAGTGGGTGTTGGGTGTGATCGGTTCTACGGTGGTTCTCCGGTGGAAGTTGGGTAATGTGCGGCGGCGGTTCTCCGAGAATTTATTTTAGCGTACAGAGAAACTGAAAGGGCTATACAGAAGTAATAATGATGATCCGTTAAAAAAAAGGGTGAAAAGACATGATTAGCCCTCCGCTTGATTTTCATTAAAATCTCATTAACATGAGCAAACCAATCACAACCGTGAGATTAAAATAATCCAATGGTGATTAGAGGGGTCTATGGGGTCTACACTTTTTAAGGGGTCTACAATGAACATTTCAATATATATATATATATATATATATAGGGTGAGGTTCATTGTAGACACTTTCGCATGTGAAATAGCTCTTTTCACATGTGAAAGTTTCTAATTAATGAGAAAAAAGAAAAAAAGAAAAAAGAAAATTAATCACAACCATTAGATCAAGAGATCTAATGGTGAAAAAGGGTGTCTACCTGTCTACACTTATGGGGGTGTCTACAATGAACTTTTCACTATATATATATATATATATATATATATATATATATATATAGGGTGAGGTTCATTGTAGACACTTTCGCATGTGAAATAGCACACTTTCACATGTGAAAGTTTGTGAATAATGAGAAAAAAGAAAAAAATGGAAAAAGAAATTAATCACAACCATTAGATCAAGAGATCTAATGGTGAAAAAGGGTGTCTACCTGTCTACACTTATGGGGGTGTCTACAATGAACTTTTCACTATATATATATATATATATATATATATATATATATATATATATATATATATATATAGTGAAAAGTTCACATGTGAAAAAGAGCTATTTCACATGCGAAAGTGTCTACAATGAACCTCACCCTATATATATATATATATATATATATATATATATATATATATATATATAGAGTTAGGTTCAAATGAGAACTTTTTATTTTGAGAACTTTTGAGAACTAAATCTCAATCACAAATTTCAGGGGGGGACCACTACAATTCATGGGAGGGGGGATACATGTAAGTGAACTTGTGGCTCAAATTAGTTCTTTTTAGTTCTTAAATCAAATTGGTTCTCAAATAATCCTCTCCCTATATATATATATATATATATATATATATATATATATAGGGTTGGGGTATTTTGAAACCCACTTTGAGTTGGAGAATCGTTGGAACCCGGTCGAAAACACGGTTAAAAAAATGTTTTTTTTCTCTTAATTTTTTTATGGTGGTTCTTTATGTTATAAACTACTCTTAAATGAAAAAAAATAAAAAAAACGCCTACTGGATTTTTTTAGAAAAAATATCAATAATGTCTAGGTTACACATGTAACTTTTGCATAACTGCAAATATATGCATAAAAGTTACAGATGTAACTTTTTTCGTAACTGAAAATCTCCTATGCGTTTTTTTGATTTTTTTTTCATTTAAGGGTAGTTTATAACATAAAGAACCACCATAAAAAAATTCAGAAAAAAAAAACATTTTTTTTACCGCGTTTTTGACCGGGTTCCAACGATTCTCCAACTCAAGGTGGGTTCCAATTTATCTTTTCCCTACCTATACATATATATATATATATATATATATATAGGGTTAGGTTCAAATGAGAACTTTTTTCTTTGAGAAACCATTCTGAGCCACTAATTCAGGGGGGGGGGGGGGGAAGCATTCAAATTCATGGGAGGGGGGGGGGGGATTTCCTTATATATAACTTGTGGCTCAGAATGGTTCTTAAAAGTTCTCAAACCCAATTGGTTCTCAAATGATCCTCTCCCTATATATATATATTCTGAGGAAGGGTAAAATGAAAACCACTCCGAGTTGGGAAAACTTTCGAAACTCTTCAAAAACGGGGTCAAAAAGTTTTTTTTTTCGTTCAATTTTTTTTATGGTGATTCTTTAGGTTATAGGCTACCCCTAGGTGGAAAAAAGTCAAAAAAACGCCTCGGGGATTTTTTTTTAATAAAAAATGTCAAAAAACGGTCTTGTTACATATGTAACATTGTATACATATATTGGTTACATATGTAACAACCGTTTTATGAGATTTTTTTTAAAAAAATTGCCAGGGCGTTTTTTTGATTTTTTTTCCACCTAGGAGTAGCCTATAACCTAAAGAATCACCATAAAAAAAATTGAATGAAAAAATTTTTTTGACCCCGTTTTTAAAGAGTTTTAAAAGTTTTCCCAACTCGGAGTGGTTTTCATCATAACCATCCCCTATATATTCTTATATATATATATATATATATATATATATATATATATATATATATATGTATAAGGGAGATGATAATTTGAGAACTAATTGGTTGTGAGAACTTTTGAGAACCATTCTAAGCCACTAACTTATATATATGGACCCCCCTCCCATGAATTATAGTGGTCCCCACTTGAAATTAGTGGTTGAGATTTGGTTCTCAAAAGTTCTCAAAATAAAAAGTTCTCATTTGACCATAACTATATATATATATATATATATATATATATATATATATATAGGGTTAGGTTCAAATGAGAACTTTTTATTTTGAGAACTTTTGAGAACCATTCTGGGCCACTAATTTTCAGGGGGAGAGCATTCAAATTCATGGGGGGGGGGGGGGGATTTCCTTATATATAACTTGTGGCTGAGAATGGTTCTCAAAAGTTCTCAAAACCAATTGGTTCTCAAATGATCATCTCCCTATATATATATATATATATATATAGGGAGAGGATCATTTGAGAACCAATTGGGTTTGAGAACTAAAAAGAACTAATCTCAGCCACTAGTTTATATATATGAAACCCCCCCATGAATTATAGTGGCCCCACCTGAAATTAGTGGTGGAGATTTAGTTCTCAAAAGTTCTCAAAATAAAAAGTTCTCATTTGAACCTAACCCTATATATATATATATATATATATATATATATATATATATATATATATAAGGGAGATGATCATTTGAGAAATTTGTGATTGAGATTTAGTTCTCAAAAGTTCTCAAAATAAAAAGTTCTCATTTGAACCTAACCCTATATATATATATATATATATATATATATATATATATATATATATATATATATATATATATATAGGGTGAGGTTCATTTTAGACACTTTCGTATGTGAAATAGCTCTTTGTCACATGTGAAAGTTTTTAATTAATGAGAAAAAAGAAAAAAAGAAAAAAGAAAATTAATCACAATCATTAGATCAAGAGATCTAATGGTGAAAAAGGGTGTTAACCTGTCTACACTTATGGGGGTGTCTACAATGAACTTTTCATATATATATATATATATATATATATATATATATATATATATATATATATATATATATAGTGAAAAGTTCATTGTAGACCCCTTAAAAAGTGTAGACTCCATAGACCCCTCTAATCACCATTGGATTATTTTAATCTCACGGTTGTGATTGGTTTGCTCATGTTAATGAGATTTTAATGAAAATCAAGCGGAGGGCTAATCATGTCTTTTCACCCTTTTTTTTAACGGATCATCATTATTATATATATATATATATATATATATAGGGTTAGGTTCAAATGAGAACTTTTTATTTTGAGAACTTTTGAGAACTAAATCTCAATCACAAATTTCAGGGGGGACCACTACAATTCATGGGAGGGGGGATACATGTAAGTAAACTTGTGGCTCAAATTAGTTCTTTTTAGTTCTTAAATCAAATTGGTTCTCAAATAATCCTCTCCCATATATATATATATATATATATATATATATATATATATATATATATATAGGGTTGGGGTATTTTGGAACCCACTTTGAGTTGGAGAATCGTTGGAACCCGGTCAAAAACACGGTTAAAAAAATGTTTTTTTTCTCTTAATTTTTTTATGGTGGTTCTTTATGTTATAAACTACTCTTAAATGAAAAAAATAAAAAAAACGCCTACTGGATTTTTTTAGAAAAAATATCAATAATGTCTAGGTTACACATGTAACTTTTGCATAACTGCAAATATATGCATAAAAGTTACAGATGTAACTTTTTTCGTAACTGAAAATCTCCTATGCGTTTTTTTGATTTTTTTTTTCATTTAAGGGTAGTTTATAACATAAAGAACCACCATAAAAAAATTCAGAAAAAAAAAACATTTTTTTTACCGCGTTTTTGACCGGGTTCCAACGATTCTCCAACTCAAGGTGGGTTCCAATTTATCTTTTCCCTACCTATACATATATATATATATATATATATATATATATATAGGGTTAGGTTCAAATGAGAACTTTTTTCTTTGAGAAACCATTCTGAGCCACTAATTCAGGGGGGGGGGGGGGGAAGCATTCAAATTCATGGGGGGTGGGGGGGGGGGGATTTCCTTATATATAACTTGTGGCTCAGAATGGTTTTTAAAAGTTCTCAAACCCAATTGGTTCTCAAATGATCCTCTCCCTATATATATATATTCTGAGGAAGGGTAAAATGAAAACCACTCCGAGTTGGGAAAACTTTCGAAACTCTTCAAAAACGGGGTCAAAAAGTTTTTTGAGAACCATTCTAAGCCACTAACTTATATATATGGACCCCCTATGTATAAGGGAGATGATCATTTGAGAACTAATTGGTTGTGAGAACTTTTAGAACCATTCTAAGCCACTAACTTATATATATGGACCCCCCTCCCATGAATTATAGTGGTCCCCACTTGAAATTAGTGGTTGAGATTTGGTTCTCAAAAGTTCTCAAAATAAAAAGTTCTCATTTGAACCTAACCCTATATATATATATATATATATATAGTTATGGTCAAATGAGAACCTAACCCTATATATATATATATATATATATATATATAGTTATGGTCAAATGAGAACTTTTGAGAACCATTCTGGGCCACTAATTTTCAGGGGGAGAGCATTCAAATTCATGGGGGGGGGGGGGGGGATTTCCTTATATATAACTTGTGGCTGAGAATGGTTCTCAAAAGTTCTCAAAACCAATTGGTTCTCAAATGATCATCTCCCTATATATATATATATATATATATATAGGGAGAGGATCATTTGAGAACCAATTGGGTTTGAGAACTAAAAAGAACTAATCTCAGCCACTAGTTTATATATATGAAACCCCCCCATGAATTATAGTGGTCCCCACCTGAAATTAGTGGTGGAGATTTAGTTCTCAAAAG
Organism: Deinandra increscens subsp. villosa; assembly: GCA_039602395.1. NCBI lineage: Eukaryota > Viridiplantae > Streptophyta > Magnoliopsida > Asterales > Asteraceae > Deinandra > Deinandra increscens. The sequence goes on from JBCNJP010000002.1 coordinate 903,264, forward strand.
TTCTCAAAATAAAAAGTTCTCATTTGAACCTAACCCTATATATATATATATATATATATATATATATATTATCCCTATATACAAAATGTAACTTAATAGTACAATCTCTATAACACATAGTACACATACAATGCACGAGGTACAACAGGCAAATGCAGCAAGAGAGTTGTACATTTATCTCTTCTTTAGGTCCACACAGATATCCCTTCTTTCTTCTATTCTATATATGCTTTCCTTTCTCTCTCTATATCACAGCCGATCCTCCCTATCTGCCTACAAAAGTCACTGTTTGCAATTTTCAGTTCATCATCGCCAGGTTCGACTCACAAGTGGTGTGGTGGTTGTTTGCTTGAGTCCATCTTTTTGCGTCTTTCGTTCGTCTTCCAGGTACGCATTTTGGTATTTTATTTGATTTCACATCTTGATTGTTTAGGGTTTGTGCTTTATGTGTTTGATCATCGTTTATCTTTCTCCTCTAAACTTCTTGGCATTTCTAATCGCTTAATTTGGTTGTGTGTGTCGCCGATTGAAGTTGGAAGCCGTAGCCATCGATTGCCACCACTATTGTGACAATCGATTGCCACAATCAATGACTGCTCTCAGGTTCGTTTGAGGGTTTCGGTTAAGGTTCGAATCGGACAATGGTTGTGCTAAGATTTTGATTTCTTTGGTAGTTCGCTTGGATTCATCGTTTTCTTTGATTTATTTTTCAGATCTGAGGCTGTCTCCCTTCTGCGGATCTTCCTTCTCTGTCGCTGTTGTGTTGCTTCTTCTGATTGTTCTTTTATTGTGCTCTATCGAAGGTATTTATTAGTTGTGCTTTATAATCTCTAGATTCACTTATTCATAGTTATGTGTTTGTGTTATTGTCTTCAATTCGAAATTAATACTGGCTACCTGTTTCTTTGTGATTTCTAGCTCACTGTATATTTTGATGAAGATCTTGATCTCACGGAAAGTTGTTTGGAAGCATTCTATGTCGTGATGCGTAAGTAGTTCTTTTATCTTTGGTAGGCCTTTATATTTTTTTAATTAGCATTTAAATTTCACTAAAACTAATTCTCATGAATGATGCAGCAATGAGATGACAAATCAATCAGGGATTTCTCAAATTAAGGCAATAGCCCCACTGGTACCTATTCAAGTCAGGGTTTTGCGCAAATGAAAAGCGAATAAACTAAGAGATCAATGTTCTTAGTTATCTACTAACTGACAGAAGGGTAAGCTCTATTCATAAAGGGTGGTCACTTATTATTTCTTATATGTTCTTCACGAAACCTTATTGAATTTGAAACAGAAGAATGCAATTTAAGCCTTATTCGAAATGCTTAGAGTACTAACTAATACATAATGAATCAATAGGGATACTTTGTATCCCTATTTAAATTACGTTGGCATGGCAGTAATATTCTTACTATTCTTAGTTTTTGCAGCATAATTAACATAATCCTTCAAACAAGATTTGTAAAGAATTTGACTTTATATAAAGTCAAACTAATATAACAACCTGTAGCTTACATAGCAAAGTTTGTGCCCGTTTATATACTAAATCAGCTTGCTTAAATTTATTCTTGATTTTACTTCTATAATTTGTTTGTATTCTAAAGTTCTTATAAGATTTTAAAATTTTTCCATTTCGCAGGTCATGTAAGCTTCGATGGTGGTTCCTTTTTGAAATTTGAAAATGACAATGATGGAGAAGACTATTAAGAGTAGCATGTTCTCATGGTGGTTTAAGTTTTCAAAAGGATAAGGCATTGGATAATTACCTTCATTCAACCCAGTAAACAGCTCTAAACGGGCGGGTTTTCTGATTATAGTTTGGCCCAGGTCATGTAAGTTTATATTCAGCGAAAACTTTTATGGGTAGTTATTATCTAGGATGGCATATCTAAGAGATTAACTTTTGTCAACATTTTGTAAAAAAAATATATGTATCAGTAGTTACCCTCTCTAATGCTTTGGCTTTTATATAATTTTGGTGCTCATTTGGTATGCATATAGTATGTGTTTTAGTTTCTCTGACCCATTACGACTGACTTTTTTACTCATACTTTTCTGCATTATAAATATACTTATGTCATTAGGTTGAGCTTGCTATTATGATTCATACTGCTGCATAGTTTCATACCCAATTTTTACTTTAAAAAAATAGACAATTTGGTGCAATTTTTTAAGAGCAATGGAACTGCGTAATTTGAATGAGGGTTACTAATATGAAGTATTTGTGAAGTTCAAATAAAAAAGGTTATCTATACTTTAAAGCCTCAAATATGTTGCTTCATGGTGAGAGTTAGTTTTATGTATTATGCACCAATGGTAGGAAAAAAATGAATTGGTGAATAGGCTCATATTTTGACTTTCAGAGGTCAATTTTGTGAGTATTTTTTATTGCTCATAAAAAATGGTTCTTTATGTGTTGTTGTATGTCTCATAGGCCCATATTATGAAATATTTAGCTATTCTTAATTCCAAATCTATCTTTAATTTTAAACGGTCCGACCCCGCCGCGAAGTGCGGGTCGACCAACTTGTATATATATATATATCATAGTTATGATTTTATGTGAAAAATCAAATAACGCTAAAGATATAATTAATAGATATAATCTGTCGAAACAATCATACGGTTGTGTTGATCAGAGATCATACAACCATATCTGGCACGATCTGTTATGATAGAGATTTACAGATAAAGTACGATCATATTCGGGTTAAGTCATATGATTGTATTAGGACATCTGGTCGTATCGGGACTTCAACCTACGGACACATCGTATCGTTCGGACGCGGTGAGCAACTGAGCCCAAACTAAATTATTCGGTGATGATACCTTCACCCAAGAGATATGTCTATATATAGTTTTACTATTTATAGATACATATAGTGATGGTACCTATAAATGTTTAGGTATACGAAAACATGTGGCTTGATTTTGGATTAAGCTGCATCCACCCATGAAATGTTTACTGTCGGTTTATAGATTAAGTATTATTAGCTTCCCCTTATTTAACTTATGTTTTTGGGGCTGCATATGAGCTGTGTCAAATGTTTTTATTATAATATTGTGTTGTAAATTTTGAATTGCTTGGTCATTATTTGTTGTGTAATATTAGATCCCGCGGGGACTTACTCGGGTTATTAGGGTTGTTGGTTGATAACCTCGAGGTATATCTTTGAACTTCACATCTGATAGGAAGGAGACACATAGGTCTCATATCTACCTGGAAATCTGAATATTAATTTCTTTAAATGGATTTGTCGTATATATTTGTAACATGAAGGGGGTGCAAGGGCACACGACGTGCTTTCTGGACTGAGACTTGACCCATAGGCAAGACCCATATTTGAAACGGTCACATGTATTATAAAAACTATTACAGAGAGTCACTAGATACGACCCACTCACCAATAATTTTGGTTGTTGACGTATTTCAGCTCATTTCGTAGGTAAATAAGTAGGCAGGTCCATATAGGGGCAGCATAAGGGTGAGAGATAAAAGTTAGCCGAGGTGGAATATCCTCTGCTGACATTTTGGAAACATTTATAGATTATGTTCTATAGTATTCTATAATGGAAGACATGTCTTAGGGTCATGTGGGGCCTAGTTGGATATTGTATTGATCATGAGTAACTACTTCAATCTTTGTTGCATGCATTTTAAATATCCAATAGTGGGTTGTCTGTCCGTGATTGTGCTTTAGTTTATTTCATATCTATTTCCTTTCGCGAGATCTGATACGGACAACCGGTCTCACACCCTCCTCACATCCCGACGGGGCTGCGGCGTTGGGGTGACAAATATACTCAAGTGGTGACAGCAAACTATAATAATGAAAATGACGTTATGATGTGTAGTAATGCCGGCTGTATGAAAGTATACGTGGGCCTTCAATAGTTAATGAGAAATGTGGCCAAGGAGTTAAGATAGGTAGCGGATAATTGGCTCTTTCAAGCTTAGATGAACTTCGCATGTATGTTGATTGGAAGGAAACAATAGAGAAGGGAAACTATAGAGTTTCATGTAAGAGAAAGATGAAATCATCTATGGAAATCAAGAAAACAATAACGGTCCAAGAATTAAAATTAAAGAGTTGCGTGTTTTATCGGAAGTTCACGATCTTGGAGGTACAAGACAAAATCAGGGGTGACGTGCAAGCTTTGGTCGATATTAGAACTCAGGGGGAGAATGATGGATATAATCCTAATATCTAAAGTGAAAGGGGTTAGAGTGTTAAAAAGGAAAAGGAGAAGGTTTGTTTTGAATATACATGAAACGTAAAAAGGGCAGAGAGATAATTGTTAGTTTATTTATTTGGGTTTTGCTATTTTTTAATTAGTATTGGAGTTAATTACGGAATGCGTCCCTGTAGTTTGCAATTTTGTTTGGAATGAGTCCAAACGTTTCAAAATTTTCATTACGAAGCCTGTGGTTTGCAATTCATTGTGAATTACATCCCTGGCCCTAACTCTCTTAACTTTAGCCGTTAACTGCCCTCACATGTGCCAGTCATGTGAGGGCATTTTCATCATTTCACTTTAGCCGTTTCAAAATTCTCTAAACCTAGTTTGCTTAGTGATTAACGGAGAGTTGTCGGAAAATCAAGAATTCGAGAGAGGTCTGGAGGCTGATGCGGTGGTAGTGGTTTTTGGCCGCTGCGATGGTGATGAAAGGCGGTCCACCGGTAACCGGACCTCGCGTCACCGTCAGAAACTGTAGACATTTGTTGAACCACCATCTGTTGATTTCCGCGTTGTTTACCTCTGGATATTGAAGATCCGCGGTTCTGCCGCTGTCGATTTCATATCCGCAACCACAATTTCGCTCAACCCTTTGTTCGTCACTTGTCGATTCGAGATTAGATTTGGTTTTTTCAGCGGTGATGGTGACGAGAGCTCTCCCACGGGATGATAGAGGCGATGGTGGCGAATAGTGATGGTTGTCCGCCGCTATCGGAGATCCTAAAAAGATCAGATGGTGTGTGTGTGTGTTGGGTGGGGGTGGGGGTTTGGTTGGGGATGGCTTTGTACTTGTTTCTTTTTTTTTCTAAATTTTAATCAGTTTAAAGGGAAATGACGAAAATGCCTCACATGACTGGCACATGTGAGGGCAGTTAACGGCTAAAGTTAACAGAGTTAGGGCTAGGGATGCAATTCACAATGAATTACAAACCACAAGCTTCGCAATGAAAATTTTGAAACGTTTGGACTTATTCCAAACAAAATTACAAACCACATGGACGCATTCCGTAATTAACTCTTAGTATTGAGTCCTAGCCAACAATTTAAGTCCACATGTGTGAGTTGGTTTAGGACTTTAAAGTTTAAATAATATACTTTGAGTTTGTTTCGAAGTTCTAGTCTATATCAATTGTTATCTCCAACAAATCAAGATCATTGGATCAAAACTGGAACCCTTTTTTTAACAATCAGAAATCAGAAGGATTTAACCTGTATCTTGATCGAATCGTTGGGTTCTAATAAAGATTCTGTGTGAAACTTAAACAAGGACATTAGTGGCTTGATTCGAATTATATGTTCTAAAACTACATGTTTTGAATGTATCTTATACACAATTCCTCGATCGTTAACTGCTATCGTATCCATGTTACATATCCTTGCTCGAAAGCTATTAGATACACACGATACACAATATTTACAGATAATAATAAAGAACAATACTTTGGTCATTGGTGGCTACTTTACCTCATTCCCAAAGTAGAGCAAATAGAAAAAGAAGACCAACAACCAAAAGTGGTGATACTTCATGACGCTGATCTCTTAAAAGTGCAAGATGACCTCCATAATTAAATGTATGCATTTGAACATTAAAGATTGAAGGAATAAAACCACCAAATGACAATGTAAAGTTCCCAAAACTTGCAGTAATTGCAGGCCCAAAACCACCTATAAATCCATGTTGGATAAACTGATTTTGATCGGGTGGCGGGCCAGGTTCTGGTCTCTGACCCGCCGGACGATTTGGGATACCACCTCCATTAAAGGATTTTGACCTCGAATCTGATGGATTATTCCCTCTTCCATACAAAGGGATCAAATTTTCTTCTTGGATGAAGGCTTTACAAAGCGGGCATTCATTCGAATGCGAGTGGAAGTTAATCCATTGATAAATGCAAGGCCAGCAAAAGAGATGACCGCATAACGTTACGATTGGATCCTGCGCTAAATCCAAGCATATGCTGCAGTCGAAGTTTCCACCATCCCCATTACTGGAACCATTGTTATTCGAGAACGATGAGCTTTGGGCTGGCCGGCTTGCCGTCTCCCCAAAACCACCGGACATCTCCTACCCCGACCCTATAAATCATCGAAACATCGATTAGTATAGAACATAAAAAACCCTATTGATCAATTATAGAACACAATGGTAGACAACAAATAAGAGATTTAGAAAGGGAAATGTGAGAAATTAAACAACCTTAATGCAATCGAAAACAAATAGGATGTCGATTGCATTAAAAGCTAAAACAAATAATGTGATGCTAATCAATTATGAGGAAAAGATTGTGAAAGTGGATGGATTGGAATGATTAATCACCTTATAATCGGAGAAAATATAGGGATTGCCAAAAATGTAATCCGCAAGTTGTAAACTTTTCGTTTCAAAGAAAAAGAAAGGCGTGAATTCCATTGGACTAACAAATATTGTCAATTTTGACGAAGCTTATGAACAATGGGAGGCTCAAATTTTTTTCCAAAAGAATTACCAAAATAAATAAATAGGGAAATTGCATTTTAATAATCTTAAGTTTCATCTATTGGACGAGATTAATCTCACATTTTGAAATGTTTTTCATCGAGCCTGACTTTTCACTTATTTTCTCTCATTAATCCCAAACTAACGGATGACTAACTTCGTTAGTTTCTTGCTTACGTGACATGCCCATGTGGCATTGTTTTTTTCTTATAATGTAATGTGGCAATCCAGGGGTTATTTGTGTGAAAATAAAAAATTTGAGGGGCTGAATGTAATTTCTAAAAAGACTTTCTCCACCGCTGTGTGACCTCCACCACCACCATCTCCGGCACCACCTGCAACCTCCGCCACCACCATCTTCGGCATCACCTGCATCCCCTATTACTCCTTGGTGACTGTGAACATACAACCCGATTAGGGTTCCGGCGAGTGAACCAGCGACAAACATAAAACCTGATTAGGGTTCCGGCGAGTAAATCAATGACGAACAGAAAACCCGATTAGAAAACCGCCGAGTAAACCGACGACGAACAGAAATCCAATAGAGGTGTCGATGGTGGTGGAACAGACCTGGATAGGCGAGGAGTTCGAATTAACACGAACTCAACCGCGTATTCGACCATCTCCACCTCGATTTCGGCCTCTGTTAAACCACAGGTGATGAATAGAGGTTAAGATGGTGTTTAGAGTCGGTTATGGGGGCTGTGGCGGTGGGAACAGCCGGACAAATAGAGGATGGCGATGTCGGGCCTAATGGCGATGTTGGTGTTTGGATTTGGTTATGGCGATGTTGAAATTATGGTCACCGGTCAGGGGCTTTGGGTGGGTGGGGTTGGGTATTAATTTTTTTTATTACAGTTACATAAAAGCCCTTATGTTTTTTAAAGTTAAATAAAGAGAAAAAAAAAAATTAAAAATGGCATGTGGACTGCCACATCAGCAAAAATTTAACACCCCATCCGTTAGTTTGGGATCAATAAGAGAAAATAGTTTGAAACCTGGGCTTGGTGAAAACATTTCGAAAGGTGAGATTAAATTTATCCAATAGGTGAAACTTGGAATTATTAAAATCCAATTTCTCAAATAAATAAATAAATAAATAAATATATATATATATATATATATATATATATATATAGGATTAGGATCATTTGAGAACTATTTATTATTGTGAGAACCATGAGAACACTTACTAGCCACACATTTGGAATCTAACCTATTTTATTTATTTTAATACAAAAGGGCAATTAAGTCTTTAACCCATATAACTAAAAGACAAAACTCTTCTAAAATATTATTAACTATTAGAATACTCTAACTATTAATATCTAGATTACTAAAGATTAATTGTTTTAAATATTTTTAAATACTTTCCTTTATGTTTTTTATTACGTTTTTTTAATATATTTTTTAAACTTATTTTTTATTGTTTTCTAATTTTTCTTAAATTTTTTAAACGTTTTCATTTTTATTTTTATAACAATTTTTAAAACTTTTTATAAACTCATCATTTTTTACGTTTTAATGACTTTTTTTTTTACTTTTTTTTATAAAACTATTTTTTTTACTTTATAAATATTTTTTTTTTAAAAAAAAATCTAGTTTTTTTTTATTTACTATTTTATGTATTTAATATGATACATTTTTTTTATTTTTCCTTACTTATTTTTTTATGTTTTTTGAATAACTTTTTTTTATACTTTTATTAAAAAAAATTATAAACTTTTTAATTATTTTTTTACTATTTTAATTTATTTTTTAAAAACTTTTTATTAGTTTTTATTAATTTACTTTTTACATTTTTTATTTAAACATTTTTTAAAACTTTTTATTAACTTTTAATTTTTTACGTTTTAAATAACTTTTTTTACTTCTTAAATTATTTTTTTTTTTAAAAACCTTTTTACTAGTTTTTTTAATTTACTTTTTATGTTTTTAATGTAATATTTTTTTTTTACTTTTTCTTACTTATTTTTATGTTTTTGAATAATTTTTTTTACTTTTGTTAAACATTTTTTTAAACTTTTTTTACTATTGTAATTAATTTTTTTAAAACTTCTTATTAGTGTTTTTAATTTACTTTTTATATTTTTTTAAAATATATTTTTTTACTTTTTTTTATTTCTATAAGTTTTTTTTAATGTTTATTTAAAAATAATAATATAAGTCTAAATGCATGGAATATAGACATTAACAACTATGCAACATATGCCTACGAGGATGCAGCGATATGTAACATCTATGGAACAAGATTCATTTATGTTTTAACCATACGTGATTGTTCGATGAGATTGAACTTTTATTTTGCTTATTTTATACACCCTTTAATTTTGTTTTCTTGGATTTTCTCATTACCAATCCTTTTTTCATATTATTCTTATGGACTCCTATGTGTAAGTACGTTTGCACCAATTTAACAACAACCTAAAGACCCTTTTATTAGTGTAAAAACCTATTTACATGTTTGTTACACCACGCTTCACGTTTGTAAGAACTCACTGCATTGGTGTAACAATAACCTGATACAAGTGTGTAACATTATATGCATATGCAACACACTAATATTTTACTACTTGTTAGTAAGTTTCTATAGTGAATAGGTAAATATATGTAACAAGATGCAACCATGTAACAAATACATACGAGCATGCAATATATTAACAATCATGTAATATATACCTACGAGCGTGCAGTGATATGTAACATATATGGAACACGATTCAATCATACTTTAACTATACCTAATAGTTCGTGAGATTGAACATTTCTTTTACTTCTTTTATACACCATTTAATTCGATATTCTTGGATTTCCTCATTACCGATCCCCTTTTCATTTTTTTTCTTACTGACTCTTACGTGTAAGAACGTTTGCACCAGTTTAATAACAACCTACACCCTTTTATTAGTGTAAAAACATGTTTACATGTTTGTTACACATGCTTCAAGTATGTAAGAACTCGCTGCATTCATGTAGCAAAACCATGATACAAGTGTGTAACATTGTGTGCATTTATGTAGCAATAACCTAATACACCCTTTTATTAGTGTAAAAACATATATGTAACTGTTTGTTACCCATACGTAACTGTTCGTTGCATACATGTAACAACATGCATTCAAAAAGTTGATAATTTTCAGATTTTGTTGTTTATAATTTTGATATCCTTTTTTATGTTGTTTTTGGTTCTTGCAAAAAAAAAAAAATTAGATCTTGGTATTGTTTTGGTGCTACTATTATCATGGTTTAAGGTTTTGACAGGTGGTAACCTGTTACTACTAGTTGGTAATACTCTGTTATGAAAATGTAACGTATATGTAAGAAGACGCAACTATGTAACATATGCCTACGATCATGCAATCTAGACAACAACAACCATGTAACAGATGCCTACGAGCATGCAACCATGTAAATACTTGTTTACATTTTTGTTACACAATGCTTCAGGTTTGTAAGAACCAGCTACATGGTTGTAGCAAGAAAATATGTTTTCGAAAAATATGTTTGGGCATTTACCTGATAGATAATGTGTTTACGGAAAATGAGAGAGAAAAAAATATGATATACTGATCAATGAGAAAGAAATTTAAATATTTATATTTTTTAACATTTTACATACGTGTAACTGTTCGTTACACATATGTATTTATTGGCTACACATATGTAATTGTTCGTTACCTACATGTAACAAAATACATTAAAAAAAACTACGGAAAATTTTTTTATAAAAAAAAAATAACGAGACTATAACCAAATTAAAGATAAAAAAACGTCCTATTTAATGGTGCAATTTTTTTTATAAAATTATTATCGTATAAAAAGTTATTAACGATATAAAATGAAGGGGGGAAAGTAGATATTTATGTCACATCACCTTATCACTTCATCTCAATTTGAATATAAAATTACTTAAATGCCCTTTTCTATATATTTAATAGATTTTTAAATTTAAATTTAATTTAAATAAATTCAAATTAATCTAGACCATTCATTTTAAAAGGTGGTTAAAATGTGTGGCTCATATCTGTTCTCGCGGTTCTCACAATATTTATTGGTTCTCAAAAGATCCTATCCCTATATATATATATATATATATATATATTTGTAAAGATATCATGCCTCAAAATTTATTTAATATTGTAAATAAATTAATTTGCCATCGTAATTTTCTTTATAACCATTTTCTATCGTACAAACTTGTAAGAAACAAAAGAAAACGTATATCCACCCATATTCATCCGATAACTTAAAAAAAAGTTTTTTTTTATGTTTTTTTGCCTGTTCGACTATGTTGCATATATGCAACATGTGAAACATACCATTTTGCATATATGCAACATAGTATGTTTCATATGTTTCATATATGTAACATACCATGTTGTATTAGGGTGTTAATCGGGTTAACCCATTCGGGTTTCGGGTTATTAAGGTCGGGTTAGTCAGGTTTTTATAAATAAAAAAAATTCACCCACAACCCGACCCTATTAAAGTTTGGGTTAGGGTTAGTCAGGTTTCGGGTTAGAAGGGTCGGGCTAGTCAGGGTTAGTCAGGTTCTAAATACAATCGGCTGATAGACTAGAAGCACGTAGGAAAATATTAAGAAAAATGCAAATCCTCCCACTTATATGCAAAAAAACTAAATAAGAAGCAATATTAGCTATGAAGCATCTCATTAAACAAATTAAGCAATTAACTCCTCCATTGCATCATTTTAATTGATCTTGTACAAACAAAGTGAACTGAAATAAAACAACCTCTAAATGAGTTTGTAAACAAATTGTCAAATACGCTTCATAAACTGAGACTAAAAAACAAAAGCAGACAAGTTTATCTATTAATAATAAAGCAAAAGAAAAACAACACGAAGGTTAGAAAACAACATATCAATTTTCGATACCGTGACTATCGTACTTTATGCCTTCATGGCACCATTAGATCACATTCATGGGTGATGGGAGCTTCATGTAATCGGTAGATCACGTAGAGTTTAAAATAAAAATTTTGTATTACAAAACAATAGTAAACTTGGTTATAAAGTTTATCAACCTTATTTATAAAATACGCCAACCCTATAATTATTCGGGTTATTCGGGTTAACCCGTAACCTGATTTAAAAAAAAACTAACCCGAGACCCGACCCTAACAACAGTTCGGGTTTGTCGGGTTAACCGATTAACCCGGTTAACCTTTCTAGACCCTATCAGACCCGACCCTAATTAACTTATTCGGGTTCGGGTTGGGTTGGGTTAATCGGGTTCGGGTATTTTCGACACCCCTAGTTGTATATATGCAACATGGTATGTTTCATATGTTGCATATATGTAACATATTCGGACAGACAAAAAAAATTGTTTAGTTTTTTGTTTTTTTATGTCGTTAGGTTGTCATCATGTGAATAGACATAAATGGAAAAAAAAAGCACAAAAATTACTAAAAGCCTCTATTTAGAGGGTTTATACATTAGTTTTTAAGTTTGTACAATAAAAATTATTTGTATTTAAACTTTACCCTCTATTTAGAGGGTTTATATTTCGCTTATCATAAAGAGCCTCGAAACTGATGGACGACTCTGATAACGAATAGTAAACTTATGATTTTGTATTTAAATATTTAAACTGAAGGCCACCATCCCATCACATATGGTGGTGATTCGATTTTTTTTTATTCTTTTATTAGTAGGTTTTTTATTGGGACCTTCTATATCCACACTCCTGAATAATTTCTATATTCTTTTATGGGGTGTAAAAACCTTTACGGGGTGTAATGTGTATTTCTTCATGGGGCATATGACTCTTTACGGGGTCATAAAGTAAATAATGTCAGGGAATGTCACGGTCAATATGATGCTGACCACTATATGGGGTGTATTCCCCTTTACGGGGGTGTACGACATTGACAAGTTTGAATGGGGCATAAAAGGGATTACACCCCCGTAAAAGAGTTTTTTTTTTATTTTTTTTACTTGTTAAAGTTAATACACTAATTACAGTTATTATAATTGTCATTACTATTATTATTAGTTATTATTTTTATTAGACTTTTTTTTATTATTATAATTGTTCAAACACTTATTAGACAAAAAGTATAAATATTACCTAGTTAATTTATTAAACAAACACTACAGATACCATCTAATTCAATTAAACATGGTTACTCAAACTTAAGACTCTCACAAACAATCAGAATCGTATATGGGATCAGATTCAATCTTAACGATGTGCGTAAAATTGTATACGCGAAATTTTTTATCAATAACAGATGTAAATTAATAAAAAATTACTTATAATAAAGTTATAGTAATTATTTAGTAATAATAAAGAGTGTATTAATACTTAAAAAAATGTAAACTAAAAATAACACTTACAATAAAAGTTAATAATAATACTATTATTAAATAATAATACTTATAAAAATACTTATAATAAAAAGTAATAATAATAATAATATCATTAAATAATAATACTTATAATAATTAGTTAGTATATTAATAAAAAGAGTAATAGAAAACTAAAAACAAGGTTTAATATGGGGCATATGGTCTTTTAAACCCCCCTTAAAGAGGTGTAGGATTAGACAACGTATGGTGGTTAACCGGTCTTGTGTCAGTTTTCTGAATTTTTGCTTTATGGGGGTGTAAAGGCCCTTACGACCCCGTAAGGGTGTGTTGAATTAGATTTTTGAGGTGTGGGTATAGAATCTCCGTTTTTTATTTTATAAATTGTTTGAATATTTAAATTGATAATAATACTATCAGGTTCGATCCGTTAAACGGCCCGACCAGTAAATCTTTAACGCGTCCAGTTCGATGCCATCCTGGTAACATTACATATTCCTAGCAAAGTGTTGAGATTTTTTTTTCTTTTAACTTATTTTTTATGTTGTGACACGTATGTTTTTATGTACGTTACAGTGCAAATTTTGTTTAAACTCGAGTCGTGTCGTATTAGTTTATTTTGAGTTCTTTGCACACATGGAATTTTTGTTGCAGACCATGAGTGGGTAAACTACTAGTGGTTAGTAGATTATTTTTTTTTATTTTATTGTATGAACGGTGGTGAAATTTTATAATTATGATTGATCTCAAGCAAGCAACTTGAAATCAAACATGGAAAAATATAACATATTACATCATTCTTATACAACTGAAATTACATTACTTCTCCCATTCGAGTTCTTTTTCTCCACCTCGATTTTTGACCCACATGAAGCTTAATACCTTGATTTCTTCGGTAGTTTTATTCACGTTGAATGGGACACCACTGAAAGCTTTCCTATTTTTGGCACACCAAATACTCCAAGCTGCTGTTTGTATAATTGCGCGAACTACCAACTTTTGCTTCTTATTCATGTATAAGGTGTGCTTCATGCATTCATTGTAAGAAAGTGCGGGCATTTATGACATTTTACACCAATTCGCTATTTGACACATCACATCAGTGACCTTGCAATTTATAAATAGGTGCCTTATGTTTTCCTCATGCTAACCACATAGTTCACAATTCAAGAACGTCATTTGTATTCCACTTCTCGATAGTGCTTCTTTGACCGGAAGTTTATTGATACCTAAACTTCAAATAAATAAGTTAATCTTCTTTGGTGTTAGATTGTTTTCCTCAAAGTCACCTTCATATGTCTCGAACATCTTGCGTTGGATTGCACTCTTTATTGATTGTGTGGTGAACACTCCATCAACCTCCATCTTCCATCTCCATTCGTCCTTCCTGTCTACCATACCTGCACTAGATACAAGATTAATACAATTACTCAACTGATTCCGAATGGTTGGATTGCTCACATTTGGAGTCTGTGATTGGGATTCAAGTAATACTAGGATTCCATCTTTAACACACATTCTTTTGCTCTTTGCATGCACAAACAATTCATGGAATTTTCCGCTTAAAGTCTCATCTGTTACCCAGTTATCGATCCAGAATAAAGCATTTGCACCATCTCTGATGTCATATGTAATCATCTTCTGAATTTGAATCGCAAACTTGTTTAAATCCACACCAACTGTGCATATATTCTTCCAATTGCCTGTGATTGATGCTTTAAGAGGGATTTGACATATTGATCTTGGATTCTGATGTATAGCAGAAATTCTTCTTAACCACAAACTACTTATTTCTAATTTAGCCCTCCACTACCAATTACACAGTAAACTTAAGTTTTAGGCTCTTAGTGATCCGATGCCAAGACCATCATTCTCCTTTGGTGCCATCATCCTATCCCAAGCTATCCAGTGTATTTTGGAGCATGTATTCGACCCGCCCCATATGAAACGTCTTCTAATTCTTTCAATATTCTCAATTACATGAATGGCTGCTTTAAAAGTGAGAAATAGTAGATCGGTAGCATCCCATCACCGATTTCACAAGTGTAATCCTACCGCCAAATGACAATGTTTTTTCCTTCCAAATTGTTAATTTACATTCAAGAATGTCCACCACTGTTTTCCAATTCTTTATGTGATTTATATTTGCACCAATTGGAATTCCAAAGTACATAAATGGGATTGAACTATGCTTGAACCAGACTGTGTTTGCCAAAGTCGTCACTTTCTCCTGTTCAATACCAACACCAAATATATTAGTTTTCTAGTAGTTAACTTTAAGACCAGAAATTATATAGAAGTATCTTAAATTTCTTGCAAGATGTTTTATGTTGCCCATGAACTATTTTCAAGAGAAAATAACATTATCTACATAAAATGTTGCCCATGAACTACTTATGCGCCTCCTCCCCAAACTGGGTGATCCCCAATGTGCCCTCCTCCTGCTCCGGTCGTGTATGGGTATCGCCAAGCTCTCCTTCGGCCTCAGAACCTGCTCTCCCCTTCATGTGGCTCAGGCAGCTGTGGCTTTTGACAACGACCTTCGCGCGGCCATTGAAGATATTGTCGTGTGTGGTGGGCCTTTCTTTGGGGACCTCCAATGGCGGGTTGCCTCCTTACCCATCAAGCTGGGGGGGCTGGGGGTCTACTCAGCTGTCGAAGCCTCCTCCTACGCTTTCGTGGCCTCGAGGGCCCAATCTTGGGAGCTCCAGGACCATATCCTTCGCGAGTGCGGGGTGTGCCCTATGGACTCGGCATACACGGGCGCGCTGGCCAGTCTCCGTGACCTTATTCCGGGCTTTGATCTTAGCGGTTTCTCTAACAAGGACACCGCCCCATCCAAAGCCCAACATGTTTTGGCGAATGTCCTTTTTGGTAAAGCCGTGGGAGAAATGGAAGCTGCATTCGGGATGACAGCCAGGGATAAAGCGGTGTGGGAATGCCTTCGCCAACCACATGCTCAAGACTTCCTCCTCGCCCTTCCTATTGATGGTCTGGGGCAGCACATGTCGCCCGTCGAATATCGGGCGATTCTTAAATATCGGCTTATGATCCCCCTGTACCCGAAGGATGAGAGATGCCGGGTATGCAGCAGGGCGTGTTTGGATGCTTATGGGGAACACGCGGTCCATTGCAAAGAGCTGCCGGGTTTCAAGTATCGGCATGATCTGGTCCGAGACGTCCTTTTTGACATCTTCAGAAGAGCCGGGATATCTGCAAAGAAGGAGGCCCCGGTTAACTTCTTGTCGGATCCAGCGGACGGGCGTTTCTCCCTCCGTCCGGCGGACGTCCTTGTCTTTGGATGGAAGCACGGGAAACATGCCTGTGTCGACCTCACTGGGGTCTCCCCTCTTGTGGGGTTCAAGGGCTCTGGGTTCCGGGCAGGCCAGGCTGCCACGAATGCTGCTGCAGGAAAAGTGCGCAAACATGAGGAAGCGTGTCTGATGAATCAACATGTGTTTGTGCCCTTTGCGTTTGACACCTTCGGTTACCTTGCCCCGGAAGCTGTGGATACCTTGACTCGCGTCCAGAGGGTCATGGATGGGAACGTGGCAATGCCTAGGGGTTTGAATGTGGTTTTCACTCGGTTAGGCTTTGCTATTCAGAAGGGCTTGGCGGCGCAGCTTGTTGCCCGCCTCCCTTGTTCTTCATGTTGAGTTGTAACCGTTGTATTCCCAAATCAATTGCCTTCTTCATCATCACATCCAGAGCTTCCATTGCCAAGATAGACGACAACTAAGACAGTGGATCACCTTGCGTTACCCCCTCTTAATCTCGAGCTCTTTTTTTGGGGAACCATTAACCAATATAGATAACCTAGCTGTTGTAAAGCATCTAAGAATCCATATTCTCCATTGTTTTGGTAAATTTATATGCACCATAATTGTCGATAAGAAATTCCAATTTAGTGATTCAAAAGCTTTTTCAAAATCATGAATTTTCTTTTTATTTTTTAACACACGAAATAAGTTCATTGAGAATTAATGGTGCATCAAGGATGCATCTTCCTTGAACATAGGAAGATTGGGATTGAGAAACAACACTGCAACCATCTACTCCAATCTACTGGCAAGTGTTTTTGATGTTGCCTTAGATATGCAACATATAAGATTGATTGCGCGAAAGTCAGACAATGATTAAGCATCATGTACCTTTGGAAATAGTTTTATAAAGGAAGAATTACAGCAACCACTTATTCCCTTGCCTTTGTAAAACACTATGAATATATCCTGAAAATCTTTAATAAATAGAGACCAATGTTTCTTTATTAATTTGAAAGTAAACCCATGAGGTCCAGGTGCTTTTTCATTTCCACACCCCAAACTGCCAATTTTATCTCCTCAACTGTGAAAGGTTCGATCAGTAAATCTCTTTCAGATTGTGAAAGCTTCATGAAGCCATAAGCTCGTATGCTTGGCCTTTGTGGGATTTTCTCATCAAACGTTTTTAAAGTGTTCAATGATGATTTTTTTAGTTCTCCCGGATTATTGACCCATGAATATCCATTTATCACCCCATTGATTATGTTTCTGGATACATTGTAGCTGATGATTCGATGAAAAAAACAGAATTTTCACCATCAAAGCATGCCCAATCATTTCTTGCTTTTTGTTTGAGTTGCCTAATCCTAGCTTCCTCCAGGCTCCAACTCAAGTAGATCTTTTTTTGCTTTTTATTCTCATATACCTCTCTTCATCGGTTAATGATCTTCTTTCAGTAATAAGCTCCAAGGACTCGGTTTCTTTCTCACACTTTCTTTTATGCTCTTCCTCTTTTTCTCTTTGCTCTTTTTGCCATGCTCTCAGCTTAGTCTTTATATTCCTAAGTTTATTTGCAAACCTCTTGTCCGGCCTGATGTTGTAGTGTGAACATGTCGCTGCTTTGTTCACCACTTCCGAAAAGCCTTCCTCCTTTAGCGATGAATTCAAAAACCGAATGTGCATCACAAAAAAAAACTCATACTTTTAGTATGAGTTAATATTTTTTTTTCTTAGTCGCACAATATGTCATATATTTTCATCATTTTTTTTGCGTTTTTATTGAATGATGCACATGTGCATCCTACAAAAAAAAAAACGCTCATACATGTGATATACATTAATAGTTTAAAAAGAAATTGCACCCTAAATCTTATAGTTGTGTTATCTTTAGATTTAAAGAAAAAAAATAGCATTTTATAACTTTTTTTAATTATATGATGCACATGTGCATCACACGAAAAAAAAAACGTTCAGTTTTTTTTAATATTTTGCTCCAGATTTAAAGATAACGTAATTCTAAGACTCTTGGCGCAAATTTTACGAAAAATCATTAACGTATGAAAAAGTTACGTGAGGTTTAATATGTGTTTTCGCAGTTTTCACAAAAACATGCGTTTTCGCAGGATCCTAACCCTATATATATATATATATATATATATATATATATATATATATATATATATATATATAGGGAGAGGATCATTTGAGAACCAATTTGTGTTGAGAACTAAAAAGAACTAATTTGAGCCACAAGTTTATTTACATGTATCCCCCCTCCAATGAATTGTAGTGGTCCCCCCCCCCTGAAATGTGTGGTTGAGATTTAGTTCTCAAAAGTTCTTAAAAGTTCTCAAAACAAAAAGTTCTCATTTGAACCTAACCCTATATATATATATATATATATATATATGGAGAGGATCATTTGAGAACTAATTGGTTGAGAGAACTTTTGAGAACTATTTTAAGCCACTAGTTATATTTACATATACCCCCTCCTATGAATTATAGTGGTCCCCAACTGAAATTAGTGGTGGGGATTTAGTTCTCAAAAGTTCTCAAAACAAAAAGTTCTTATTTGAACATAACCCTATATATATATATATATATATATATATATATATATATATATATTTTCCGCATATATATGTATATATATATATATAATTATATTTATGGCCTAAATCATTTATCTTAAATAATTAATGATCTTATTACCCATATTAGGCATTTATTCGATGGACGTAATTGCCCTTACTAAATATAATTAGGGTTTCCCCTTGGGTGTATAACTAGAGATAAAAGGGAGAGATTTAACACCTTCTAATCACCTTCACCAAATTCGTGATCCTCCATCTCTCCCTCTCTAAATTTGTGGGTCTCCCCACCTTAGCCATCCTAACCGTACACCCTAAACGGAAACTCGATCAGCATACCAGATGGATTCTCCAAGCAGTTCTCACGCTAACGATCTACAACATGTAATCTTTAAATTATTACCTGTTTATTATTCTTACGATTCAAGATTCATTCAACATGTAGCATCGGAGCTTTATGTTGATTAATCGAATCATAAATCTGAATTCGTTCATATTCTTGCTATTAATAATCTCTAAATCAGATATGGTTTTCGAATCTATTTTAAAATCTGAAAACCCTAATTCGTTTTAATCACAAAATCGGTTTTAAAACAAATCCAAAACTTTAATTAGATTTCATTTTGAAAAACTGTGATAAAACCCTAACTGATTTCGATAGGTTTTTACCTTTTCGATCGAAATCCCAATTCTCAATCGAAAAGCTTATTTTTCGACTAGAATTCTTACTTCTCGATCGAAAACCTTAGCTTTACTTTTCGATCAAAACTGTGGCTTAGTCCTGTGTTTTGGATCGGTATATATAGTTTTTCGATCTGTCAATAGACTTCTCGAGCGACTTTTCGATCAGAACATCACCAGCTTTTCGATCGGATTCTGTGGCTAGTCCCAGGTTATCGATTCGATCGAAAAGTGAACTTTTCGGCTCATCACTGCTTCTCAACTAAGCCGTCACTCTGCCCGATTGAAGAGTCAGCTTTCTGATTCCTGCTTTTCGATCAGATACCCCTTTTCGATCTGCGCAACAGGGGGCTTACTGCTCAATTTGGGCCTTAATATTAAAATTTGTTTTGTTTAAAACCTATATGCTTGTGTTTTACAAAACTTAATAATAAGTTAGATTAGTTCCTTAACTTGTATTAGTTGTTGAGATGTAGTAATTATGGCCAACGCTGATTTGCTACCTTAATCATGCCACTATCTTTTCTAATACTAGTTAACTTATTTAAAAAAAAAAACTATACTAGTTAACTTATTTTAAATTAAACTAATATATTTGCTTAACTTGATAACATCTTTAAAACCTCGGTCAACGTTGATTCGTTGTTTTTAAAATGATTATCAACTAAAATTAAGCATTCGCCTTCCCTATACAAGTGTTTCTCTTCTGGCCAACGCTGATGAGTTGCACATGTATCCAACGAACCTAATTTGTACATAAAGCTTAGATGTATCATTTCTGGCCAACGTTAATGTGATACATCACTTTATGCACATACCTTAGTTTTTTTTCATAATGCTTAGGTGATAGGCAAGTAACCAACGCAATAGCTGATTCATTTAAGTAGAACCTAACTAGTCTGCTATTTTGATGTTATAACAGACTATATCACATCTTTTGTTTTATAATTGTACATTATTATTATTTATCATAGTGCAATGCCTTAGTTATGATAATGCATCATTATTATGCCTTAGCTAATCATTATACATTATTAATCGTGCCTTACTTTTAAGTACCCCATAGAATCACTCTTAGATCTTCTTTTGAACTAATATAACTTTTAATCTCTATAACTAATCCACTCTAAATTTATAATCACCAAATGTTTCCATAAAAGTTTTCCCTCATCATAATGATCTTGATTATCTCTTAAGATAAAAAGACTCGTAATTACTCTCTATTATATAAGGTTTTACAAACTAGAACATTAAAAGCGAGTAAAGTGTATTCATATTGTCTATCATGATAATCAAAATCTCTTTAAACAATGCTATCAGGGGAAATGTTTCACATTTCCTAATCTAAACATCATGTAAGTGATAAATTTTAAATGAACTTCTTAAATGCATGCAAACACTTTACATCTAGTGATGCTTAATACAAAGTGTAAATTAGGTTAATGATTTAGTGAACGCATCATAATAAACAAAAACATGACCCTTAAAGGGCTCAGACATGTTTCAAATTGAAGCTATTCTAGTGCATTTCACAATGAATCCTTTCTTAGTGCACTTAAACATTTTTTTAAATTTAGTCATCACTCACAAGTACCAAAGGAAAGCGAGTGTATGACAACATTGTGCATAAAGGATAAACAATGCCTTAAACTGGAAAGGCGGATTTGTTCACCTCACTATCACTAACCCTTATACAATAAAAATAACTTAAATAAGAATGATAGTTCTAATTTCTAAAACAAGATACAAGAAAACTTCCAGCTCTAATTCCTTAATGGAACAATTGGCTAATAAAGCATAATCAATAATAATAATTGTGCCCATTAATTTTCAAACTAACACGATGAATTAATACTAGTCTTATAAAGATCTCTTGCAATCCATACACTAGGAATAAAATCACACAACAGCTATTATGGGAGTAAGTGACAAAATCAGTGTCAAAGTTGTACAAACCATGAAAATCTATCATTATACTACACTTCATGATACCTTAACATGATCCAACATCACTTGGAACTTAGTATCATTACTAAAGTAAGACATTGACGGTTATAAGGTTTAACATAACTATGACAATGCCACTATTGTTGGTCATACTTATCTAGTTGTCTATACGTGGATTGAAATCTTTATAAATTATAACTAAATGATTCACGTTCACAATCTTTGTTATCACATAAAGTGAGAACTTAACAAAGAGAATACATGTGTTAAGGGAATATACAAGGTTCCACTAAGAGTTCCAACTTACCAAAACTCAAACATATTAGTGGATCTTATCCCAAAATGAAATATCTGGGCATAAGTCACTTATCACTCACATAACTGATTATTTATTCTTGTATCTAATTAAGAAGAAACATCTTCCTCACCTAAAACTTTTAAGGATAAAGTTGAAAATCAACTTAACCATAAAATAAAAGTTGTGAGTTTAGATCTAATAGATAAAATACTAAGATTGACGTACAAATAATGGTAACACTCTCAATCCACTGGGATCATAGTAGTGTGAACCTGAAGATCATGTATGGTACCTCTAATGATACATCATTAAGTTGTGTATCTAAGTATCCTTATAAACATGATAATAAATATGTCATCTAAGTTATACATCTATTCCTATAAACCAAGGCTCTAAAAACAACAACTCATATGCTAAACAAGGTTACCTAATATGTCCCTAAAATTCATTCTGAAATCTGGACATGAAGGAAAGTAAGTATAAACCATATGATTAGTTATTAGCCGCAATTAAACCTTAAAAATCCTCAACACTAAGCATGTTGCATGCTAAGTTCCTAAGGAATTCCAAGATTAGTAGGAGTAGTCCAAGTTCTTATCTATGACTTGTCTTCTGAGGTTAGTGGGAGTAGTGAAAAGTCCTAAATCAGAATAACGTTAGAGGTTTAGTTTCCAATAACTAAATTGAAACCTACCTTAATAAATCTCACATGGATATTGGAAAGATTACTAATCATATCTCTTGTACTAAAAGCCATTATTAGCAGTCAATCAATCATCTGATGGAATAAAGCTATCATAAACGAGCTTAACTCCCTAAATCAGAATAACGTTAGAAGTTTAGTTTCCCATAACTAAATTATAATCCGAAATGAGAAATTAAACGTTATAAGGTGTTGGTTTCTAAAGGCTATTAACAAATTAAGAATTCCTTTTCTAAAGGATTCGTTGAGAGAACATCGTTGTCCTCATTACTCACTCATAATTACGAGTAACATTTAACGGACTTATAAAATATCTTTCCTTAATACTCACTTAACATAAAGACATGTTCATAAACTAAACTCAAGGTTCAAGTCTGAAAGTTAAAGAACACTTAGGGGCTGTTTGATTCGTTTGTTTCATTTGGTGCTAAATGAATAAGCCGTCTGTATGGTAAAGAAGTGTTGAATCAATAAGGTGCTGAATCATAATGTGTTGTTTGTTTGGACGTCTGAATGACTGTATAATCAAACAAAAAAAAAACACTAACAAATCATTTTGAGAACAAAAAATCTATTTTTTCTTTCATTTAGTTTGTCCCATATTGGTGTGGGAACATGTGACAACCCTAACTTCCCAAGCTAACTCCGTTAAGTCTTTCCGTTAAAAAACCGTTAGTTCCGTTAGACAAACGTCGTTAGTCACATTACCAGTAGAAATTAACTAATTAATGCTTACTGAGACCGGATACGTCCACGATCTTTGGTTGATCACCGAACCCGGCCATATGTGTGTTATATGATTATTTGCTTATTACCACTGTGTGAAGATATGCAACATGCTTAATATAATCATTGTGAAATTATGTGATTTATCGAGAAAACGTGCTTACCTTACTTAGAATAAAATTTGCATGTTTTGGTGACCAGCGAAACTACTGGGCGAAATTACAGTTTCGCCCGGTTAGCAGATCCCTGACCAGTTTCGCATGGTCAGCGAAACTGCCAGCGAAATTGCGGGCGAAACTGGGCCCCTACATATAGAAAACCCAAGCCAACTCCCTCACTTTTACTCACCTCACTCAAAACACACACATCTCTGCACTTCCATCTCCTGTGACTTCTGGCCAGCAGAAAACAACGCGAGAAACCGGGATTCCAGCCTCAATTCTTCATCCATTCAAGCACTAGAGATTAACCGTAAGTCACATGAACCACCTTTAGGCAAATTCTTGTATGCTTAACTAAAATGTATGCCTAAAATCCACATGCAATGATTTCTACTACTGATATGATACTTAGGGATGCTAGATGTAACATAAATTCTGCAACTTGCCATGTATGTATGAAGATCCATGCTAGATTAGACTATTTATGTGAAATTGCATTTTTGACAAATTGATGACTAGAAACCATGTTTTAGGTGTTAAAATTGCTTGTATGATGTTAGTAAACGTTTAGGTATGCTAGATATTGAATTGCATGTGATACAGAAGCTGTTAGAAGGATTTTTAGGCAAATTTACGGGTTTTTCTAGCGACTAGCGAAACTGTACCTTCATCAGGCGAAACTGTGTAGCGAAACTGTGCCTATCTCCTTCTAGCGAAACTAGGTAGCGAAACTATAGTGTCGCTAGGTGAACTGACCAGACCTGACCGAACGAAATTACCAAGCGAAATTCCCTGAACGAAAGTTCAAACCAGTTTCGGGCGAAACTAGGCTAGCGAAACTGTGCCAACAGTTTCGGGCGAAACTAGCCTGGCGGAACTGTGCCACCGGGTACTGCCTAGCGAAAGTGCTGCCCGAGTACGTGGCGAAACTACCTAGCGAAACTACTAGCGAAACTGTGACCAGAATCCAAACTTGTACAATTTTCTTTAATGTTATGCCATGACCTATTTGATTATGTTATGATAATACTTGCTTGAACTCATGATGAATATGAACACTTGTGTATGATCAACCATCGGTGTCGCGTGTCGTTACGTCGTGTCATACTTTCAAATGTGCTAATGTTATGGTCTTAGCGGTATAGCCAAAAGTTAAACAACCTAACACCTAAGACCTTAATGTGATTATTAGGTCCTCGTTAACAATCATAACCGGGTTTATTCGAAGAATAAGCTGAGCAACCTAAGGTGAGTTCACTACTATATACTGTTATGTCCTTTCAGGGATGATAACGAGCAACGGTAAGGTATTTCTTACTAAGTAAACTTTTCCGACCAAATATCATATGTATCATTGAATTGATTGATAAACTAAAAAGTCCTTACATTCGGGCCGTTAATATAGAATAGCTAGGTGATGTTGAGTAGTACTACTGGGGATTGACACCCCCGCCCAGCGGTGCACGGGATGCACCAACCCGACTGGAGGTCGGACTGGGACCAATGTTAACCTACCCTCCGTGGTCTTTCAGGACACGGGAAGGCAAAATCCGTAGGTAATACCTATACGTTGTCAGCTTCGGTTGCGAACAATTCAAATGAACATAACTCAGGCTAGCTACCTACGATATGGAAAACTTACAAATCCTATGACATTGATTGTGTTTTACCTTTCTTTGATCATAAAACTTCGGTCTACTCGTGACGGGTAGACTGCTTAGTGAACCCACCAGCCTTGGCTGACACTTGATTGTTGAATGCTTTTCAGGTCGCTAGGAGGATCATTGAAGGCACTGGCGGCGGCAGTACTGAACATCATCCTTTTGAACCAAAAACAATATTTCCAATCAGTTGAACTAAACATTTTGTAAACAATGTCTGTAACTCTTTTTATGCTTCCGCTAAACCTTTAATTCATTTGGGTCTGTAATAACTGCTTTTATTTACTTAATTTAAACTCTGTTATGGCTTGGTTGTAACTGAAGTCTGGGATCCTGGTCTGGATCATACCCTCACGCGGTTAAACTCCGTTAGGTGGAAATTGGGGGTGTGACAGATTGGTATCAGAGCCCTTGGTTACAGCGAACCAGAGCATTTTCAAAAGGTAAAATTTCTGAACTGTAACTGTTTTTGAGAACTTTGGTTACAACCCGTTCCGCAAGGTACTGCCCCGCGCGCTGAAAATGATCCTCATTTAAAATTCTGGTATTGTGACGGTAATAAAACTTGAAAATTTCGGGTGGAAATTTTTCTTTCACTAATCATGTAAATGAGTGCCTTAATGTGAACTATACTAATACGTAACAATTAACGGAACTTAACAACTTTCTAGTATTGGGTATACTAACCTTTGGAAGCTTTGCATTGATTTGCTAGAAATCATGCCTCCGCGAAGAGGACCCGAAACCAACCCAGGAATGTTCACAGCTGCACAGGTCCAGAACATGATCAATCAGGGAGTTGCAGCAGCCCTAGCAGCCGCTCAACAACATTTTCAAGGTCAACCGCCTCAATGCTCATTTAAAGCCTTCATGGATTGTAAACCGATAGTGTTCAAGGGTGACGAAGGTGCTGTGGGTCTACTAAGATGGATAGAAAAATCAGAGAAGGTATTTCTAATGTGTAACTGCCCAGACGGGGATAAGGTAAAGTATGCTACAGGCACTCTTGAGGATTCCGCATTGACATGGTGGAACGCTCAGATTCAGATTTTGGGATTAAACGAAGCAAATGCCATGACATGGCAAGAATTCCGCGAAGCAATCATGGAGGAGTATTGTCCTCGTGATCAAGTCAGAAAGATGGAAGTAGAGTTTGGAAACTGCAAGATGGAAGGTTCTGAGATAGAGGAATATACCGATCGTTATCAAGCATATTCCCGACTCTGTCCAACAATGGTGGATGCTGAGTACAAGCGAATCGAATTGTATGTGGAAGGACTGGTACCACAGATCAAAGGCATGGTGACCTCATCTAACCCCACTTATTTGCGACAGGCCATCCGACTAGCGCACAAACTAACTGATCAGGCAGTGGCTCAAGGATCTTTGCCACCCAGAAAGACCCCAAAGGCTGCCCTAGACGGGAAGAGGCAGAGAGACGAGGAGCCAAGCCACCTCATGAACTCTGGCAACAACACTGGGAGGTCCTCAAACTCCCAGAATCAGAACAAGAAGTATGATAACTCCAAAGGGGGTTACGGTAACAACAGTGGCGGTGGCAACAACCAAAACCGACAGGGAAGCAGCGGGCAAGGAGCTAGTGGGTATAAAGGAAAGTTACCCTACTGCAGCAAGTGTAGCAAGCACCACCCTGGCGAATGTGGCCGACCAGTTTGTGAGAGATGTGGAAAATCGGGGCACCTCGCCAAAAATTGTCGGGGTGAACTACCCAACCGTGCAAGGCAGAACCCTGAAGGCCCCCGTGGTTGTTTTGAATGCGGAAAACCTGGACACATAAAGAAGGATTGTCCCCAGCTAAAGAGAGGTGGGAACGATCACAACAACGACCGCAACAACAACAATAACAACAATGATGGTGGTAATGGAAATGGTGGCCGCGGACGAGCATTCGTCATGGGTTCCGGTGAAGCAAGGGATGACGCCAATGTGATTACCGGTAAGTTTCTCCTCAACAACTATTTTGCGAATGTTTTATTTGATTCGGGTGCCGAGAAAAGTTTTATCTCAACTAAGTTCTGCAAAATGATAAAGGCCAAGACAGAAACCCTAGGAGCTAAGTACACTGTCGAATTAGCTAACGGTAAACTTATTGATGCAACGCACATAGTTAAGGATTGTACCCTAGAACTTTCAGGTCGTAAATTCAGCATAGATTTGATGCCTTTCACAATCGGTAGTTTTGACGTGATAATTGGTATGGATTGGTTGTCCTCGCAACGCGCCGAGCTCATTTGCCAAGAGAAAGTCATACGCATACCCATCGCGAACGGAGAAGTACTCTCGATTCAGGGTGAAAAGGGAGGCACTGTCACCGGAATTATATCATACCTCAAGGCACAGAAGTACCTTCGAAAAGGGCACGTGGCCATTCTGGCAACAGTTACGGATCAAAGCCTCGCAGCAAAGAAAATTGAAGATTTTCCGATAGTTCGCGATTTTCCCGACGTATTCCCGGAGGAATTACCTGGTCTACCTCCGCATAGACAAGTCGAGTTCGGAATCGACCTTGTTCCCGGTGCAGCTCCGGTTGCCCGAGCTCCGTATCGTCTGGCGGTGAACGAATTACACGAGTTATCCACTCAACTGCAAGAACTGTTAGATAAAGGTTTTATCAGGCCTAGCTCATCGCCATGGGGCGCGCCAGTTCTATTCGTCAAGAAGAAAGATGGGACGTTCAGGATGTGCATAGATTACCGCGAGCTCAACAAAGTCACTATTAAGAACCGATATCCTCTCCCTCGGATCGACGACCTATTCGACCAACTACAAGGAGCCAGCTACTTCTCAAAGATCGACTTAAGGTCTGGGTATCATCAACTTAGGGTCCGCGAGGAGGACATCTCAAAGACAGCTTTCAGAACGCGTTACGGTCATTACGAATTTCTAGTCATGCCTTTCGGCTTAACGAACGCACCGGCGGTGTTCATGGATCTCATGAACCGCGTGTGCAAACCTTACCTTGATCAGTTCGTAATTGTTTTCATCGACGACATACTCGTTTATTCGAGGACAAAGGAAGAGCACGAGCAACACCTGCGGTTAATATTAGAGTTGTTAAGGAAGGAGCAACTCTACGCCAAGTTCTCCAAATGTGATTTTTGGATCCGAGAAGTCCAATTTCTGGGCCATGTCGTCAACGAGCAGGGTATTCATGTTGACCCATCCAAGGTAGAAGCGATCAAGAATTGGTCTACACCACGAGCACCAACGGAAATTCGGCAATTTCTAGGGTTAGCGGGTTACTACCGTCGTTTCATCCAGGGATTCTCTCAAATAGCCCAGCCGCTAACCGCTCTCACGCATAAGGGTGTTCAGTACCGATGGGGTGAAAAAGAGGAAACAACCTTTCAGACTTTAAAGGAAAAACTTTGTACTGCGCCTGTGTTATCTCTACCTGATGGTGTTGACGATTTCGAGGTATATTGTGACGCTTCTCTCCAAGGACTTGGATGTGTTCTAATGCAAAGGGGAAAGGTCATTGCTTACGGGTCAAGGCAGCTAAAGACTCACGAAAAGAATTACACGACGCATGATCTGGAGTTAGGAGCTGTTGTATTCGCCTTAAAGTTTTGGAGGCACTACCTGTACGGTACCAAATGCACGATATTTACCGATCATAAAAGCCTCCAACATATAATGGGACAGAAAGACCTCAACATGAGACAGCGTAGGTGGATCGAGGTGCTTAATGACTACGACTTGGCGATAAAATACCACCCAGGCAAGGCCAACGTTGTGGCTGACGCCTTGAGCAGAAAAGAATATGCTAAACCTAGAAGGGTTCGAGCTCTACAACTCACGATTCATGCTGGATTACCGGATAGAATTCGGGATGCTCAGAAAGAAGCCTTGAAAGAAGAAAATTTCGAATCTGAATCCTTAAGAGGCATAGAAGGAACTTCGGAGGTTAAGTCAGATGGACTCCGCTACTACAAGGACCGTATTTGGGTGCCTCTTCATGGAAATCTTCGAGAACTGGTGATGGACGAAGCTCACAAGTCTCGATATTCGGTCCATCCCGGTTCAGACAAAATGTATCAAGACCTGAAAGGAATGTACTGGTGGCCAAAGATGAAGGCCGACATCGCTACATACGTCAGTAAGTGCTTAACGTGCTCCAAGGTCAAAGCAGAACACCAAAAGCCTCCAGGATTATTGCAGCAACCGAAAATTCCTGAATGGAAATGGGAGGAAATATCTATGGATTTCATCATGGGACTGCCCCGTACACCTCGTGGAAACGACATGATTTGGGTCATTGTGGATAGACTAACGAAATCCGCTCATTTCATAGCCCTCAAGGAGAACGACAAGACTGACAAATTGGCACAAATCTACATTGACGAGATCGTCAAGCTCCACGGAGTGCCTACGTCTATTATCTCCGATCGAGACCCCCGTTTTGCTTCACACTTTTGGAAATCGTTGCAATCAGCACTAGGTACTCGTTTAGATATGAGCACCGCATACCATCCGCAAACCGATGGCCAAACAGAGCGCACAATCCAGACTCTTGAGGATATGCTCCGAGCATGCGTAATGGATTTTGGAAAGAACTGGGAAACCCACTTGGCATTGGTCGAATTCTCCTACAATAACAGCTACCATTCCAGTATTGGAACCGCTCCCTTTGAAGCTCTCTATGGACGAAAGTGTAGATCACCGGTCTGTTGGGCCGAAGTTGGTGATAGTCAACTTACTGGACCCGAAATGGTGTATGAAACAACTGAAAGAATTGTACAAATTAGAGACCGCATGAAGGCTGCAAGAGACCGACAAAAGAGTTATGCTGACAATCGTAGAAGGCCGTTAGAATTCGAAGTAGGCGACCGTGTATTGTTAAAAGTCTCGCCTTGGAAAGGTGTGGTCCGTTTTGGAAAGCGCGGGAAGTTAAACCCTCGCTACATAGGACCTTTCCCAATAACCGAGAAGATCGGAACGGTGGCGTATCGTCTGGACTTGCCACCTGAACTGGATGGAGTACATAACGTATTTCATGTTTCCAACTTGAAGAAGTGTCTGGCTGACGACACTTTAATAGTTCCACTCGAGGAGCTCCACGTTGACGAGCAACTCCGATTTGTAGAACAACCCGTTGAGATAATGGGACGCGAAGAAAAGACATTAAAGCGAAGCAAGATTCCAATTGTCAAGGTTAGATGGCAATCAAGACGTGGACCAGAATTCACATGGGAACGAGAGGACCAGATGCGAAAGAAATATCCTCACCTGTTCGATCAGGCCTCCGCATCAACCCAAGGTACTAGCTAATTTTCGGGACGAAAATTCCTTAACATGGGGAGGCTGTGACAACCCTAACTTCCCAAGCTAACTCCGTTAAGTCTTTCCGTTAAAAAACCGTTAGTTCCGTTAGACAAACGTCGTTAGTCACATTACCAGTAGAAATTAACTAATTAATGCTTACTGAGACCGGATACGTCCACGATCTTTGGTTGATCACCGAACCCGGCCATATGTGTGTTATATGATTATTTGCTTATTACCACTGTGTGAAGATATGCAACATGCTTAATATAATCATTGTGAAATTATGTGATTTATCGAGAAAACGTGCTTACCTTACTTAGAATAAAATTTGCATGTTTTGGTGACCAGCGAAACTACTGGGCGAAATTACAGTTTCGCCCGGTTAGCAGATCCCTGACCAGTTTCGCATGGTCAGCGAAACTGCCAGCGAAATTGCGGGCGAAACTGGGCCCCTACATATAGAAAACCCAAGCCAACTCCCTCACTTTTACTCACCTCACTCAAAACACACACATCTCTGCACTTCCATCTCCTGTGACTTCTGGCCAGCAGAAAACAACGCGAGAAACCGGGATTCCAGCCTCAATTCTTCATCCATTCAAGCACTAGAGATTAACCGTAAGTCACATGAACCACCTTTAGGCAAATTCTTGTATGCTTAACTAAAATGTATGCCTAAAATCCACATGCAATGATTTCTACTACTGATATGATACTTAGGGATGCTAGATGTAACATAAATTCTGCAACTTGCCATGTATGTATGAAGATCCATGCTAGATTAGACTATTTATGTGAAATTGCATTTTTGACAAATTGATGACTAGAAACCATGTTTTAGGTGTTAAAATTGCTTGTATGATGTTAGTAAACGTTTAGGTATGCTAGATATTGAATTGCATGTGATACAGAAGCTGTTAGAAGGATTTTTAGGCAAATTTACGGGTTTTTCTAGCGACTAGCGAAACTGTACCTTCATCAGGCGAAACTGTGTAGCGAAACTGTGCCTATCTCCTTCTAGCGAAACTAGGTAGCGAAACTATAGTGTCGCTAGGTGAACTGACCAGACCTGACCGAACGAAATTACCAAGCGAAATTCCCTGAACGAAAGTTCAAACCAGTTTCGGGCGAAACTAGGCTAGCGAAACTGTGCCAACAGTTTCGGGCGAAACTAGCCTGGCGGAACTGTGCCACCGGGTACTGCCTAGCGAAAGTGCTGCCCGAGTACGTGGCGAAACTACCTAGCGAAACTACTAGCGAAACTGTGACCAGAATCCAAACTTGTACAATTTTCTTTAATGTTATGCCATGACCTATTTGATTATGTTATGATAATACTTGCTTGAACTCATGATGAATATGAACACTTGTGTATGATCAACCATCGGTGTCGCGTGTCGTTACGTCGTGTCATACTTTCAAATGTGCTAATGTTATGGTCTTAGCGGTATAGCCAAAAGTTAAACAACCTAACACCTAAGACCTTAATGTGATTATTAGGTCCTCGTTAACAATCATAACCGGGTTTATTCGAAGAATAAGCTGAGCAACCTAAGGTGAGTTCACTACTATATACTGTTATGTCCTTTCAGGGATGATAACGAGCAACGGTAAGGTATTTCTTACTAAGTAAACTTTTCCGACCAAATATCATATGTATCATTGAATTGATTGATAAACTAAAAAGTCCTTACATTCGGGCCGTTAATATAGAATAGCTAGGTGATGTTGAGTAGTACTACTGGGGATTGACACCCCCGCCCAGCGGTGCACGGGATGCACCAACCCGACTGGAGGTCGGACTGGGACCAATGTTAACCTACCCTCCGTGGTCTTTCAGGACACGGGAAGGCAAAATCCGTAGGTAATACCTATACGTTGTCAGCTTCGGTTGCGAACAATTCAAATGAACATAACTCAGGCTAGCTACCTACGATATGGAAAACTTACAAATCCTATGACATTGATTGTGTTTTACCTTTCTTTGATCATAAAACTTCGGTCTACTCGTGACGGGTAGACTGCTTAGTGAACCCACCAGCCTTGGCTGACACTTGATTGTTGAATGCTTTTCAGGTCGCTAGGAGGATCATTGAAGGCACTGGCGGCGGCAGTACTGAACATCATCCTTTTGAACCAAAAACAATATTTCCAATCAGTTGAACTAAACATTTTGTAAACAATGTCTGTAACTCTTTTTATGCTTCCGCTAAACCTTTAATTCATTTGGGTCTGTAATAACTGCTTTTATTTACTTAATTTAAACTCTGTTATGGCTTGGTTGTAACTGAAGTCTGGGATCCTGGTCTGGATCATACCCTCACGCGGTTAAACTCCGTTAGGTGGAAATTGGGGGTGTGACAGAACAAAACACCAAAATTTCATGACTTAAATTATATACGTGTGCTATATTTGTTAAGTAGCTGAAATATATGTGATATAATATATATAGGCGTATAATATAAAAAAGTCACGATTCGCGTACAAATATTCGGCACGATATTCGAGGAAACGTCAAGAGACAAATTTATAGAATATGGTAGATAACGAAAAATAAATATCGTGGGCGCAGACGGATCTGAAATCCGAGTTATAACAAAGCGAGAAAACACACAATAGTGATTTGGGCCCGGTTTGTAGTAAACCGTACTTAGGCACGGACGTCACCGAGGCGAAAGTAGAATATCAGGTATTGTTAAATACTTGATTTATAATCATTATAAAATATATTAGCGGTATTCGACACGAAAGACGGTGGAATCGGTAACCATTGCTGTTACGCGATAATAACCGAAATCAATTCGGTTAGCCATTCGAAATGATTATAATGCCTCGGTAAAGTATAAATAATTATTATAATATCTATGAAGTATTTCAGTCCAGACGACGTATTCGGTCTGTCAAACGGCCGAGATCACGATGATGATTAGATACACTTTCTACCTTGTAACTAAATAAATATTCACCGGTTTGTGTTATAACCGAAGAATGAATATTACGAGTATATTTATTGAACTCCTGTAGTATTTTAGCTATTCGGGAATTTTTATAAACCATTTATAAAATAATATATTACGTTATGGGTACAAAATACGGGTATAATACCTACCTATTAAATATTATACCCTATTAAAAGAGAATATCTTAAAGTTTACTTGATTGTTACATCTCAAATTTTACGTGTCAAAATAAAAAGTATGATTCAGCAAATGAGAACATGATTCACATACCTACGTGTGTACTGTATATGCAAATCTCGTTGACTATATATACATACATACGCATACAATTTTTAAACACACACACACAATTCAAAATCTCATACACGTATACGGACAAAACAAAAGAAATAGAGAGAGAAAGAAGTGGCAGAAGAAAAGAGAAAGGAGAGAGAGAGAGAAGAGAGAGCCGGCAGCCCTTCTGCCCCGTCCCCTTACGATTTTCCGGCCAAGCAGCCTGCCGGCGCACCAACTTATTGGCGACACCCCTGCTCCCTCCTTCCCGTTCGACTTACCGGCGAAGCCCAGCCCCTCGTCTCCTTCTCCGACCCACCTGCAACAAAACCCGGCGGCCTCCTATTCGATTTTTCCGGTCGACGCACCCATGCTCCGATGAACCCAGCGAGTTCCCTCTTCTCGTCATTCCGACGATAGACCCAGCACCACCTCGTCACTTTGAACCTGTAACACCCGACGAACCTCCGTTCGAAACCCACTTCGCAACACAGCTCAGGCGACCTTTGAGCCGACAAACAAATGATGATGTTATGATAATCCGGTGACGATGGCGGACCGGCAAAGACAACAGGATGGCAGCGGGTCGATGGTAATGGTGGTTGCGGACTGAGATGATGAAACAGACACCGGATTAAAACCCGGTAAAACATGACATACCGTCCTCTCTTTTGGTTAAGATTCGGTGACGAGCGGTTGACGACGGGTGACAACGACAACGACGGTGAACACCCAGGATGACGGAGAATGGTGGCGGTGGTGGGCGGTTATTAACGGTGTACGATGGTGGCTGTAATTCGAGTTAGAAAAGAGGGCGTTTAGTAGAAAACCCAGTTTACCGTCTACACTTTCGGACGATGTTTCGGTGGCGTAACGAGGTCCAAACGACAAACCGACAACGAGGAAATGCTCGTGGCGAGAAAATAGTCGGGAAGGACTATTCGTTTGTCAAGAACGGACAACTTTATTATTCGGTTATTTCGGAGTCGTATCACGACCCGTCAAGAAGGTAATCACGTTATATATTTGTTTTTATTACAAATATTATTGTTAAGTTAAAGTTTATATAAAATCATAATAGAAAAGAATAAATGATATAAATATATATTTAAAACGAATAAATATATATATATATATGATTATTAATCAATTTTAGTTAATAAAATTGATTAAAGGAATTAATATATTTAAATATTAAATATATATAAACGTATATATTTAATATAAAGGTTGACGATATTGATAAAGAAATTATCGGATTAAATGTTTAATATATATTTAAAACATATTTAAAATATGTTTAATGTATATTAAAGGGTTAATATGAAAATTAGGGTTTTCTAGACACTGTTCTGTCAAACCCAAGTCAACGGTAATGAACCAAGCTTTGAAATTTTAAAGCATGTTATAAAATGTTATAGCGGATAATACCTTAAGTCAGTTTTGAATGAAAATGAGTTTTCATAAAGAAATGAGAATAACGGGAAATTAGGATTTCCAAATATGATTATTTAATATAAAAAAATCCGAAGGGTATGGAGACTTGATTTTTGACATGGAACTATATAATAAGTATATATAAAGTTAAAATGGATAAATGATAAAAGTATTTCAAATACCGAGTTAATCGGATATTTAGAAGTTCGTGCGGACCGGAAGGGTAGACGCCTGTACACTGGAATTTCTTGCAAAAGCGAGGGTGTCGCATAAATCCGAACTGGGAAATGGCATCCCTCACTAGGCGATCCCGGAGTGAGCGTTTACTTATAGAAATGCGTGTCTTCGTATTATCGTTAAAAGAAAAGGATAACTGCCTAAAGGGCATTTTGGTCATTTTGACCTTTTAAAAAGGAATGTACTTAATAATTTAATATTAGTAAGATAATGAAGTATTAAAATAAACATAGGAAGTGTTTATTATATTAAACCTTGCGTTAACGCCATAAAAAGGAATGTACTTAATAATTTCTTGCATCCCTCAAATACCGAGTTAATCGGATATTTAGAAGTTCGTGCGGACCGGAAGGGTAGACGCCTGTACACTGGAATTTCTTGCAAAAGCGAGGGTGTCGCATAAATCCGAACTGGGAAATGGCATCCCTCACTAGGCGATCCCGGAGTGAGCGTTTACTTATAGAAATGCGTGTCTTCGTATTATCGTTAAAAGAAAAGGATAACTGCCTAAAGGGCATTTTGGTCATTTTGACCTTTTAAAAAGGAATGTACTTAATAATTTAATATTAGTAAGATAATGAAGTATTAAAATAAACATAGGAAGTGTTTATTATATTAAACCTTGCGTTAACGCCATACAATATGCGATTAGGTTTAACTGGAAGACATAGCGGAGGTTTTTTATGAATTAACTGCTTAAGAGAATAAGGTGAGTTCTATGAGCCCACTTTTAAATGTTTTAAATGTTTTAATGTTTTCGGGCTGATATACATGCAATGATATATATTCAACTGTTTATTTGAAAAGTATTTGAGATGACTTTACTTGTTTTGTGTTGATACACATACGTGGAAAAGTTATAATACTTATAACTATTTTAAAGTTATTATTACCTGTTATTAATCTTTTCGGGAAGGTTATAATAAACGGGTAATGTAAAGGATAAAACTTTTATATAAAGCTTTGAGAAATGGAAAAAGTGAATGTTTTGTCTAAACCTATGTATGTGAATAAGTGACGGTTCCCCGAGGTAACGGCGGTTACTCTATGAAAGGTTTCGGGTGGCGACGGTTACCCGAGGAGCTAACGTGGTTCCAATAGACAATACTTACTAAAATTGAATGAATGATTTGGTATAATTATGTTATGTCTTATACCTGATAAAGGTTTAAAGGTTAAATGTCTTGGTATAATTCTGTTATGTCTTATACCTGATAAAGGATGAATGATTAAATGTTTTAGTATAATTCTGCTATGATTTATATACCTGATAAATGTTTATAAAGAAGGGGTCGTTAGGCCCAAAATGTTTGAGGTAAACCTTTCAACGAAAGGTAAAAGTTTTAAATACTTAGAACTCATCAGCGTAAGCTGACCTTTAAAAGCATGTATGTCAGGTATCGGTGATGTTTAAAGTAGCAAGGGAAGGGCTCTAGCAAGGGCAGATTAGATGGGCAAGCTATCAGGAAAGACTCGGTAGTAGACTGGCATAGTAATAGATAAGATTTAGTTATTAGATTATGTTGTTATCTTCCTTACTTTTGTAACTTGTTATATATATAAATGAAAAGTTTTTAATTTCCGCTGCTTAGTTATCTCTGTTGTACCATGTGTTTATGAGTAAATCCGACACGTGACCCCTCCTGGAACCAAGACTGGGAGTGGGCGTCACAAGTTGGTATCAGAGCCTTGGTTTAAGAGATTTAGATATTAGCACGGTATCTAGACTTAAACTATGACTCTTGGTAAACAAAGTAAGGTAAGATAGGGAATGTAAATGCCAGTCAGGATAGTCATGCCCATAGGAAAAATGTTGCACGAGGAACATAGGAGGTAGGACTTAAGGTATGCAAGTGCGGAGAATACCCGATTGCAATTAGCTACTGCAAATTTGGTATTTTACCCAAATGAACATATCATAGGTTCTAACTGTTGTGTGGCCTAGTGCGGGGTAGGTTAATTGACAGTGAGATACGTGGTCAATAACTGTATGAATGCCTAGAGGAAAATAGTTTTAAAAGACCGACTTTTAGAATTACCGGTAAAGGAATGAAAGGAATAGTACAAACACCAGGGATGACTGTGATGAGAATAACTGGGTTTTGAACGCATCATAATTATATAAGTGCACGTATATAATTATCATGAATTCAAAATTTGGAGACTTCACGTCACATGAGTTCTGAAGTGTCAGACTATTTTGATCGTAAGATCAGAAGATTAGAAATCATAAGTCATGATAGGAATGCGAATGGGACATCCGATACGAAATCTGATGTCAGTAAAAATATAAAGACGAGTACTTTCAGCAAAGAAATGAAAGCCGTTATGTTAGAAATAATGGCAGAAGCATTGAAGGTTACGTTGCTATCGATTGTTAATTGATTTCCAGAAGCTTTGATGAAGAGAATGTCCAATAGAGCGACCGCTAGTGGAGCTAATCCCGAGGAAGCCTTTGGTAGAAATAAACTCCCGATGAAAGATAAACGGAAACGATACAAGGATGAAAAAGATCTTGAAGACATGACGGTAGATTCCACAAGAAGGCTAAAGGAGCTTCTGAACAAAGAAGGTCGATATGCCAGATGTGCGAGAAACATCATCATAGGAATTACATTGAAAAAATCAGGAACCGTTGAAGATGAAAAGAGGTGTAGACAAGCCTAGAATGTCACCTTAAGCAAGGAAACTGTAGACGTGATAAACGTTGTCACGGTAAAGTAGAAATGAGAATTGCTATGACGAGAATAGTGGAAACGACGTTCCAAGCTACGTTGCTACCTTCAGAATACCATCATTATAAGTGATAGGTCGGAAGGCTCGAAGCAGAAATTGTTTAAAGTTAAGAAGAATGACAAAGGTTACCACAAGATGGATCGAGAATCCACAAGCTTAGGAATATGGAGATCCAGAGTAGGCCAAGAAGAACTTACGTCCTAAGGGATGTTGTTTCTTCAAATGTCAGGATGAAAGCGAGATTGGATGAGCTACACGAAGAAGAAATAAGGAGAGGAAAAGCATTATCAAGGAATCCCGTAGTCAAGCTACCTTAGACAGCTTAGGATTACGTCTTCCTTAGGAAAAAATGCAAGGACGTCAAGATAAATGACCTCAAGACAAAGGTTGGTACACAGATGAGCCTGACGATTCGAAACTAGCAGCAATGGCAAACCTAGAAGTAAGAATTCGATATTAGGAATTGTCACACAGTGTACTGCACCGATGCGAGTAAATGATCAGTATTTGACAAATGTTCTTCTTAAGATCAATGCCCAGCTAAGGGTAATGATAAAGTAAATTTAGACGTTGAATGAATTGACTCGCGAGATGCTACGCGTAACTCATCTGTAACCAGAGGAAGACCCCACTTCATATGCAAAGATCGCGATGACTCGGCAGTAAAGATTACAAAACATGGAAGTACAGGGGTCAAGAGGTAAGTCATACTCACCGTATGCCATTGACTCGGAGGCAAAACTAAGAAGTTGAAGAACGTACGAGTGACATATCAGATTCGGAAAAATTATCCAGAGAATCCAATGAGCAGCTCGAAGCAACGCCAGAAGCAACAACGCCAGAAGCAACAACGCCAGAAGTAAAAGCACTGTACCGGTTATCTCCAATAGAAGCCAGAAGATTTCTTTAGACCAAATATATCGCTTTAGGATACTCCAGCAATTTCAAGAAGAAAGAACGGAAGCCAAGGAAATGCGTAGACTGCAAGTAGATAAAGAAGCTATCACTGAAAAAGCAGATATCCTTTGTCAAGGATCAGCAAATCATCCAACTAGCTACAAGAAGCAAGACGATTCCCCGAGGTCGATCTGAGATCAGAATAGCACTAGCTAAAGGATTAATCATGAGCCTATAAAGAGAATGGCTTTTCGGAAGCAAAATAATCATTACAAGTGATTAGTAGTGTTGATTGGAATGACGAACGTTCCTTCAATCCCATAGATCTTGTGGCTAAGCCTGTCGATGAATGACGTTCTAAGGTTCTCAAGGATAGTGAAGAATGCATGAAGCATTGGAAGGATGTACTAAAGATCAGGAAAAGGGAGAGAGGTTATGTTAATACATCTGAAGCCGCTAAGACTTTCCAAGGATGTAACACCATTAGGTTGACTAAGAAGATGTCAGTACGATCATTACCGATTAGGCCTAACGGAAAAGGGAAATTGCAGCAAAAGTGTTTACACTCAAGAGATGAAAAACAACAAACGAGGTTGTATGCAGAATGTCCAAATTAGTTATTTAAGTAAGTAATAGATAGTCATGAATTATACTGATTTTGTTGTGGTTAGAATAATAATATCGCCCTACACCAGACTAGTAATAGTACGCCTCTAGTTGTATCCAGGGTGTGGTGGATACGTCACTGGTACATCCTATATATATACACCTAAGGTACAACCAGAAGTGGCACTAGAATTAGTTTCGTGCAGGTAAATATTACGGGCCACTGTGGAAAACAAATAAGTAGCATTCATGAATATATATCACTTACTAACAAGTGACTGAGGGACTGTTGATGTCCAGAAGAAAAGTTCAAAAATCTTATAGCATACGGATAAATGTTTAACGTACGCAGAAGGTTAAAACAGAATGGCAGAAGCTTCGCGATAAATTTCAACTTAAAAAAAAAATCGAAGCAAATTCCGGTGGGAAACATAATCAGGCTGCCCTATATGTAGCTCGAGTTATGACACCACCTAAATAGTATGTGATTGACAAAAGGAAGAGTTCCTTTATTTTGAGAAAAGTCTTCTCTCAAATCGTTACCTAGAATGTTTGTTAGGGATACGTTCCTAAGAGTACTAGCATCGGTTATAGAAATGTGGTTCACATTTGAAATTATGAACAAGACTTTGTGAATAGAATAGTTAAAGTATTACCTTATAGGTAATAGAGATAAATGATAGATTGTCATAGAAAGTTTGTTACGATGTTAAAATCGTAGCCCAGGAACCAGATGGTTCATATGAGATGGATGCATTAGATGCATAGAAAAGTTTCCGGATTAATCCGGGAAAGGAAAGAAAAGTGAAAAGGTAATGATCTAATTGTGAGTTAAATCACAGTTTGAGCACGTTTCGAGGACGAAACCTTATTTAAGGGGGGTAGAGTTGTAACACCCTATAATTTCATGACTTAAATTATATACGTGTGCTATATTTGTTAAGTAGCTGAAATATATGTGATATAATATATATACGTATAATAGAGAAAAGTCACGATTCGCGTACAAATATTCGGCACGACATTCGAGGAAACGTCAAGAGACGAATTTATAGAATATGGTAGATAACGAAAAATAAATATCGTGGGCGCAGACGGATCTGAAATCCGAGTTATAACAAAGCGAGAAAACACAAAATAGTGATTTGGGCCCGGTTTGTAGTAAACCGTACTTAGGCACAGACGTCACCGAGGCGAAAGTAGAATATCAGGTATTGTTAAATACTTGATTTATAATCATTATAAAATATATTAACGATATTCGACACGAAAGATGATGGAATCGGTAACCATTGCTGTTACGCGATAATAACCGAAATCAATTTGGTTAGCCATTCGAAATGATTATAACGCCTCGGTAAAGTATACATAATTATTATAATATCTATGAAGTATTTCAGTCCAGACGACGTATTCGGTCTGTCAAACGGCCGAGATCGCGACGAAGATTAGACACGCTTTCTACCTCGTAACTAAATAAATATTCACCGGTTTGTGTTATAACCGAAGAATGAATATTACGAGTATATTTATTGAACTCCCGTAATATTTTAGGTATTCGGGAATTTTTATAAATCATTTATAAAGTAATATATTACGTTACGGCTACAAAATATGGGTATAATACCTACCTATTAAATATTATACCTTATTAAAAGAGAATATCTTAAAGTTTACTTGATCGTTACATCTCAAATTTTACGTGTCAAAATAAAAAGTATGATTCAGCGAATGAGAACATGATTCACAAACCTACGTGTGTACTGTATATGCAAATCTCGTTGACTATATATACATACATACGCATACAATTTTTAAACACACACAAAATTCAAAATCTCATACACGTATACGGACAAAACAAAAGAAATAGAGAGAGAAAGAAGTGGCAGAAGAAAAGAGAAAGGAGAGAGAGAGAGAGAGAGAGCCGGCAGCCCTTCTCCCCCGTCCCCTTACGATTTTCCGGCCAAGCAGCCTGCCAGCGCACCAACTTACAGGCGACACCCCTGCTCCCTCCTTCCCATTCGACTTACCGGCGAAGCCCAGCCCCTCGTCTCCTTCTCCGACCCACCTGCAACAAAACCCGACGGCCTCCTATTCGATTTTTCCGGTCGACGCACCCATGCCCCGATGAACCCAGCGAGTTCCCTCTTCTCGTCATTCCGACGATAAACCTAGCACCACCTCGTCACTTTGAATCTGCAACACCCGACGAACCTTCGTTCGAAACCCACTTCGCAACACACCTCCGGCGACCTTTGAGCCGACGAACAAATGATGATGTTATGATAATCCGGTGACGATGGCGGACCGACAAAGACAACAGGATGGCAGCGGGTCGATGGTAGTGGTGGTTGTGGACTTAGATGATGAAACGGACACCGGATTAAAACCCGGTAAAACACGACATACCGTCCTCTCTTTTGGTTAAGATTCGGTGACGAGCGGTTGACGACAGGTGACAACGACAACCACGGTGAACACCCAGGATGACGGAGAATGGTGGCGGTGGTGGGCGGTTATTAACGGTGGATGATGGTGGCTGTAATTCGAGTTAGAAAAGAGGGCGTTGAGTAGAAAACCCGGTTTACCGTCTACACTTTCGGACGATGTTTCGGTGGCGTAACGAGGTCCAAACGACAAACCGACAACGGGGAAATGCTCGTGGCGAGAAAATAGTCGGGTAGGACTATTCGTTTGTCAAGAACGGACAACTTTATTATTCTGTTATTTCGGACTCGTATCACGACCCGTCAAGAAGTTAATCACGTTATATATTTGTTTTTATTACAAATATTATTGTTAAGTTAAAGTTTATATGAAATCATAATAGAACGGAATAAATGATATAAATATATATTTAAAACGAATAAATATATATATATATATACATATATATATATATAAGATTATTAATCAATTTTAGTTAATAAAATTGATTAAAGGAATTAATATATTTAAATATTAAATATATATAAACGTATATATTTAATATAAAGGTTGACGATATTGATAAAGAAATTATCGGATTAAATGTTTAATATATATTTAAAACATATTTAAAATATGTTTAATGTATATTAAAGGGTTAATATGGAAATTAGGGTTTTCTAGACACTGTTCTGTGAAACCCGAGTAAACGGTAATGAATCAAGCTTTGAAATTTTAAAGCATGTTATAAAATGTTATAACGGATAATACCTTAAGTCAGTTTTGAATGAAAATGACTTTTGATAAAGAAATGAGAATAACGGGAAATTAGGGTTTCCAAATATGATTATTTAATATAAAATAAGCCGATTGGGTATGTGTGACTATGTATTTTCAAATTATGATATAAGTTGCACCTATACACTGGGTTTCTGGCAAAAGCGAGGGTGTCACATAAATCCCAACTAGGAAATGGCATCCCTCACTGGGCGATCCCGGGGTGAGCGTTTACTTATAGGAATGCGTGTCTTCGTATTATCGTTAAAAGAAAAGGATAACTGCCTAAAGGGCATTTTGGTCATTTTGACCTT
The DNA here is from genome assembly GCA_039602395.1 of Deinandra increscens subsp. villosa. NCBI lineage: Eukaryota > Viridiplantae > Streptophyta > Magnoliopsida > Asterales > Asteraceae > Deinandra > Deinandra increscens. Next base: position 946,303 of record JBCNJP010000002.1, read on the forward strand.
TTAAAAAGGAATGTACTTAATAATTTAATATTATTAAGATAATGAAGTATTAAAATAAACATAGGAAGTGTTTATTATATTAAACCTTGCGTTAACGCCATACAATACGCCATTAGGTTTAATTGGAAGGCATAGCGGAGGTTTTCTCTGAATTAACTGCTTAAGAGAATAAGGTGAGTTCTATGAGCCCACTTTTAAATGTTTTAAATGTTTTAATGTTTTCGGGCTGATATACATGCAATGATATATATTCAACTGTTTACTTGAAAAGTATTTGAGATGCCTTTACTTGTTTTGTGTTGATACACATACGTGGAAAAGTTATAATACTTATATCTATTTTAAAGTTATTATTTACTGTTATTAATCTTTTCGAGAAGGTTATAATAAACGGATAATCTAAAGGATAAAACTTTTATATAAAGCTTTGAGAAATGGAAAAAGTGAATGTTTTGTCTAAACCTATGTATGTGAATAAGTGTCGGGTAAATATGATCTTATTAGCCTTGTTGTACAAGACCCATAACATCATATTTATGAAACGCTTATTTTCATATACGGGTGATGGACTGGTATTGAAAAGATTATGAGTCCCAATACAAGGGTTATTTAAATGGACTTTTGAAAAGGATGAAAAGGTTTAAAAGGTTTAAAAGGTTGAAAAAAGTTTTAATCTAAGCGGATATTGTCTAGTGAAATGGGAAAAGGTGGTTGTACAACTAGAAGCGGGGAATGACGTTTCACCGGGGTAACGACGGTTACTCTATGAAAGGTTTCGGGTGGCGACGGTTGCCCGAGGAGCTAACGTGGTTCCAATAGACAATGCTTAGTAAAATTGAATGAATGATTTGGAATAATTCTGCTATGTCTTATAGCTGATAAAGGTTTAAAGGTTAAATGTCTTGGTATAATTCTGTTATGTCTTATACCTGATAAAGTATGAATGATTAAATGTTTTGGTATAATTCTGCTATGATTTATATACCTGATAAATGTTTATAAAGAAGGGGTCGTTAGGCCCAAAATGTTTGAGGTAAACCTTTCAACGAAAGGTAAAAGTTTTAAATACTTAGAACTCACCAGCGTAAGCTGACCTTTAAAAGCATGTATGTCAGGTATCGGTAATGTTTAAAGTAGCAAGGGAAGGGCTCTAGCAAGGGCAGATTAGATGGGCAAGCTATCAGGAAAAACTAGGTAGTAGACTGGAATAGTAATAGATAAGATTTAGTTATTAGATTATGTTGTTATCTTCCTTACTGTTGTAACTTGTTATATATATAAATGAAAAGTTTTTAATTTCCGCCTGCTGCTTAGTTATCTCTGTTGTACCATGTGTTCATGAGTAAATCCGACACGTGACCCCTCCTGGAACCAAGACTGGGAGTTGGCGTCACAGATTTAGTTCTCAAAAGTTCTCAAAATAAAAAGTTCTCATTTGAACCTCACCCTATATATATATATATATATATATATATATATATATATATATATATATATATATATATAGGAAGAGGATCATTTGAGAACCAATTTGATTTGAGAACTAAAAAGAACTAATTTGAGCCACATGTTTATTACATGTATCCCCCCACCCATGAATTGTAGTGGTCCCCCCCTGAAATTTATGGTTGAGATTTAGTTCTCAAAAGTTCTTAAAATAAAAAGTTCTCATTTAAACCTAACCCTATATATATATATATATATATATATATATATATATATATATATATATAGGGTTAGGTTCATTGTAGACCCCTTAAAAAGTGTAGACCCTGTAGACCCCTATATTGTTCTATAGAACTCACTAAAATTTATAAAACTCATTGCTGTTGAGTTTGGTTTTCTTTTATGCGGTAAGTTTTTAAAAATAAAAAGAAAACCTAGAAAGTTGTTGAAGACATTTAAATATAATTTATGTTAAAAAATGTTATATTATTCTATAAAACTCACTAAAATGTATACAACTCATTGCTGAGTTTTAAAACTCACTGTTGTGTTTAAAACTTACTACAATTGATTTCTATAAAACTCATTGAAAATTATAAAACTCAATCTTAAGTTGTTTAAAACTAACTGTTGTGTTTAAAACTCATTGTTTTTAAAACTCAGTGCAATTTTAAAAATCGACGTTCTATAAAACTCAGTGAAAATTATAATTTCAAATTAAGAAAATAAAAAATAAAGAAAAAACTAAAAACATTAGAAATAAACCCAAATTAAAAATATGAACATAGAAATATGACTACTAAAAAACACCAAATTCAACAGCAATGAGTTTTATAATTTCTAGTGAGTTTTATAAAACAATATAGGGGGTCTACGGGGTCTACAAATAATCAATGATCTTATACCTATATTAGGCATTTATCCGATGGACGTAATTGTCCTTACTAAATGTAATTAGGGTTTCCCATTGGGTGTATAACTAGATATAAAAGGGAGAGATTTAACACCTTCTAATCACCTTCACCAAATTCGTGATCCTCCATCTCTCCCTCTCTAAATTCGTGGGTCTCCCCACCTTAGCCATCCTAACCGTACACCCTATACGGGAACTCGGTCAGCATACCAGATGGATTCTCCAAGCAGTTCTCACGCTAAAGATCTACAACAGGTAATCTTTAAATTATTATCTGTTTATTATTCTTACGATTCAGGATTCGTTCAACAACGAGCGGATAGAAAACAACCATCCGGGCTGCCCTCCCACCACCACCTAGCATCCTTTTCAACCAGAAGGTTTTGGACAAGGATATTATTGGCCAATGGGTCCTCTTTTGTCTTGGCAATTGCTTTCCAAACACCTGGAATAGAGGGGATACGAGAGATGAAATTTTGCTCGAGACGATTACCATGGATGCCCAAAAGGACCCGTCTCCAATGCTTGGCCAGTTTACATTTGAAACACCAAAACCATGGATTCCCAAGACGACCCCCCTCTCCAAAGCTTTCCGTCCTTGTCGAGAGTTATGTTGTAACATCCCAAAAATTTCTATAATTTAAATTTCCCGTCAACGTCTAGTTGAATTAATTTTTCATAGCTAAAATTTAATCTCTAAAATTAGTGGAATTTACTTTATGAGAAATATTGTCACACCCCCAATTCCCACTAACGGAGTTTAACCGTGTGGGGTGTGAACCAGACCAGGACCCGAGTCATTAGTTACATTAAACATAAGTTGAGGGTTCAAAATGTAAATATATTTCCAAACGGGAAATATCAAATCAGAGTTAAAGTTTAGCGGAAGCTCGTGAAAGTCATGTTGCGCAAAAACAAGCGCCCGATAAGTAAATACCAGTTCAAGTTGAAAAAGTTTTGAAAATGAATTCCCAAAATAAAAGGTTTAGCCAACGTACGTGCCCAAAATCAGATTCTCCTAGCGTCCTGCAAAGCATGCATAAGAGCAAGTGTCAACTAATGTTGGTGAGTTCACATAAGCACATAAGTATAACTAGTATAAATATGCAGTACGAATACAACAGTCTTTATTCGTATATAAGCATGTATATTAACAGTACAATCCATATCGTAGGTAGCGAGCCTAAGTTCATGTCACTAAAACGTTCGCAACCGAAGCTGACCAATTAGTTGTAGGAATAATTCCTTACGTGGTTTGCCTTCCCCGTGTCTACTCGATCACGGTAAGTTTAGGCTGACATTGTCCTCAGTCCGACCGCCAGTCGGGTGGTGCATCTCGTGCCCGCTGAGTGGGGTTTGTCAGACCCCAGTAGTACTACCCAATATCCCCTCGCTATAAACTATTAACGGTTCGATAAGTAAGGACTTTCAAAGATAAGCATTTTACGTGAACATGTGATATATGTTGGATTTCTACTTTAATCATACATAAACGTTGTTGTGTTATCACCCTAACCTGGGTGTAACGTGCTTGCGTGTGTTATCGTCCAAAACCGGACGTAACGTAAAGGTTGTGAAACTCACCTTAGGGTGCGCTGCTACAATTTAGTAAGACTCCGAGTCTTGCGTAACTACCAAGCACCTATCGATTTTACATAGGTAAGTGTGTGTCCGCACATGAGTAACATAGCCTAGACGACGGTGTTCTTATCAAGTAATTCCAAATATGATGTAGGTAACAATTTCAACACGTGACGAAAATCGTTTGTTCGAAAGCAATAAAAAAAATGACATTTAGGTCAAGGACACAAAGATTTACAAAAATCAATGCGCGTATATTATTCCAAACAATAAATGTAGAGATGATCTTGGTAAGCATATATGTGTTCTTAAATCTATATATCAATATACGAACATAGTCATAAGTGTGAAAAATAAAACGTCCTATATATATATATATATATTTATATGTCGTGTCGAGTTTTCAAGAGTTTAAAGAAAAGTCTTTAAAACGTTCGCATGTGTATAAATACATGACAATAATTTAAATATAACTAGTTTTCTATGTGTAAAACTAATTTATATTAATATAAACAAAATCATCAAGTTTTGTTTTAATTCTTTTAAATCATAAGGTTTTCATACGATTAACATTCTACGGGCATCACGAGTAGAGATTTAATAGACATGTATTAGTAGTTTTTGAGTTTTTGGACCAAATAATGTTTAAAACCATTAAAAAGAAATAAAAGAAGAGAAATAGGGGTCACGGGACTCGAACCCGTGACCTAGAGGTGTAGCACAGCAGACTTGCCAGTGGGCTAGCCCTCCTTTTGGTTTATTTTCGGACCAGAAATCATTTTATGCAACATTGCTGCCAGGCATTAGGTACCAAGAAAACAGAGAAAAAGGAAATGCAGTGGAGGGGTTTAGAACCCACGACCTAATGGTTCTAAACTCGCGACTTTACCACTGCGCTGGAACATGCTTTTGTTTAAAACTTGCGCCCAGAATACTAATATTTAGACATGTCGCGAGCCCTCCTTCTTCCTCATAACTCCGGTGGCCGGAGTTTTATTCCGGTCACCGGAAAATCGCGAAATCATAGAAAAAGTAAAGAGAAACGTGCGACTAGAAGATAGAAATGGTTACCTCGAATCGAATATGAGTTGTGACGCGTTTTAGAACCCGAAACAAAACCGAAAAATCTCGACTCCGTCGCTTGACGTTGCTCTGTTCCCGAAATCGTTGCTACTGGTTTGATCGGTAGAGGATGGCGACCTCAGTGATGCGCAAATAGTAGTGAAACGATCCTTGGTTGGTCGGAATTTCTGAGTTCGCCAGTGGTACGGTTTTTTTTTTCTTTTTTTTTCTTTCGATTGAGGAACATGGACGATAGGAATGGAGTCCTGGGAGATGTGAGGGTGGCCAAATGATGAGGTTAGTTTGGTTTAATCAATTGTAAAGGGTGGAATGAATGTTTCGATCGGTTACCGGAGGATTAAACTCGCGAGGACGGTTACGGAAAAGAACAGTCGCCGACCATCATTCTCATTTACTCATAATTAAGTTTGGAGGTATGGCAATTTCAGTCCCTCATGACTTTACACAATATATTTCCAAATTTCATAAATGACGGCACCAGTCCCTCCATGTTTGGTTGGTTAAAAAGAGTTTCAGAAATGACAAACAAGCCCCTCGAAGTTCCAAAGACGTTCACGGGTCCTAACGGGGTTAACGGAGAATACTTTGACGATGAATACCCGAGTGTATGCCAAAGCATATTTTTGTGAACGACGTTTATTAAATATAAACCTATATATATATATATATCACATAAAAGCATAGTTATAGACCATAACTATATGTTTTTAAATTCCTATAAAATTATAGAAGCGTTTCGTATTATTGCATGACGCATCGCCACATAAAATCATAAAACGACGTGCGTATATATACATATATACCACGTAAAAATAATAAATATAATCGCCACATAAAATGACAAAACGTTTTCGTGAAATCATAAAATATAATTTATATAAAATTATAAATTATTCAAGTTAGTCAACCGACGTCTAGACTCATGTGCACTGCTCGTGTAACTATTCTAGTTAACTGAGGTAACGGACGTTATTGAAATATAGCACAAGTTGTTAACGGGGTTAACCTGGGAAATTGCCGGTTGTCACAAATATGGGGTTAAATGGGTAAATTTTGTGTTTTGGTTAAAAATAAAACAAGGATGAATCTCTAGGGGCCAGAACTGTAAATGAGTGATAAAAAAATAAACAAAAGGGTTGTGAGGGAGGAGAGGTCGTGAATGGCGACCTAGAAGAAATCCCAGACCCCTCTCCTCTTCTCCTTCTCGTGAATTTGCATCTAGGAGGCCCCAAGTAGTGTTTTTCTGCTATAATAGTGAGATTGGATGTGCATTGCTCCCCTAAGTTCATCCGTGCAACAAGTAAGTGAAACCCCAAATCTTTGCATGTGTAGGTCACGAAAATTAGGGCCTCAAATCTGCAAATTGGTGATGTAATCTGAATCTCGTGATGTTAGAGAACTTATATGTGGCATAAATTCCTAATTTGGTTAACAATTTGTGGTGTAGTCACCAATTACCCATTCTTAAACCTTCATGTAAGTAACCACTTATGATACTTGTGCAATTGCTTCCATTGCTTGATTTCATGTATGAAATTGGTGTTAAATGGTTTATTGATGATGGGTTGGTGATGAATTTCACCAACAACATGTAAAATGGTTACTTGAGAATTCATGGAAATTTAGTTCTATGTGTGTATCTAAGTATGCACACAAGGTGTTTGACAAAATGCCTTAAAGAGTCAAAATGTGTTAAATGCAACAAATTTGCTTGTAGTGATGTTGGATGACCATAGGAAGCTATAAGTTCACAAAATTGAACCAATTAGGTTAAATCATGTGCATTAGCTAATATGGTTGATGTATGCCTTAGTTGTCATGTTAATGTTGATGATGCATATATCTAGATGTAAACGTGATGAATATTGCTTGTTTGCCATCCTTACAAATTAGTAATATGTTTGAGTAGCATAGAAGCCATGTTATCGAAATGTAATAAGAGTGCTACTATGATTATGGTCCTAACATTGTTAGTGACCCATTAGGCAGTCAAGGTGATCAAGGGAACAACTCCGGGATTGGTGGAAGCTGTGGATCAAGCTCTAAAGGTAACATTAATTATGTTACATGATGTAGATATGTAAATGTGTTTTTGCTATTTGGAATAATAAACCATGAAGTATATAATGGGCGACGAATGGTTCTAGGAACCGTGAAGCTCAAAGTCAATAGGTTCTCCAATGATAAACTTGACCATAGAAAAGATTCGGATGAATCGAATAACGTATGAACGTTATAATGGCTAAAATGGGCTTGTAGAGCTTATGCCAAGTAACAAAAGAATGGAAATCTTAAATGGTTAGAGAACCATAGATCCCAAGGCTTAAATATGGTCAAGTGAGGCATTTGGGGTAAACCAAAGGCAATGACCCGTCTTAACGGGTCAAATAATGGTACAAGGCTTATTTGGTCAATTACTATAATGATTTAGTGAACTAACGATAAGTATAGTGGAATTTATGTGAACTATGCACAAATCTTGTAGTAACGGTAATGCATAAGGCTAAACTCATAACGATTGTGTAGGACTAATTGATAGTTTTGCATATAATTAGCACATTGTCATGTTGCCTACATTATGATCTTAGATGTGAATTACATGTGTTGGGTGAATTCTGGATGACAACCCTTGATGGTTGTCACAAGAGATCCCTTAGTGGGTCAAATGGGTCGGATGGATCCCGTTCATGCAAATTGGGTTGGTCATCGACCAAGGTATGTTTAAAAGACTAAAACTTGCATTTAGAGTCAATTTATAGGTGTTGGAACAATTAAAAGATGGTAAGAAACCAGCTGGGTGAGTTTTGTTGCAAACAAGGTATGATAGCTGAAAATTTGGCTAAGTATAGAACAGGCCGGAATTCGGCCAAATCCCTGGAAATGTGGCTCCAAGCGTATCGCTTGGAGCTTGTCACACCATAGGCGATACGCCTAGTAGTCCAGCGTATCGTCTAGAAGGTGGGTGAATCTAGGCGATACGCCTGGAACACTTATCCGTCTTTACTTATTGTTATCCATTAATCATGATTTTTATATTCGTTTATGCACTAGAAACTCACTATTTAAAGTGAGTATGTGCAGGTAAAGGAAAAGCTTAATGGACGCTCATCAAGGCTTCAAGAACCGATTCACATGAAGAACCATTAATCGTATCATCACTTTTGGGTTATATAACATGTAAATAATGTTTAACCATATGGATTTCAACTTGAACATTATTTTGTAAAGTTTAGTCACAATGGTGACCTTTAGTGAATGTGAAAGTGTATGTTTTTAAAAGAAAATTTCTGGGACCGAATTTTTAACGATATAAATTGTTAAGTTTGGCATTAAATTGTATACGGGTGTTACAATTTGGTATTAGAGCCATGGTTTGAGAGAATCAAGTACTCGGGGAGTAATTGAACTCAAACCTTGAGCTCAAGGGATAGGGGAAAAGTGATCGGTTCAAGCTTGATGAAGCGTCCGGGCAAGGTACATAACCTTAAATTAATTATTGCATTTGTATTAAAATGAATGAATGTTCTTATATGCCTGTAAAGGCAAAGTTATAAGCTATCACTCGGGGAACGCACGGGGAGGTGTATTCACACCTGAACCGGGAAGTGCGTGAGTGAAGTGTCCCAGGTAGAAACGGGGTAATGCTACGGCTAGAAACCTCGTATAAACCTGGGGGGAATATTGGCTATGACCAATATGTTGTATGTGTGAAAGAAGTGTCCCAGGTAGAAACGGGGTAATGCTACGGCTAGAAACCTCGTATAAGCCTGGGGGGGGGGATATTGGCTATGACCAATATGATAAATAAAACCTTGCCGCGGTTAGGTAAATAAAAGCTGTTGAGCTAATGGAAACTTAATTTCTGCAGATCAATGACAGGCCAAGATGGTGGTGATCTGGTAGAGGAGCAGAGAAGGCGGGCCTTGAGCGCCCAAATCTCTGAAGAAGTGGGAAGCGCCCTTCAGGCGGCTATCCCCGAGTACGTACAAAAGATCCAGGAGGATCTATTACATACCTTGAACGAAAAGTTCGAGGAGTTAAAGAATGCCCTACTAAATAAAAAGGAGGCAACTGCGCCAAAGAAGAAGGGGAGTTCCTTCAAAGACTTTATGGCGTGTAAACCCCCGCAATACGCGGGATATCCTGACCCAATAGCGAGTTACCGATGGGTGACCAATGTGGAAGGGGTGATCAAAAAAAGTCATTGTGAGGCTGCAGATCAGGTGATCTTTGCTACGGGTCTACTAGTAGATCGGGCAAAAGATTGGTGGGACGCAAAAGTCCTAGAAAAAGGGCAGGCAGTGCCAGACGCCCTAACTTGGGCGGAATTTAAAGAATTATTTTTGGAGCACCACTGCCCACCCTCTGCGGTCAACGAGTTGAAACAAGGGTTCCTCAAGCTGGAGCAAGGGGATACTCAAACGGTTGATGAGATCACCGGCATTTACCTTGATAGGGTAAAATTCTGCTCAGATGTGCTACCCACTGAAGGGGCACGAATGTTCTTTTACCGGAACATGTTGAAGGCGAAAATAAAGAATTTCTTGCCTCTAGACCGTTTCACCACGGTGGAACAAATGATTAACGCCCGCACGTGCGCGAGAAATGGATGTAAACCAGGAAGAGGCCCAAGAAGCAAGAAAGCCTATTGGGGGAAATCCAAGCCCCTCCAAGAAACAAAAAGTGGGTGACTCGTCCAAAAAGAAGGACACAAGAGGAACCGGGTCGAAGTGTAAAATTTGTGGGAAAATGCACCCGGGATAGTGCATCTTCAAAGACCGCCCCTGCTTGAAATGTGGCAGAAAAGGTCATGTCATCTCAAATTGCCCGTCTGAAGAACCACAATGTTTCAACTGCTATCAGACGGGGCATAGAAAATTCGAATGCCCAAAACTCAAGAAGGAGGGGGCAAAAAGTGGGGCGAAAATGGAAGCGCCGAAAGCTACAGCTCGGGCATTCCAACTTACGGCCGAAGAAGCCAAAACAGACCCCAATGTGGTGGCAGGTACATTCCTTGTTAATTCGATACCTGCACATGTATTATTTGATACGGGAGCTAATAGATTATTTGTTTCGTATGATTTTATTAAGCATCCTTCGTTCATAATTGAAAAATTACATGTACCCCTAGAGGTAGAAATAGCTAATGACAAAAGTATTCTTGTTTTTGATGTATGTCGGGGATGCAAAATCTCCATCGATGACGAGGAGTACTCGATAGATCTCATTCCAATGGCCATGAGAGAATTCAAGGTGGTGGTGGGGATGGATTGGCTATCCCGCAACCACGCAAAGGTCATTTGTGATCGGAAGGCGATAGAGATATCTCCGCCAAATGGGAGCAAAGTTACCATTTATGGTGAAAAGCAGAATATCCCAATTTTATGCTCGATGATGGAAGCTAAAAATGTCACACCCCAACCGACGGCGGAAACGTCGGGGCATGATTAGATTGCCCATAAGCTCATGACAACTAATTTAGTGACAATAGTTAAATAATGAATTTCATTGATAACATTGAAAGATAAAACAATGCACCACATATTGATAATAAATACAATTTATTTATTAATCTAGGTCCAAAAGCCCTATGTGAGAGCATCTTGAAACATCAACATCATAGCCTGCAACATGTATAAAATAAAGGGGGGTCAACTATAAATAGTTGGTGAGTAACCACAAGTTTAATACATAACATATATTTGAAAAACATGCGTTACGTGTCATATGATAGAATAAGTGAAATAAAACATGCTAGAAGATATTGACAACATGAAAGACTAGGCATAACCAAAATTATTGGTATAAAATGACAACATGAGATACTAGGCATAAACAAACCTCAATGACATATGAAAGATTCCCTAACCCGCAGGTTAGACTATATGAAATAATGAAATAGGCTTCAAACACCCAACGCCGAAACGGTCAAGTTGAGTGGGTTGTCAACCGATAGATCTACCTTTGTTACCCCAGGCCTTACGTTAATGTTTATGCCAAATGAAAGACATGACAACCATGACATACTTGACATCCAATGATAAACATGAAAACCTTTGATAAACATGAAAACCTTTGATAAACATGAAAGCCTTTGAAAATCACATATTGACAAATCATACTAGAAGTCACATAACACATAATTCACACATAGATCACATACGCATGGTAAATGATAAACTCGAAAGACAACACTTGAAATAGGATACATGTTGCAACCCCAAAATGAGAAAATGAGAAAAGGGGCATGGATTACTCACTAGGATTAGAAGTTAAGTCCACAGAGCGAAAAGTGAAAGGATTAGTCCCAAAGATTCATCCTAAAAGAATAGAATGAGACAACATGAATATTGGAATATGGGATTCTAAGCTCTTATGCATTTGGGGGATGAGTTTTAATGTTATAAATTGAAGTTTGAAAAAATGTTAACTTTTAAGAGTAACAATACCTTAAACGTTACTAAACATGCTTTGGCCTAATAGGTTATGACACTCTCATCGGGGCATCCCAGGTAAGTATCCAGGTCCGACTATGGGATTTATGCGAACACTTATCCTTTTGACAGAGACCCCAACTACCGGACATGTCATTCGCGTCTCAAGTACCATCACTAAATATGTTGTTAAACAAAGATCGATTTCTAATCTATTTGAAATTCTTAAAAATGAGTTTATGTTCAAATCCTGAATTACATATTAGAATGATTAAAAATTAGTTTAATTGTTGATTTGTGAAGAACAAGCCTTAACCCCAATTTTCCATGCATAAAAACATTGACTTTTCGATTAGAAGAATATAGATGAAATTGAACATGATAGTTTAGACTCGTTAGGCCTAACGAGCCTCTACAAGGGCTACAGTAAGCCCAAATCGGCCTAAGCAAGGCAACACGTCCTAATGACGTGCCTTTGCAAAGCTAGGCCGTCCAAAGGACAAGCCTTAACAATGCTAGGCGTTCTAAGAACGAGCCTTAGCAAGGCTACCTAAACGAGCCTAAAGCACCTAACTAAGAACCTAAACTAAACTAATTAAACTAATAAATCGATACATAAGCGAATAACGAAAGGAAAGAAAGAAAGGAAACAAAGAAATAAAAAGAAGAAGAATTACCTCAAAGAAGCTTTTCAAACGAGACGAGTTTGAAGGGCAGCACCTCCTCGCCGAGAGCATAAAAAAACTACTAAGCACGACACCCGAAGGGGTATTGTACTTGTGTAACCACCAAAATTTGGTTATTCCACAATTTTTTATACTCAAACTAGGAGTTGGAAGCTATAAGGGACCAAGAAGAGGTATTTATAGTTGTATAAGGAGTGAAAATTTCGCTGGTGGGGCAATGCGGGACGAAATTCGCGACTAGTAACACAACAACAAACATCAAACTTGTTTTCGCGATTCTCGCTTCGTTATAACTCGGTTTCGCACGCGGTTTTCGCCCACGTTCATCATTTTCAGAGTATTATCATATAGAGCAAAGTAATCCAACATTAATGGTGTTTAGAATTGGGCTTAAAACTTGGATCTTGATGCGGGTCGAGTTTCTGAGTTTTTGAAATATACGGATGTTACAGTCTCCCTACTTTGGGAAATTTCGTCCCGAAATTTAGTTAGTAGAGACTGTAGGAAAAAAGGTATGAGGATAATGAAATGTTATACCAAAAAGTACACTTATACTTAAAAAAAATTAATTGTAAAGGTTTCCTTTGAAATAGTGATATAAACTTGTGACACGAATTTTGACACACGACCAGGGCCAATTCTTGGTCCGACACCTAGTCAACTTTTAAAGCACCACCACAGCTAACCCACCAAATCGTTGCTACTTCAAAAGCATGCTAGTTACCTACGGAGAGAGTCCCTCACACAATTCAAAAGTACTTAAAAGGTTTTGATATTGGAATACTTGACACCGCAAGATCCGGACGTAAAATATATAACATGGGATACATTTGATAATGATATGGTTAATGGTATACAGGAATGGAATGAGTACCATGTCGAGAATCAAAGATCATAGATGATTTGAAGACGAGAATGCATGATTTGACCTAACAACTTGATCAGTAAAGTGAAAGCCACAGTCTCCCTAACTTTAGGATATCCAAACGAGTAGAGACAGAGGATAGAATATGAGGTTGAGGGGTTAACATGTATCCATTTGAAAGTGATAACTTGATTAATTAAAATCAATGTAAGTGAATGTATCCATCAAAATTGAAATCAATGTAACTGATAAAACGATGTCGGATTTCAAACAAGAGAACGCGTTCGATTCTGACGAACTAGATGTGTCGCGACTCACACCCAGTCCACCTTTCTCGAAGCGCAGGGTCTAGATGAAATACAAAACAAAACAAATTCCTTGCTAATACGACAAGACCTCACGGCTATGACCCAAAATCAATCGCATGGTTAACTAGTATTACATACAATTGACGGTTATAGTTCGTATGAGTCTTGGTTAGCAAGGTTGGTATAACATGTGATAGTGAAAACACGTGAAAATGAAAACATGCAATAGTGAAAACATTGGACATGTGATAATGAAAGCGTGTAAGTTGTAGCAATGATGGCATGAAATAGTAGAAACATGTGGTAATGATAAATATGAAAATTTGTGATAATCATAAAGATCGGTATCTCATAATTCACGTGGTTTTATTTTTACCCATATATCTCTTTTTATTAGACTCCACATTTTTAGGAGTTTTCTTTTCCTATATATTCTTGTATCCTTCGATGAAAAATAATTCAATTGAAAAATTCCTTTTATCTATTTTCTTATGGTACCAGAGCAGGATTAAAACTTCAACCTAATTCCTGGCTCCTGCCGTCTCTATTCCCTACAATGGCTGGCGATGACGCCAACCCAAATCTAAAGGGGAACACTCCCGATCACGGCTTACCTTACTACATACATCCCTCCGACCACCCTAGGGAACTCCAAGTAAACGAAGTGCTCACCGACAACAAATACGTTGACAGTGACAATAGTCCTTTGCCAGGGCTATCAAGTGAACAATATCAACAATTTCTAAATATGTTCACAAGCGAATCAAAACCGGAGGTTGGACCCACTGTCAATATGGTGCGCACACCACCCAGTGCCTACACAACAGGTAATGTTGATTACAGGGATAACTGGGTTGTGGATTCTGGAGCCACGGATCACATTACCCATAAAGGCTATATCCTTGAAAGCAAAACTAAAACCGGTCAGGAACTTCCGGTTACGATACCCAATGGAGAGAATGTGACAGTTGAAGGAAGAGGGAATTATGTTCTATCAAACGGAACAGAAATCAAAAGAGTCCTCTATGTTCCGAACTTTTAATTGCAACTTACTATCTGTTAGTAGATTATGCAAAGACTTACAATGTGCCGTAACCTTCTTTCCCGATTTCTTTGTAATGCAAGACTTACATTCGAAGAAACTGATTGGATCGGGTAGGTGCAAGGATGGTCTCTATCAGATGGGGATGATGGAACATGAAAGACAAGCTATGATGACTACCATTAACACTTGGCACAAACGCCTCGGTCATGCCTCAGATTCTAAAATTCGTCATATTGATTTTCTCAAAGATTTTTCAATAAAAGGTAAGAACACCTTTTGTGATTCTTGTATTAAGGCCAAACACACAAGATTGCCCTTTCCTGTTAGTTTGTCCAAGACAAATGGTTGTTTTGAATTAATACATTGTGATGTTTGGGGACCATATCGCACGTTGTCTCTTTCACGTGCAAGTTACTTCTTGACTATAGTTGATGATTATAGCAGAGCCGTTTGGGTCTTCCTCTTAAAACACAAGAGTGAAGCTAGTACTTGTCTTGTATACTTCCACAAAATGGTGAAGACACAATTTGATAAAAACATTAAAAGGATTAGATGTGACAATGGTGGAGAATTCACGTCTAATCAAATGTTAAATTTTTATGCAAGTGAAGGAGTTATATTAGAAACGACTTGTCCACACACCCCTCAACAAAATGGGGTGGTGGAGCGTAAGCATAGACATCTCCTTGAGACAGCACGTGCGTTAAGGTTTGAAGCTAACCTACCAACAAGATTTTGGGGGGAGTGCATATTAACGGCTACCTACATCATAAATCGTTTGCCTTCGGATGTCATTGGAAATAGAACCCCTTACGAGTTGTTATACAATGAAAAACCTAACTATGATAATTTAAGAGTGTTTGGTTGTTTAGCATATTACAGAAGTACTGAGACAAAGGGAGATAAGTTTGAAGTAAGGGGGAGGCCTGGTGTCTTCTTAGGATATCCAAGAGGAACTAAGGGCTATAAAATATATGATTCAAATCATCAAAAGGTAATTATTTCGAGAGACGTGAAGTTCGTGGAAGACGTTTTTCCGTTTTCAAAGGAAAATGATAAAGGTAACCATGAGGAAATTTTCGAGTTCCCTGCTAATTGGGAAAATGGAACAGAAGGTACTATCTTGTACCGTGACCTTAAAGTGACATCTAGCTCAGAAGAACAAGAGAACCCAAATTTGGGCCACACACAAGCCCAACAAACTCCTTCCATTGTCACGTTAGATCATGAAAGTCCTAATTTGGACCAGCCCACTACAACACAAAATGATCCAAGTAGCAGTGAAAGTGTAGGGCCTTCTCATACAGAGAACTCAGTGGATTATATAAATGAAAATCTAAGTAATGACATGGTGAATATTGAACCAATCAGAGGACAAAGAATCAAGACTCAACCAAAGCATCTTGCAGATTATAACGTGAACCTTCCACCATCCCTTGACCATGCACGATCCGATACCAATCAAGGTTCCTCAACGGTACATCCTCTAACCAACTTTGTTACATATGAAAATTTCTCTAACACTCATAAAGCTTTTCTAGCGGCTATCGGTTCCAACGATGAGCCAAAATGTTTCGCTCAAGCAGCGCAGGATAAGAGATGGAGGGAGGCTATGAAAAAAGAAATTCAAGCCCTCGAAGAAAATGGCACATGGACCCTTGAAGAATTACCGAAAGGGAAACGTGCCATAGACTCGAAATGGGTGTACAAAATCAAATATAAATCAAATGGTGAAATCGAGAGGTACAAGGCGAGACTAGTTGCAAAAGGCTTCACTCAAATGGAAGGAGTTGATTATCATGAGACCTTTGCACCTGTTGCAAAATTGGTCACTGTTCGAACTTTACTTTCCGTTGCCGTTAAAAGGGAGTGGATTATACACCAATTGGATGTTAATAATGCATTCTTGCATGGAGACTTAGATGAGGAAATTTATATGAAAATTCCTCAAGGTTTTTGCAAAAGTCAAGAAACAAGAGTTTGCAAGCTCAAGAAGTCCTTGTACGGCTTAAAACAAGCCTCTCGAAACTGGTACAAAAAATTCACCATTGCATTGGTTGAGATTGGATTTCGGCAAACGAAGGCAGATCATTCCTTATTCATTTATAAGAATGGTAGCTCATACGTGACAGCCCTTATATATGTTGATGATGTCATTGTGGCGGGAAATGACCTCATCAAGATTCAACAAACGAAGAACTTTCTTGATGAGAAATTTAGCATCAAGGACCTTGGCGTGCTAAAGTACTTTTTAGGGATTGAAGTTGCTCGAACAAAAGACGGTCTCGTCCTAAGCCAAAGAAAGTATACTCTTGACATTTTAGAAGATTGTGGCTTACAAGGTTGTCGTCCAAGTACCTTCCCCATGGAACAAAACTTAAAGCTAGATAAGGACGATAGAGGGCCACGGGTTGATGCCAGCCAATATAGAAGACTTATAGGCCGCCTTCTTTACCTTCAAGCCACTAGACCCGATATTGCCTATACAGTCAATGTTCTAAGCCAATTCGTCGCCGATCCACGACAAACTCATTTGGACGCTGCGTATCGAGTAGTTCGTTACCTTAAGAACACACCGGGTCAAGGGATTTTGTTACCGAAGAATGGTGGAACCACTCTTGTTGGCTATTGCGATTCTGATTGGTTGGGTTGCCCTTTTACCAGAAGATCACGGACAGGTTATTTGTTACTTTTTGGAGGAGCCCCAGTATCATGGAAGTCTAAGAAACAGTCAGTTGTATCTCGTTCATCAGCAGAGGCAGAATATAGGGCTATGGCGTCAACAGTAAGTGAGATATTATGGATGCGTTGGTTGTTGAAGGAACTTAATGTCCCACAAGATGGACCAACAAATCTTTTTTGTGATAACCAGGCTGCGCGACATATTGCTAATAACCCCGTGTTTCATGAACGTACTAAACACGTTGAGATGGATTGCTATTTCGTTCGTGAACGGGTCGAGTCACAAGAGGTCTTGCCTATGAACATCGACACCAAGTTACAAATTGCTGATTTATTCACCAAGGCATTGGGAGCTCAACATTTTCACACGTTACTTGACAAGTTGGGCACTTGCAACCTCCATGCTCCAACTTGAGGGGGAGTAAAGATCGGTATCTCATAATTCACGTGGTTTTATTTTTACCCATATATCTCTTTTTATTAGACTCCACATTTTTAGGAGTTTTCTTTTCCTATATATTCTTGTATCCTTCGATGAAAAATAATTCAATTGAAAAATTCCTTTTATCTATTTTCTTAAATCAAAACTTGAGGCAGTGAAAACATGAAAGTATGAGATGGTCAAAACATTTGATCATAAGAACATGAGATAACGATAGCACAAAGACTAATCATGATAAGCGAACGGTCTACAAGTGGTATATCAAATGGCATGATTCGAATGAATGGATTAACTTACATCAAATCACATGAATTTGAAAGTTGAATATCAACTGAGCATAAACATGTAAGTTTGAAATCGTAAATTGAAGGTCGAAACACGCAAGTTTAAATTTTGAAATACATGAATTGAACCGGATGTTGGAATCTACACACCGAATATAGAAATCTTCAAGCTGGGAGTTGAAAACTGTAAACCAAGAGTTGAATTCGTGAGCCGAGAATTGAATACCGCAAGCCAAGCGTTGAAAATCACAACCGAATTCATCATCTGTGAGTTGAAAATCGCAAACCGAACTCACCAATCAATTCTTTGAATAATGTGAGTTATAAATTAAAAAAATGTCATGTGTTGACACCACGAGTTTGAATCCATAGATCAATACTAGAAACTGCGAATTGAGTCCACACATTGAGTATTGAATAAAGCGAGTTTGGAACTCATACACCGAGCATGGAAAACCACAATTTTAAATTTGAGACATTGAATAGCTCAAACATTAAAAAAATTACAATTTGTATCGAAATGTGAAATAACACGAGTCTTCCCAAAGATTATTGCTTGGGTCAAAATTACATGAAAATTTTGAAATAGGATTCGAGTAAATTCAAACATCGCCAACGAAGGCGATAACGAATTTACCCAGGTAAGAGCTGCAAAAGAATCCAGGTGTTTTCAAAAGAGTCATTGGTTAGTGTAGGTCCGGAAATCTCCTAAAACACGATATCTAATCAAACACGAGTGCGGAATCCTCGTATAAGATCGATTCAAGAAGAATAGTAGAAGGATAGACTAGATCTAAGTAAAAGATGAAGTCTTGAATGAAGAACACTACTATCTTGAACACGATGAAGCTGATCGGAAACACCAAAGAAAGAGAGAAATCGTAAACTTGTATTTCCAAGGCTTACTTGATCATAAACATGAGGTGGTATTTATACCACCTCTTACAAGCACATGGGCTAATCATAAACCCAATAAGCCCAATCATAAACCCAAGCCCATGCCCTAATCTAATAGTAA
>JBCNJP010000002.1:965589-1015916 GCA_039602395.1 Deinandra increscens subsp. villosa
TTTTATTGTGATTTACGTGGGTCTGAGAGTAATAAGCGGGTTTAGATGGTTAACCGGGTTATTATGAGGGATTTATTAGTTATTAAAGTTAACCTTATAATAGATGGTTAAACTAAAGAAAGTTAGAGGATTAATTGTGTAAATAAAGGGTTTTGGCTCAACTTTATAAAATATGAAATTAGAGGGACCTAGCTAGGGCTGTTAATCGGGTCAACCCGTTCGGGTTTCGGGTTATTAGGGTCGGGTTAGTCGGGTTTTTTCTAAACAAAATATCACCCGCTACCCGACCCTATTAAAGTTCGGGTTAGTAGGGTTCGGGTTATTCGGGTTTCGGGTTTTTAGGGTCGGATGAGTCGGGTTAGTCGGGTTTCATATGTAGGGTTAGGTTCAAATGAGAACTTTTTTTTTTGAGAACTTTTGAGAACTAAATCTCAACCACACATTTCAGGGGGGAACCACTACAATTCATGGGAGGGGGATACATGTAAATAAACTTGTGGCTCAAATTAGTTCTTTTTAGTTCTCAAACCCAATTGGTTCTCAAATGATCCTCTCCCTTCATATGTATTATAAATTAAAAATTTTGGTGTCTGTTGCTTGCAAACTAGTTGCTTGTTGCTGTTTGTTTTCTCTTTTATTATGGTGAAATTAAAATTTTGCCTTTCAAAAAGAATGTAAATTGAGTAAAAGGTTAACAAATTAATTATATAAGTTTTAGGTGAAACTTGATTGGAGACTTGTAGTAGGGACGTACATAGGATGGATTACGAATGTAAATATGATTAAGAATTTTGAAGAGTTATGAAAACATCAAGTTGTATTACAAAATAATATTTAAGTTTCTTATGAATTTTGAATCTAAATAAACCCTATTTAAAAAAGGCTCATTATAATCTTATCACTATTCGGGTAATTCGGGTTAACCCGCAACTCGATTTTTTTAAAAAGTCAACCCGAAACCCGACCCTAACCACAATTCGGGTTTGTCGGGTTAACCCGAATAACCCGATTAATCAGTTTCAACCCTATTAGACCCGACCCTAGTTACCTTATTCGGGTTCGGGTTGGGTCGGGTTAGTCGGGTTCGGGTATTTTCGACACCCCTAGACCTAGCTGTAATATTTAAGAAATAAACAAGTCTGGGATTTCACCAGACATAGAGATCGCGACAGAGAGGGGGAGGAGAGGGAAAAAACCTAGTTCTTGAAGAGAAATCACGAATTGAGCTTGTTGGAGGGAGATTGAAGGGAAGAGGGGTCGAATTTAGAGTTAAGGGGGCTTCTAGACTTCAATTCCATCCTTTGATTTGGATTTCCTTTCCAAGTAAGTGATTTTATGAGTATGGAGATTTAGTGGGTTTCCTCTAAAGATCAAATGGAGGTTGAAATCTGTGTTGTTGTGTGTTTATGTGCTTAGATGATGTTAAATTACTGATTACATGACTGAAATTGTGTGTTATTTATAGAGGTTGAGGTGGAAGTCAAACCCCACCTCATGGATTTCGACATCCATGGTGGATGGGTGATGTGGGTTGGTTATTTGAGCTCCATGTATGCTAGTAAACTGCTATGAGTAATTGGTTTAGTGTAAAAAGCTGAAAATTTTGTAGTATGATGAATTGTGGGTATAATGTAAGCATAAAAGCTTCTAAACTTGTAGAACACCAAGTATGCACATAAGGTGTTTGATGAAATGCTTGAGTGAAGAATTATTATGTGTATGAGTTGAATATTGGTGAACCAAGCTGTGATATATATTATAGAATACATATATGATGAAAATGGATAGGATGAAAGATTGTAGGCTACTCATTAAGTAGGATTCAATATGAGCACCTAAGGTGTTTGAGGAAATGCTTGAATGAGAATGCACTTGTGTGTATGCTAATTTCATGAGTTGTTTAGATGATTGTATGATAATTGTGTGACCCATGAATATGCAATGGTGATCTAAACGATGTAATGGATATAGGTGAAGCGAGTGGAACTACAAGTCACCAACGTGAAGGCAAGAATAAAGCTTAAAGGTAACACGTAGTAGCTAGTGATTGGTGTTAACTAGTTGATTACAATTTGATGTTAAAGCAGGAAATTTGATGAGTTTTATGTGTTGTGGGTATTGGGTAATCAAACAGAGAAGTTGGTTATGTAAATGACTAACTAGGATCGTAGTATATGACCCATATTGGGTTGAGTTGAATGTTGTGGCAAGACGAGAACTATGAGAGTCTTGGGGATCTCGAATTGTCCCAACATTAAATTTAAGTGGATTAGCACATAGTGTGTGTGCTAAGGGGAAAATTATAATGGAGGAATTTAATTGAAAGCATAAACTTAAGCTGATCTTGTGACTTGTGTGTTAACGGGTCAAACGGGTCGGGTAAGAAGTTCTATTTCCTTATTCGGAATAACGAATTCGGATATGACATTTGTGAATTTGGGTGAAATCTTGATATTGCAGGTAACTATAAGCTCATGGTGCTAAAAATCCAGGTTTGATAGTTTGGTGGTTAACCAAACTAAAAAATGCAGAAAAATGGCTAAGTATGGGAAAACTGGCCTGGAGCCCTGGAAATCAGGCTCCAGGCGTATCGCTTGGAAGTCCAGGAGCTCCAAGCGATACGCTTGGAGCTGCTGGCCGGGTTTTTGTTTTGTTTTCTTGTTTTTAATTGATGTAGTGCGCTGAATGCTGATATGTGCCATCAATACTAATGTGTTACTGGTGTTGTTGGCAGGTAATCGATAGTCGGCGGGTCGGGATCGAATCGAAGACTTTTGGAACCGAACATCATGTATTTCGGGAATTTAGCTTATATGCTTGTAATGGTTAATGTTAGTAAGTAAACTAGCAAATACTTAACGACGTTAAACGCTTGATCTTTTGTAAATGTGGCTTGTGTGTTTAATGATGGTCTAAGTATAAAACGAAATTTTCAAGCTCTGATTTTCATGACGTGTAATACGATGAAATGGGATTGGGGCTTTACAGTTTGAATCCGACATGCACTAAGTGTTTTGTACGACGATCCAAAGTTTCATCTTGAAACCAATAAACACAAGACTAATGACTTGCCACCAACAAAGCCCTTGACATTTTGTAACCATAACGCCCCTTCACACATTACTTGCATAACTAACTTCCAATTCCAAGACCAGTATCTTGCGAAGATAGAATTTAGCAATTACATGTCCAAAGTTAGATCTTTAAATATCTAAAGAAAGGTGACCCTGATAAGTCACTGGACTGTGTAAAGCAAGACTCGCACCTAAACGAGATGAGCCAGATGGGCAATGTTTCACCAACAATGGATTGTTGCTTAGTGAAACATGTTGACATTCCGATTTGAGTTTGTATGTTTACCTTACCTGAATAAGGGAAACATCCTCTAATATCGGATCCGAGAATCCGATAGAATAAAACATCATCTCGACCATCACGAGACACTTTCAAACAATCATAGACGAATGCATCTTCATGCTATCAAACTCTGAAAAGACTTTGACAATCGTTTTTGAACTTATGAGTAAGTCATAACATCTGGATATTAAGCATTCGAATTCCGTACCTCATATTACGGAGTCGAACTTTTTCGTTCTTGAAAACGAAAATTGATTATCACGTTTCTGCGTAAAAATCAGTATCCAAACGGTTTGAAAGAAAAATGATGATAGGAATGTCAACCTGCCTAAAGCAAGTGGGAGCATCGCCACTGATCCTTACCGGAATAACGATCAAGTGCCGATCTAAAGATCATTTAAATTTACTGGATTAAAATTTTAAATGACACCTCAATTGATTATAAGTTTCAAGATTAAATTAAGCATTGATCGTAATATGACAGAGCAACCATGAATACGATCAATCTCTTGAAACGATTCGTGTCATACTAAATGTGATCTGAAAATAAATCCAATACTTGAATATTGCATGGGATGTTGCCGTAAAGAGTTACGCCATGACCATAGATGGAAATATCACATCATCACTGCTAAACACTGATGAAAGGAAATATATGTTCATCAACCGAGTACCAATTGTACTCGTTGAACATTGATAGCCACCTTAATTGAATCTGAACTAAGAATGCCGTAAAACATTCAAAGGGTTAATTCGATTCTGAAAACAGTCGGTTAACATGCTCAAGTGATAACACAGTCGTACATGAGGTTACCAAGGGCACTTCATTATCACATGTTCGATTCACTTAAGTGGACTCACTGTTCAAAATGAACACTGAATCTTAAGAAACAACAGATATTGGCAATTCTAAAACGAAACTCGGAAAAGTGATTGCGAATTCAAAATTTTCAATGATCAGGTAAGATCGGTGAAATGACACTATTAGATAGTGCATGAACTCTGCATCACATCGATATTCGATTTTAGTGTTGGATGTCGAACACCATCGTTTGCACCATAGCATTCGACCTCCTCTAAGCTGTTAGACGAGATTTTGAATTCTGCATAACGCGTTCGAATTTTATACGTTTTGTTATCCATGAATATTTCATCAATATTCTAAATGTCCGTAGTCGATCAGACATTGCGGGAGCAACGCCTGAAGCAAGACTATTCTGACTCTGGACTCAAGGTGTTGACTTCCAGGCTCACAAGGCCTCATTAGAGTATGACGTCGGGACGTAACTCGCATCAGAGTGTCTTCATGGATCTAATCATAAGACAATTCTGATTGATGGTATACTCAACGGTATCCTTTGACCTGAGATACATGAGCGACCTCCCGTCTGCCTAAGAACGTTCTTTGATTGTAGCTTAACGTTGTCGCGTAACTGCCAGCCATAACGGTTACTTTTGGGAATTGATCTGAAGCTTAGTGGGAGCTGTATGTAGTCAATATGGAATTTTGTACTCTTGCATTAATAATGCAACAGTAAGACATCATGGGCCCTCTCGTTAGTTCCAAGTGTTAAGTGTAAGGCCTTACCCAAACTTACTGTGTGTTTGATTGGACCACTTCGAATAGTAAAACGAGAAATACAATGATCGAACACGAAGAGAATGAATAGATCCATGTCTCTGGTTCGATTGATGTCATATACAGAAAGGATCTGATGACTTTACAAAACCATAAGTCTAAACTATATCACAAGTTTATTGATATGCCTTGGTTGTTCTGACTTGAAGTGTCATGACTGGTTGGGACAGCCACGTGTAGCTAGAGCACCTCTGACTGTATTTTGATTAATAGTCGCGATCAGTCCAAGTGGGAGACTGTTGGATTTAGGTGTCCAGACCCGACTAAATCAAGTACCCGACCCGCTTAAGACCCGTAAGAGTTACACCGGAGGCAACGGGTTTTAAAGTCCGCTTACTTTTATAACCGGAAAATTCGCATGATATTATGTCATAAGACATGCTATTTTGTAAGAAAGACGCGGATAAAGTTGAAGTATCTAACTCATGATGCTTAACTTTGTGTAAAACTTAAGAAAACTAGATTTTACGGTGACAAACGTATTACTTGAACTATGACATGTTTTGAGACCACAAAAACTTACTTAAACAAATTACCAATAAGTTTTGTAAAGACACTTAGATCTTGAAAACAATTCCCGAAAACCCTAATATGGGACATTCATAGTAGTGGATCTTTTCAGAAGTCGGCTTTCCTGTAGGAAGGCTTGATTGCTCTCTTTTGGGGGTCTTATTACATTGGTGAAATCTGTCTTGAACTCCCTTCGTACATATTATTTCTCCTTGTACCACGTTCCGGCGACTGTCATTAACTCTTTGGCTCATATTCGGAGGAATTTCTTTTGGAATCATGATGAATCTAGCCGCCACATTAGCTGGGTGGCTTAGGATACTTTAGTTGCTCCTAGAAAATACAGTGGTATGGGTATCAATTCTTTAAAAGAGGCCAATCTCGCTCTGTTGGCCAAATGGTGGTGGAGGTTTAAGTCCCAACGGGGTGCTCTTCGGTGGAGGGTCATATGGGACATTCATAGTAGTGGGAGATCTTGGGACTTATTCCGTTTAAAGTTTCTATGTCTGGGATATGGAAGCAGATTCAAGTTAACCTTATTGATCTCTCGTAACTGGGGTTAGATTTGAATCGCTTTATTGTTTGTGTGGTGGGGAATGATTAAGAAATTTTGTTTTTGAAGGACCGATGGCTTGAAGATGCTCCCCTTATGTTGAACTATCCACATCTTTACGCCATCGCTTCCTCCAAATCCTCTACTGTTGCTGCTCGATTCACATATGGTCCCTCCCGATGGGTTTAACGACCTGGTTGGCGTCGTCGACCTTCTTCTTCGTCTGAGGTTCAGGATTTCATTTCTATCTTTTCTTCTCTTACCTCTTGTCAGTTTCGTTCATGCAAGGATGATTGGAATTGGACTATTGATCCCTCTGGTGATTTCTCGGTTAAGAGTATTAAGGAGCAGATGCATTTGGTTCGTTACAACATTCATGTGTTCAACTTCTCTTGGTGCAACTGGATCCCTAGGAAGGTGGGTTTTATGCTTTGGAGGGCACATTTGGATCGGCTACCGACTTTTGATAATCTTGACCTCCATTGGGTTCCTATTAACTCAGTTCTTTGCCCCATTTGTGGTGAGATGGGCGAATCAGTCGAGCATCTCTTTGTTAACTGCAGCTTTGCTACGGCTAGGATTTCATGGCTAGGTGGTGCAAGATCACTCGGTTCTTTTTGTTTGATTTCGAAGGAACACTATTCAGCTCATTATATATATACGGCCATCTAGTGTATCTGGAAAACTCGGAACAACAAATTCTTCAACTTTGCTCCTTTCTCTAAAGCTAATCTCATTGAGGATATGAAAGTCCTTGGCTTTCTATGGATTAATAGGAGGTCTCAGGTATCGATGTATTGGGATAATTGGTGCTTGTTCAACATGTAATTTTAGTTCTTTGTTTTAGTTATGGTGTTTTGGGTGTTCCTTATTTGTCCCCCTACCTTTTGCTGTTCTATAAAATTTCGTTGGCCATTAAAAAAGATAACTTTACATTAAACATTAGCTAAGGCAGAATGAAATAACCCTTGATTAAAAATTAAATAAAAAACTTCAAATATCATACAAAACCAGCTAACTTTATGTTACATATATATAATACTAGTTTTTATTCCTGCGTGTTACACGGAGTTTTAAATATATGTGTCCGTATACAAACAAATAGAATATAATTTATTTAAATAATCATTTTTAAGATACGTCTGTTAGTCAAAAACAAAATAAACCTTAATATAAAAGTTTAGTATTTTGAATAATTACTTATTAAAAGTTTAAAAAAATAAACCTTAATATTAACATATAGTATATATATATATATATATTATTTAAATGATTAGTTTTTAAATAGGTCTGTTAGTCAAAAACATATAAACCTTAATATACAAATTTAGTATTTGAATAATTACTTATTAAAAGTTACAAAAAATAAACCTTAACAAAAACATTTAGCAGATATATATGTTATTAAATATGTTATTTAAAAATAATTATTACTTACTATGTTAGTACAAATAATTATTTTAAATATATTTGAAATGTATACAAACAAATTGAATTTATATAAATAATTAGTTTTAATATATATCTGTTAGTAAAAAAATAAAATAAACCTAGATTATTATAAAATTTTTGTTTTTGGATAATTACTTATTAAAAGTTTTGACAAAATAAACATTAATATGAAAATTTAGTATTTGGATAATTACTATTCTTAATATAAAAAATTTGTATTTGGATAATTACTTATTAAAAGTTTAAACAAAATAAAAATTAATATGAAAATTTAGTATTTGGATAATTACTTATTAAAAGTTTGACTTAATACAAAATTTTGTGGTGATAATAAACGTCTTTTTCTTCTAATTAAAGTATGACCAAACTTTATGTTTATTATATAGTGTAGATATTGATTTAAGTTTACAGGGAATGGGAACTCTGTTTTAGCAAGTGATTGCTTATAATAGGCAAACACTTTTATTTTGAGTTATTTCATTATCATGATCTCATTGTCATGATTTGTTGAGGGGGGTAGAGAGAGAGAGACAGACGTAAACTGTCATGGGATGAGAGCATTAGGCATGATTTATTAGACTTGCACATCTCTAAGGATTTGATCGAGAATAAGACGTCTTAGAGGCGTCGGATTAAGTCTAAAAATACCTAGAGGAGGTTGGATAGTGGGGTGTAGGTTTAAGACATGTGTTCCCTTTATTACTATTATTATTATTATTGTTATTATTGTTATTATTATTATTATTATTATTATTATTATTATTATTATTATTATTATTATTATTATTATTATTATTATCATTATTATTATATATCTCTTATTAATATATCTATTTATTCTATTAATTTAGCTATTTTTTGTATTTTTATTTGTTTATTTCATTGTATTTATTTATTATTACTATTAGGTGGTGACCCACCGCGCGTTGCGGCGGCTTCACCATTTTTTATCACGTGACTGCCTCGTTATGCTACCGTCAACTGAAACTTCTTTGATGATCCGGTACAAATTGCCTCTATTACCTACACAAAAACAGTGATGATCAAAGCAAAGTAGTCTGACATCAGGACTACCTCATTATCGATATTTAAGAGTCTGCGGTATTTGCATTGATGTTTCCCACCATTATATACCAAAGAAATACCAATAAAGAATACCATTTCCCTTGTCCACATATGACCGTTTTGTTTGCCCAGTTCTTGATATCCAACCGTACTGTCCATACATAAATATGATCACAAAAACCACCAAAATCGAAAAGTAAATGCCCTTAAAACTACAAGAATTTAAAAAGAAACAAAACCTTGACCAACATCAAAACCATGTTTACAAATTTACATTCCTTGTAGCACCAATAGAGAAGTTACCTCAATATTGTTTTTAGATCTTGGACGGTCATTCTCACAACAGTTTTAGTAGTTTTACCTTTTGTTATAGTTTCCTAAAAAACATTGATATTGAAACAACCCGATCAATTTAACAATGACAGTTACAACATATGGAGATCAAGACATCAATGACAATCACATGAATCTTCTAAATGTTAGATGAACTAATTACCTCAAATTGATCTTAGAACTTTAATCCTCCTACTGAATCGACCCTAGCCCGAGCATAGGATGCCAAAGTTAGGAAAACCACTTTCCCAAAAATCCATGATCCATACCTGAAATTAATCAGTAGACAAAAATTACATTCATTTTTACAGTTGCATAATTTTTCAAAAGCTAAAAGAAAAACAATACATTAAGTACTCAAGACATGTTGGGCGGGCATGATTTGTAGAACGATGGCCTGTTTGACAACTCTATGATAGTTGCGTATATTTTGACATGTACTTGTTTGAGTATAAGTTTTTTATGTGTACATGTTCCCTTTATTACTATTATTATTATTATTGTTATTATTGTTATTATTGTTATTATTATTATTATTATTATTATTATTATTATTATTATTATTATTATTATTATTATTATTATTATTATATATCTCTTATTAATATATCTTTGTATTCTATTAATTTAGCTATTTTTTTTATTTTTATTTGTTTATTTCATTGTATTTATTTATTATTACTATTTATTTTATTTTGTATATTTAATACTTTTTGTTTTATTTTGTTCTCTCTAGTTTTCATGGTTGTTATCTTCTCTGTCTCTTTCTTCTTGTTGTTGTTGTGTGGTTCGGAGTTGGGATCTTCTTGGAATCAGTCTCTTTATCTTTTTTGGTGGAAGTAAGGTTGCCTACATCCACCTTTCCGAGACCCTACCAATATAGTACTTAGTGCTTTTAGTGGGACAATACTTGGATTATTAAATGTTAATATTTTAAACCATGTTAGAAAAGTTAACGGGTCAGTTGTGTAATTGTGTGAAGTCTAGGTTTAATTCAAGTGTCATCATGTATTTAGTTCAAGGACTGTAAATGTCAAACCTAGAAGTCTAAAACTGTCAAAACAATGTATATATGTCGACATATGCAGATGTCGAACACAAGTTTGTGCAATACGATTCTTTGTTCCAAAAAATTTAGATCGATTGGTTGTTTGAAAGATCCGTCAGGGCCAATATTTGGTATCAGAGCCTAGGGCTCCAATCGATTCAATCAACATCGATCAAGAACGTGATGTTCAAGAATCTGTGGAAAAAAAATTCAGTCTCGTGTGATTCGAAATTAAGAAGCAATTTTCGTTTTTCTATCTGTCACCACAATCCGAAGACGAGAAGAGTGTTCCATTGTTGAAGATTAGTCCAGAAAAAACGGTCGTTGATTGCCTCTAACACATCACAGACGCAGAAAATGGTGTTTAAAGATGGTCGCGATTTAGAAGGATTAGGGGCTGTATTGTAATCAGGAATTGTCGCTTGTTACTCAGTCCATAAAATGGAAGAACACAGAAGAGGAGCACTCAATCAGAATCAAATACTGGGTGGTTTGACGAAGGAAGTCAAAATTAAAGGGTTTTGGTTGCTACCTAAAGTATCTAAAGCGGTGGTCATTTTCTTTTACCATCGAAAATACCATAGGATTTTGTTTTTTCAACAAAGTCAAAAAACCAAATCAAGGCCGTTTGGTTTTTGGGTGTTTCCATTAGAAGATAAAAGGATCAATTTTTGTGTATCTAATTAAAGACAGAAACATGAAGAACATTTTTGTTCTCTGTTCGAACACAAGAATTCGGTATCCAAGAGTGCTACTCGAAATTATAACCAAACTCGGAGATTGTTTGTTTGATTGAAGAAAATTAAAGAACGAAGAAAATCATCACGAAGTTGAGGACTTGTCAGTGATCAGAGAATTCAGAATCAGAGAGGATTCACAAAATTTCCAGGTTTTATCAAAAACTCACTTGGAATTTATTTTCAATCTAGATTAGAGATTCTAGATTTTATCATACTATTTGAATTCTAGACAAGAATTGCATATAGTATATTATCTGTCTTTCATTTTGATTCAAAACGAAAATTTTGAAAAATATGACGGATACCGAAAACGAGAATAACGCTATGGTTGTGCACAAAGAAAGTGTGTCCTCACCCAATTTCAAATGCCCTATATCGAAATCACTAAATTACACGGTGTGGTCTATCCAAATGAAGACCCATACTAGAGGCAAATGGATTATGGGAAAGGATAGAACCAAATGAGAATACGCAAGCGGACGTCAAGAAGGACAAGACCGCATGTGCATATCTATTCCATGCGTTACCGGAAGACATAATACACCAAGTTGCAAAATGCAAGACCGCGAAGGAAATTTGGGACACACTTAAGACGCGTCATATTGGAGTAGATCGGGTGCAGAAGGCACGCCTACAAACACTCAAAACAGAATTTGAGTTGTTACAAATAAAGGAAGAAGAAACGATAGATTCCTTCACCGCTGAGTTGAATAGTATTGTCACGAAGGCAAGCGGATTAGGATCAACGTTTGATCAACCAACTCTTGTACGGAAACTCTTAAGTTCTGTGCCAGACAGGTTTACTCAAATTGTTGTCACTATCGAACAAATCTTTGATCTAGATGAAATGACTCTAGACGAGACTATTGGACGTTTGAAGGCTTTCGAGGAAAGAATCAAAGTGAAGAAAGGAGGACAAACAGCCGGTGAAGAGAAACTCATGTTCACACATCGAGAAGATAAAGCAAACCGTGGACAATATCTTGGAAATCGGGGAAAAAGAAAGTTCCATCCAATAGGAGATCAAGACCAATCAAATTCAACTGACACTCACCAAAAGGGGACGAGTACAAAAGATAAGTCTAAGATCACATGTTACCGTTGTCAGAAGCTTGGGCATTTTGCATATGAATGTCCAACCAAAAGAAAGAACTAGGAAAGGGAATTGATTGTGTGAAACAATTAAAGCGAGGAAACTGTGTGACACGGGAAATAATCTGTGAAGGGTGTATTCAAAACCAGTGAATGGATTGATATGCGAGAAGCAAAACATATCGTGTGAAATAATATATTTAAACCGCGAAGGATTAATCAAAGATGGCTGTGAAAGTCAAAATCAAATGGTTGTGAAAGCAATGGGTGTGAAACCTAAAGCAAAAGGCAAAGAAGAGGAAACTAGAAGCAGTTCATGGTGAACAAGATGAAGACGATGTTACTCAAGAAGAGTGTGAAGACAAGTTAAAGAATGACGGAGGTCATATGACAATTTGTGCAGATAAAGACAAAGACAAAGACAAAGAAAGAAACGAAGACCCTTAATGACATGGAGGAAGAACTTGAAGAATGATCATGATTGAAGGCATGGTTTAAAAGATTAAGGGGGAGTATTGAATGTTAATATTTTAAACCATGTTAGAAAAGTTAACGGGTCAGTTGTGTAATTGTGTGAAGTCTAGGTTTAGTCCAAGTGTCATCATGTATTTAGTTTAGAAGTCTAAAACTGTCAAAACAATGTACATATGTCGACATATGCAGATGTCGAACACAAGTTTGTGCAATACGATTCTTTGTTCCAAAAAAATTCAGATCGATTGGTTGTTTGAAAGATCCGCCAGTGCCAATATGGATGCATGATGATGATGATTATTATTTCATTATCACGCACACAAGTCTATACCACTTGTTACATATAAATTACAATACAATTTCAGATTTTTCATATTAAGATGAGAAATGTTAGTAATTATAATAGATAAATGTACATGCATGGGAAAATCATCCGGTATAACTCGAGCTCGTCAACGAAACATTGCATAACGAGCTAGATTGAAGCCTACACCAGAGGACCTTTCTATATTCCAAGATCATCGATTCCAACTAACTCCTAACACCATATTTGCTTCGTAAATAACAGACTCAACGCTGCATTCACCATATTTAATGAATTGTGAGTGATGTAGATACATTGTTGATATAGGCCATTATTGATGAAGGTATGGAAAATCCTATGTTTAAACAAAAGAGTAGATCGGTTCTAAGGATTATATAGAACATCAATGACGACTTTCTGATGACTTCTGCGACGA
Source organism: Deinandra increscens subsp. villosa (assembly GCA_039602395.1). NCBI lineage: Eukaryota > Viridiplantae > Streptophyta > Magnoliopsida > Asterales > Asteraceae > Deinandra > Deinandra increscens. The sequence continues at coordinate 978,593 of JBCNJP010000002.1, forward strand.
AAGCTTGTCGAAAATAGTTAACATTAATTTTATTTGGGTTGTAAGGTTTTCTAACTCATTGTTGTTGCCGCTCCTTTCTTCAATTATCAGAACAAGATGGATGACCACCCCCGCGCGTTGCTGCGGGGGTGACTACTAAACGTAAGCATGACAGAATGTAAACATGAGAAAGACAAAAGTAGTAGTAGAGTAACATAGTTACATCACAAAAGCAACCCTTACATCACAAAAGTAACCCTTGGAATTTATCACATGACATGAGAAGTTAAGATCCTTTTGAAAGATTAAATGCAAATGTTAAAGGTACTGTTTATTGCCGTAAATATATCTTTTACAAATGAGTGGAAAGATTAATTATGTAATGTTTTATGTATAAAAGTACAAATTCATTGCTGCAAATGGACAGATTTGTCATTACAGACTTTTCCCTTAATCAACTTATAAATGAAGTATCTTGGATTAAGGTAGATGAAACTTGTGTTCGCATTGCATTCCTCTTGCATACTATAAGGTAGTTATATCAGATACTTTTTGTCATAAATTAGTGACGTGATGATATATAACTTACCTCTGAATTCTCCGACTCGTGCACCAAATATTGCTGCCACTATCGACTTTTATGCCGTTTGTATTGCTTCACTGTCGAAACGGGACATGGCTTCTTCCCATAAAGTGAATTCGATAGCTTTGTCACGGCTTATATTCTGTATATTGTATTTGCAGCCTCTTACTTTGAACCTAAACGATGCAAATCAGAGTGTTAACAAATAACTTTAACAGTAGTAATTTTTTTAAACTTGACATCAACTTGTTTGACCCATTAGTAACTCAACAAAAACTATTCAACCAACGGAAAGAGTTGAAGAATATGTACCTGGTGAGCGTGGAGAATGCTTCCTGGATAGACATCATGGCCTTATGTTTCAAAATTAAAAGGAAAAATTTAGGGGCCACAGTAGTTATCATGAAGCATCAATAGTAAGCCAATAACTATTACATTAAAAGAAATGTCACCACTGTTAACATCTAGGCTCAGATTACATTAACTGATGGCATCACTAAGAGATATAAATTGATATCTTGTGTATCATCAAACATGGATAATCATCATAGCCCACTGTTAACATGTAGGCTCAGACCACATTACCTGATGGCATCACTAAGAGATACAAATTGATCTCTTGTGTATCATCAAACATGAATAATCATCATAGCCGCATACCGATAGATTTGTCATTACAAACTTTTCCCTTAATCAACTTATAAGTGAAGTATCTTGGATTAAGGTAGATGAAACTTGTGTTCGCATATATGAGTTGCACTCTTCTTGCATACTATAAAGTACTTTTTGTCATAAATTAGTGACGTGATGATATTTAACTTACCTCTGGATTCTCCGGCTCGTGCACCAAATATTGCTGCCACTATCGACTTTTCTGCTGTTTGTATTGCTTCACTGTTGAAACGGGACATGACTTCTTCCCATAAAGTGAATTCGATAGCTTTGTCACTGCTTATATTCTGTATATTGTACTTGCAGCCTCTTACTTTGAACCTAAACGATGCAAATCAGAGTGTTAACAAATAACTTCAACAGTAGTAATTTTTTTTAACTTGACATGAACTTGTTTGACCCATTAGTAACCCAACGAAAACTATTCAACCAACGGAAAGAGTTAAAGAATATGTACCTGGTGAGCGTGGAGAATGCTTCCTGGATAGACATCATTGCCTTATGTTTCAAAATTAAAAGGAACAATTTAGGGGCCACAGTAGTTATCACGAAGCATCAACAGTAAGCCAATAACTGTTACATCAAAGGAACTGTCACCACTGTTAACATCTAGGCTCAGATTACATTAACTGATGGCATCACTAAGAGATATAGATTGATATCTTGTGTATCATCAAACATGGATAATCATCATAGCCCACTGTTAACATCTAGGCTCAGACCACATTAACTAATGGCATCACTAAGAGATACAAATTGATCTCTTGTGTATCATCAAACATGAATAATCATCATAGCCGCATACCGTTGTTACTACGAACATATAACCAACGTTAAAATCAATGGCTTCTGATGTGTTGTTTAGTGTATATAAAAAGTGGGGTTCTACACTATCAAATTTTAAATTTATAAACTGGTTATTCACCAGGGGACTATATCAACACACTAAGGCAAGTATACCTGTCGTGCGTAGCACAGTATTGGTAAACACCGGGTTGTCGAACCTCAGGGACACGAACTTGTTGAAAACAGTCTACTTATAATTCAGCCGGTATTTATTTTGTTTTGAAAATTGATTTTAATTCAGAAAACTGAAAATGACAGTAATTAAAAGGTTGTTTGGAAAAACAGAGTTTGGTAAAGGATCACTTAGGCATGGCTCCTCCAACTTAGGTTTGACAGGTGTATCGGTAATGCATTACTACTTATCTCTGAGGTGAACTAGGGTCCTAAGAAAAGGCTTACCTAGTTCCTATGGATAGGTTCACGGTTAGGGTTATAGACACGCCCTAGACGGTTACTACTGGTCCATGGTGAAGTACTGATAAGGTTGCGGTTTATGAAGTGCCCTAGGCTGGGTCCCGAGTTATCGGTGGCTCAACTCACAACTGGTCGAAGGTTTAGGATAGGTATGGCCCTAACGGTCCTAGAGTTGTGAAGCGGTTACGATTGGGTTGATAGGTTGACCTAGTAGGTCCTAGACACGACTAAGCAGGAACAGACCCGAGTTATCGGTGAATGCTTGACTACTTGACAATGGGAAGGGTAGCTACTAGCTAAGGGTAAGGTGATTTCTCACTCAAACTCTATGGTGGACTCCTAATCGAATTCTAGGGTTTCCCTGATGATCGTGACTATTTCTAGTTCACGCGTACGCCGCAGATTCTGTTGTTCGGCTATACAATAGTTCCCTAACGATAGAAGGCTTTGCAAGCTAGGGTTAGGGTTCCACAAGACCAGAGATTGACTAAATACAATAAGGAATTCAATTCATCAACCAAATCAAAGCAATCATAACTTTTACTTCATAAATGCAAATGTAAACGAAGAACCGATACTTATAAAGTCAAACCATGGTTGGATTCGCCTCGCCTAAGCGATACGATGAGTTTAGCCAACCATGTTAATGTTTAAACATAAACAAATCAGATCTAAACAATAGTTCATGGCTAAATGTAAATACAATACCAAATCGAAGCTCGAAATGATGGAAAACGCTAATTTCCGACTCGTCGAAGGCTTCAAATCTTCGAATCTTCAAAGGGCTTCAACGAGGGTTTTCTCTGGCTTCTCTTCTGCTCTCCAAGATGTTCTGAATGGTGGAAATGAGCCCTGTATTTATAGGGGCCGAATTCCAAAAAATCCCAAAAATTTCCTAAAAGGGCTCCAGGCCGTGAAAGGGCTTTCACGGCCAGCAGATCAGGCCGTGAAAGGGCTTCCTGGCCACTGATCTCGGTTACACGGCCTGGACTGGGCTTTCACGGCTTGGGCAGGGTCCTTCACGGCCGTGAAGGGCCTTTCACAGCATGCAAGTCAGGCCGTGAAGCAGTTTTCACCGGTGACTGGTCTGCGGCTCAGCATCACAGCTTGATCAAGGGCTTCACAGCTTGGTCTAGGCCGTGAAAGGGTGTTTCAAGGCATGCAAGCCGTGAAGATTTTCTGCAACTTTTTATTTTGACTTCCGCGTTTGACCGGTTGACCCGAACTTTGACTTTTCTTCATTTTCACCTCGTTTTCCGTCCCAAACTTGTTTTAACCTGAAAACTCACAATAATCATCGGTAACAATTATAAATTAATATTTTCAAGGTTATTTTAACGTTTTTCAGCCCGAAATCAACTATATTTTCATATCCAAAACCACACACATCAGCTTCGCACACGTAGCCATTTAATTGGCTTAAACAAAGTACATTGATCACGGACACAACCAAGCAATTGGTTTTGTTAATATACCAATATCTAAATCTAGGCTCAGACCATATTATATTATATGATGGTGTCACTAAGAGAAACTAATTGATCTCCTGCGTATCATCAAACATGGATAACTGCACATGTGGCCATATAAATTGGCTTAAAATCTAGGCTCAGACCATAATATATGATGGTGTCACTAAGAGAACTAATTGATCTCTTGTGTATCATCAAACATGGATAAACATCATAGCATTATAACATCATTATCATGTAGCCATATAAATTGGCTTAAATAAAGAACAGTGAATCACAGACACATTCCAGGAACTGTTTCTGTCATAGCCAAGAAAGAAACTAAATTCAGTAAGTTCATGCCAACATTAAAATCTAGGCTCAGACTATACTAAGAGAAACATATTGATCCTTTGTGTGTCATCAAATAAGGATAAACATCAAGATTGATCAAAGCTGAGATCGTATGTAAGAAATTAGAAAGGCAACATACCATTAGTTCCAGGAATAAACCCTAAAATAGGTTAAAAATAGTTGACAGCAAACAGTGGAAACCGGGGATGGCTAAAGCCACTGACATGAAACGTGACCATCGCCAAATATCATAAGCACCAACCATCATGTCATACAATAGAAGTGACAGATCGACCGTAAAAATTTGTCTAAACATGACAGTTGAAAGAAAGAACATGAAGAACAATGCAACGACATGAAAAGCAATAAACTTGTATATAAGTTTCTTATACCTGTTTGAATATCACTTTAATCTATAGTAACAATGTTTGTAAAAACATAGAAACACAACGACCTTGAAAGAAGATTAAATCATTTCTAGAAACTGTTAACAAAGTACAGTTAAAAAAAATTGTAGCAGCTAACTTTCTAAACACATTCTAGGTATTAAGCAAACAATTGGTAAAATAAGAAGGCATCAAGATTCTAAAGTACCTTGTAAAAGAAATGTTGGATCTGTAACTTAAAGAAACCATGAGCTGGGTTGGCAAACTGCGTATAAGAGAAAGGAATCAGACAAAAGACGATGATCAAGTGAAGATATATTAAATGTAACATGATTTAAGAAATGACAATGACACTACTAATCATATTAACATCTCTTACAGCTGTTGTTTCTTTCCAAAATTACATTTTATTTTTATTTGTTAAACTAAGCTATAATAATATCTTTACAATGCGTTAAGCACCTCAATGTATTTACCTAATATCATAAAACCCATCAATGATAAAAAAAAAATAGCAGTTACAAACAGTTGAGAACTTATAAACTATAATAGTTAAAGGAATCTAACTTTCAAACTCTTAGGAAACATTAAGCCAACCTGACGAAAGAAGAAAACTTTTGCATTTATGTAATCAAGACCAAAAATTATTACTATGAGAATCAACATAACAATCAACCTAACACTGAAATCTCAATAACCTGTACAACAGAAATATTTAATACTAACCTAAAATTACAGAGATGAAGTATACCCTTTGAAACTGTGAAGAGGCGTCAATAAACTGAAAGCATAAGTAAAGAAATTAACAACGAAAAGTATAGAATCTCATACGCGTCGAATGAATAACACATGCAACAGGATCGAATTTGACAGAAATAGCAACATGCAGTAAGGAAGGAGAAAGGTATACCAGTAAAGAGCATCAACAAAGGATAGAAGTTATCGGAATTGAACCTGCATCAATCACAACAAATCAACGACAAAAACAATCTACTGAAAACGAATGTCGACGAAGAGAGAGAGGACCGATGAACCTTCAAACGCCAAGTGAGAAGCCAGTGGATGAAGACGTAAAATAGAACGGAGAAAATGATTAAGAAGTAACAGATCGACATCGGCGTTGATGGTGATCTAGCGGCGCAACCGCATTTTAGGGTTTCGAGAGGAATGGCGGAAGCAGCGAGAGACTAAGAAGTAAAGGTCGAAGACCACCGCCCAAGAAACCAATGAAAGAAAAATATGTAGTCTCTTTGTTAGAGGGACCAAAAACGTCAACAAAGATAAAATATGTGGCCAATTTAAAAGAAACAAAAACAAAACTATTCAACATCCAATTTCCATTGTTATATTATATAATGAGGTTTTTTAAAGTTCAATCACCAAGCCGAATAATTAAGCAATTAGATAAAACTTGTTTAATCCCCACGTATTAAATTGAAATAGTAAGTTAATTAAAGCTCCGTACATTGCCATGGTTTTACGCGTGTATATAAAATCTGACTTGGGCAACAATACCTATCGTGATGATAGATGATAAAACACAAAATCCCACCGTGCGAGAGTGTAATTCGATGTTCCAACGGGTTAACGCTCTAATGAAGATTGTAAACAATTTGCGAGAATGAAATAAGAAGAATGGTTATAATTAATTTGAGTAAATGGTGCAAATGTATTCTAGAGAGAATGCACGAATTACACCTTTAAGTGTGTGTATTGTGTAAAGATCATTTCAAAGTATTACAAGAGCCTTATTTATAGAGTCTATACATCGCATTTACATCACCTAACATATGCACTCTATTGCATCGGAACTCCATTTGTGAAGAACCCCTCGAATAAGTTTCTCACCACTTCCAAACTTATTCAGTCCTTTTGCTTTTCATCCAGTTCTACTTGAATGCATTTTCGCGTTGTTTGAACAATTTTGACCTATCTTCATCAAGTCCCCCCTAGTCCATTAGTTTATTTGCAGAATAACGATGGACTAGATCAGTCGAACCCTGTTTTAAATTCTTACAAAAATTTCTTGAAATTTGTGTTATTCATCAAGTCCCCCATAGTCCGATCAATTCAATTAATCAATTGATTTTCGGACGTTACCAATAATACCGCATGTGTATTTTCCAAAAATAAATCTTCGTATCGGTTGTGCCATTATGTAACAACCTTATTAGTCATACTTTATGACCAGGCGGTTGTGTCAGTTTTCAAAGACACGCGTCAGTCTGTCGTTACGTGAAAAGACAGTTTTTTCTTTTCTTTAAAAAAAAAAAACTAACAACCGTTTGAATGCTTTAAAATCCCCCAAATTATCTCATTTGATTTCACCTCTTCACTTTACCCTAAATCGCCGTCTCAAGTTTCCATCTTTCTTCATGAATCATTATCTCTTGCAAAGAAAGGTTAGTTCTTCACTCTTTCCCTGATCTCCAATCATCCTTTTTTCATTTGAAAATGTCTTCTCCTTCTCCTAGTAATTGTATCTTCAAAGCATAATATGCACCACTCCTTATCAATCTTAACCCCAAAATTGCTTGATGATCACATTGAACATTATCATATTCCATTCAATTTGTACCCTTCTTTACCGGATCCTAGGACCCCCATCGTTCCATTCCCCAAAGGAAAAATTGGAATATACACTGAAACTTTGAAATTTGGCAATTATCGCCTCCCCTTCACAAAATTTTTGATTAGGGTTTTAATGTTTTTTTAAATACATATCTCCCAATTGCATCCCCTAGGGAGTTTCCCGTTTAAGACACTTTGAAGTAACTTGTCGAGTCGTTAAAATTTCTCCTAGCGTGACCCTTTTCAGAGAGTTTTACCGTGTAACCATGACGGGGGGACTGGTATACCTTAGAAAGAAGGAGAGAGAATTATCATCTCTATGTACTGCATTGCCCCCAAACCCCCAATCATGGAAAACCAGTTTTTATTATGTCGATAACCGATGCGTTCCAAAGTTGATGAAGTGGCGCTTGATAGAAGATACGGTTAGGGATGTGATTCCGAACGCATCAGAATATAGTTCCGCAAATTTAGATCTTCTGATAGAACATGCTAACCCAAATAGAGAATTTCCCGAAATTATTATGTTGTTGTCTCGTATTAGCAAAGCTTGGTTTAACCCAAGACTTTGGCATGTTCTGAGCGTTAATGTCGAGGGTAAGAATCCCCGCTTTCTCTAACTTTATATTTCTTTAGCCAATTTATAATTTTTTATGTTCTTCTCTTTTTACTGTTGTAGAAATGGATCTGTTTGAAGCTCTATCTTTAAAAATTTTTAAAGGGGTTGAATGCAGCGCCGATAAAACAAAGGAGAATACCAAACCATTCCTGGATCATACCGCATCTGCAATATATGAGATCAGACCCGCTGAAAACCCTCCAAATCAAGCAAAGGTTACCGAAGCTACTTTTATTGACACCACTTCCGATGCTACAGCCATAGAAGCAATCAACACATCTTCGCATGATCCTGAACATCTTGTGGAACCACCCGTTACTGTGATCTCTCCAAATACTCAAGCGAACCCCGAGAGCAAGGAACCTCCTGTTGTGACTTCAGAGAATCAAGCCCCAGTTACTTTGAAAGACATCGTTGCCACCATAATAACTCAAAATATTTAGATTTATGGTGGTATAGAGGATATTTAGATTTAGAACCTCATAATAACAAGTACAAAACAAATAGCTCTTCCTCTTAAAACGTCTAACCGAATTAGTTTTAAAAGTCTATTAAGAGCTTTTTGTAAAAAAACTAAAAGAGCTTAAATGTAGAATTGCCCTGAAATTCAGTTACTTCAGAAAAATATACATTTTAAATTTATAGTTAGTTGAAGACTAATGTTGTTTATATTTGGTTTATTTCTTATCACATATGTTTAGTATTGGTTTCATGTATTCAGGTGATAAACATGGATTAAGTAAGTGTGTTTTATTCCGATTGGGCCATGCATTTATCAAATCGAATCCTTTTAAATTTATTTATTTAGGTAATATTTGTTTTCTTAAGTACTTTTTGTCTATTTATGTCTGTGCCGCGTATATTATGTGTAGACGTTTAGTTCTGCAGACTGTTTGTTTTTTCAAAGACGGTTCTTTTAAATGTCTGCGCGGACTCTTCTTGGTGCAGATGTGGTCAAACCATAACCTCTTCAAACCGTCGTCCCCTTTCACCGGCCGACGCTCTCCACCGACGGTCGTCCTCCATCCTGTCGCCCCCTTAAATTCAGAAAAACAAACAGTTTTCTTCTTACAAACTACAGAGGTTTGGTCCACCTCTTTTTCTACCGATGTCTACAGTTGTGATCCGCAGAATGCAAACATTTTACCTCTTAAAAAATAAACTACATCTTAATTTCCAACCCGATGACAAAGTAGAAAATGAACGAAATGCTTTCCAACAATTTTATAATACCGAAGGATTTGATTTACTATGAAACTCTGTAAATTAAATGATTTTTCTCAATTTTAGCTTTTAAGAGAAGTGTAAGCAACAAATATGAAAAAATCTCAAAGGGTTTTTAATCTATTGATATCTTGATGTTAAATAAAACTTTTTCTTTTTAAATAATATGAGTCAATCCCTCTCGTGGACAAAATTTGCCGTTAAAAAAAACAAATGCCAAAGAAAAAAGGGGCACAAAGTAAACTATATGAACCAATTAATAGCGCATCACAAAAATATCAATATATCATGCTATTAAAATGTTGTTGTGAATTCCATTTTATTCTCCTATATTCTCTCGTGTTCCATGCGCATGTTAGGGGAAAGATCTATAGAAAACCAATAATTATCCAGAAAACCAAAAAACCAACTTTTTTTTCTCTATAACTTCTTCATATATTAATATTTTTTAAAAATAATTTCACCAAAAATTCTATAATTTTATTAGCTTTATTTATGGGAAAAAAAATTTAAAAAATAAAAAGTTTAGTGATTTTTTATTATTGCATCATGCAATAGTACCAATAGTATTGCATAATGCATTATAATTAAAACTACTTAAAAACAAGAGACTTAACTTAAATATGAATGTGGTTTATACGAATAATGTAAAAAACAAAGAATTGACATTCATAAACCAATTTTATATTATTGTTGCATAGTGCAATATTAATTTCAAGCTAAAATTCGAATTTTATTTTATTTTTAAAAAATACTCGAAAACATTTTTATAGTTTTTTCTTTTTCCAATATTCTTAAAATCATGAAAGAAACATATAAAAAAAGTTTAAAAAAAAATAATTTTTTTCCTTGGTTTTTTGGTTTTTTATAAAATATTGGTTTTCTATAGAACCCAACCCGCGCATGTTAATGCTATTAAAAGCCAATATTGTGTATTGTATATTTCAAGTTTAATCACCATTAATCACTATTGTGTATAGTATATTTGAATTTTAATCACCATTAATCATTGTACCATTATATGGTATGAGGGCATGCGGTATACACGTGTGGTGGGTGCGTTCAACGCCACCACGGCGTGAAATATTGCCCCTCACCCGTGTTGTCGCTTGGCGTTGAAGCCAGCCGTTGGCTTCTCCACGGCGTTTTTGGTGGATTGTTTCGAGAAAGTGATCGTTTAACGGTCACAAATATAGCCGTTGGCTCTTTTTTTAAAAAAAAAATTCTTTTAATTTTTACACCTATTTAAACCCCCCATTTAATCAAAAAAATCTTACACCATCACTATTTCTCATCTAAAAAATACCATATCTCATCTTAAAAAAACGTCATCATCCCCTTCCTCTTCTTCTAATCCCGACACTTCTTCGGACAAATCATCCGACCATGCTGCGGAAATGTTTTTTCAAATTATGGTTCATCGTCATCAACGTCATCTCAACGCTCGAGCGAACCGCGTATTAACTCGAAGAGCTCGTCTCAACAGAAATCGTGAAGCGGGTCAAGAAATGTTGATGAGAGATTATTTCAACGACGCTTGTGTGTATCCGTCACATATGTTCCATCAACGTTTTCGTATGAATCGTTCACTATTTTTAAGAATAGTGAACGATTTAGAGCGCGAGCATCCATGGTTCCCACAAAGGAGTGACGCAAGAGGTCGGATTGGTTTTACTCCTTTGCAGAAGTGCACGGCAGCCCTACGTATGATGGCGTACGGCACAACGGGTGATGGTTTCGACGAGTATTTGAGGATGTCCGATCGCACACTTAGGTCGTGTTTGCAAAAGTTTTCCAAAGGTATTATTTCCAAATGACTTAGGTCGGGTAGCATTGACCGCACACACTGGGAGTGGAAGAATTGTCCCAATGCTTGGAGGGCACAATTCATGCGTGATGATCATTCTCATCCTACAATAATGCTCGAAGCTATGGCGTCGTATGACATGTGGATATGGCATCAATTTTTTGGTGTTGCGGGATCCAACAACGACATCAATGTCATGGATCGGTCACCCATTTGGGATGATATCGTAGAGGGTCGTGAACCCAACTCGTCTTTTGAACTACGAGGTGTCACTTACAAACGTGGTTATTATTTGGCAGATGGGATATATCCCGACTATTCCACTATTGTGAAAGGATTTACAGCTCCCATTGGTGAGAGACGTAAAATATTTACCGATGCTCAAACCGCCGCTCGAAAGGATGTTGAACGCACTTTTTCTAGGTTAAAAGGTAAGTGGCACGTCATTGCGAATCCCGCACGAATTTGGCAGCAAGACAAGATAGCAAACGGTATGCGGGCTTGTTTAATTTTACATAATATGATTCTCGAGGATGAGGGCAAAGCGATTTGTCAATTGAACGAGACGGAATTGGATGCGACATACCCAGAAATTAACGAGGAGAAAAAACGGGCTAATCGTCAGGAAATACGAGATCGAAACATCCATAACCAACTTAAAGCGGATTTGATCGAAGATATCTACGAGCGTTCTCAATGATTTTAGTTGGTGTAATTTCGTATTTTAGTTTGTTTGATCGTTTTTTTAAGTTTCAAGAAGTTGTAATGTTTTAATTTCTATTTAATAAAAATGTTTAATTTAGTCTTTATTTTTTTTTTGTTATTTAAAAAAAGTATATATATGTTTCAACACCACATCATCACACCATGTATACCACACATGGTGTTGAAAGATGGTGTTATCCAGTCATCTCCTACGTGACATGATAACACCAACCTTCAACACCATGTATACCACATGCCCTGAAAGCCTCTAATTTATCATTGGTTAATGAGATTTAATGCGATGGTTAGATCATTCCGAATTTATCCTCAAATGAGTCATAGTTGGCCTATGTAGGTCAAATAAAGATCCATACACTAGTGAGGATCGATTTAAACGGTCACTACACGTGCTACGTGTGAGTGAGATATGCCAACTCACCCAATCACAATAAAGCATGAAAGGATGTCATCAATTAGGTCCATGTAGTAACGCCTCACGCGTATGAAGTCATCAATTAGGTGATGAAATCCTAAATTCTTAAGAAACTATAAAAACTAAGGTCCTAGGAACCTTATTTTGAGAAACAGGTGAAGGGAGTGGTTAATTGTTAAATTTAGGAAGTTTTGGTTATAATTAATGGAAATGTGCTACGTGGGAGAGAGAAGGAAATAAGGTTTCTGAAGAATTTTATGAGGGAGTGGTAGATTTTTAAGGTTTTTAAAAAAAATTAATTAAATAAAACATTTCATTTAAATAATTAAACATACATTTTTAACAAAATAAAAAAAATTACATTTCCTAAAAATAAAAAAACATATCCTAAAAATAAAAAAATTACATTTCCTAAAGAAAACTTGCATTTCCTAAAACAAAGTTTTTCCTAATTCCTAAAAATACCTTAGATCAGAATCGACATCGGAGTCAGAATCCTCATCCCATAGGACGTAAATGGTTATAGCATGTTGGCCTAACTCCATGGTATTCCACCGAATCTCGTGGAGGTGTTGACATCGTAATATTGTGGAATTCTTCGAGTATTTTCAGTATATTTGACGTGTTTGATGAACTGGATCTCATAATAAGGGAGATATTTATATGAAGAGATATAGCTGTTTGAGAAAGTGACGTAGATTTTTAGCCATTAAAATGAGCCGTTGTAAAGATATTTTAAGTTTGAAACTATATATATATATATATATATATATATATATATATATATATATATATATATATATATATTTATATAGGGAGATGATCATTTGAGAACCAATTGGGTTTGAGAAGTAAAAAGATAAAAATCTCAGCCACTAGTTTATATATATGGAACCCCCCCCCCCCTCCCATGAATGTACACTAAATTAGTGGTTGAGATTTAGTTCTCAAAAGTTTTCAAAATAAAAAATTCGCATTTGAACCTAACCCTATATATATATATATATTGAAAATTTTATTGTAAACACCCCCATAAGCGTAGACAGGTAGACATCATTTTTCACCATTAGATCTTTTGATCTAATGGTTGTGGTTAATTTTCTTTTTCTTTTTTTCTTTTCTTACACTTTTCAAACAATTTCGTATGTGAAAAAACAATTTCTTTTTTGTTCTTTTTTAAACAATTTCACATGTGAAAAAAATAATTATGTAGACACTTTCGCATATGAAATAGCTCTTTTTCACATGTGAAATTGTTTGAAAAGTGTGAAAAAAGGAAGAAAAAAAAATTAATCACAACTATTAGATCAAGAGATCTGATGGTGAAAAAATGTGTCTACCTGTCTACACTTATGGGGGTGTCTACAATGAACCTCACCCTATATATATATATATATATATATATATATATATATATTCTAATAAACAGAAAATTTTTCAGATGAGGTGGAATCACCACAATCCTCCTTTAAATCACCGCAATACTTCACTTTTCACCAATTAAGGGGGGAGGGGGAATTTACTCACGGTGAGAACTTTCAAACGCGCGGATCCTATGGGTCGGATTCTTATAACCCAATCTCTCATCCGTGACTATAATCTCAATTCCATCTCATCCTATGGGTCAAACCCTAATTTCCACCTACACAAAAAGGTTGATTGCTGCTCTCTCTCTCTCTCAGTTGGAAATCCGAGCATCAATGGAGTCTCATCGTGCATCTGCGAAGGTTGATCTCTCTCTTTCTGTTGGAAATCTGAGCATCAATGGAGTCTCACCGTGCGTCTGTAAAGGTATTGCAATCGATTACCCCCTTTTTTAGGCTGTGAAATCATCACCATCTATGATTTTTAATGTTTTCTTCACAAATCCGTATAAACCATAACTTTTTTTTGTTGTTTAATCTTGAAGGTTCATCATCTGCAATCGTTTACTCCCAATTTGGGGTTATTAGAATTTTCAGCATTTTCTGTTTTTCTTCAGTTTTAGTTCATCTATCTGAACTCATGAATTTCTGTTTTTTCATCGACTTTTAGGTAAGAGTTAATTACGGATTGCGTCCCCGTGGTTTGCTAACTGTTTTGAATCGAGTCCAAAGGTTTAAAAATTTTCGCCTGGAAGTCTGAGGTTTGTATTATTTTGCTATATGAGTCCTTCTGACTAACAGAGTTAATTTTTTCTAGTTAAATCAAAAGGCATATGAGTCATTGTACATATAAGGACCTAGTTATGTATACTAACAATATATAAGGACTATTTTTGTAATTTAGATGAAAATTAAAAAAAATAAAACAAAAATCGTATTCTCGATATCGACAATTGAATTTTACTCTGCTAAAATCCTAATTCACATCTCCAAGATTACTCCTCCATCCCCTTCTTCTGTAAAGAAACCGTCGCCGCCACCTACTGCTGTCGGCATCATCCCTTCACAATCGTTATCCCTCATAAATTTTTCTCCTCTTCCCATCGACTCCCTCATAAATTCTCAATCCTCTCTACGATTTCCTTTCTGCAAATGCTATTCACAACCCTCTTTGTCGTCGCTTAAAACACTCCATATTCTACTGGGTGTTCTGAAAGTGGAAAAAGGGGTGAAGTGGAAAAAAAAATGATGAATACAATTGTTGATGAAAAAAGAATCAAATAAGTAGGGTGAATTGGTGTAGATGTTTCGGGAGTTAAATTTTCAAGTAACGAATCTAACTGGTGTGAGTGCATCGCTGTGAAGAATCAAAATTGGAGAAGACAATGACGAAAAAAGACGATCTGGAGGGCGATGATGAAAGTTTTCAACTGGAAATCGAGATAAATGTTCCTCCATCCCAAGACCCAGCGACGGTGACGGTGGTGGACTACATCAGCGACGGTGGTGAACCCAGCGACGGGGTGCGGTGGTAAACCCAGCGACGGTGGTGGAACCCAGCGACGGCATAAGGGCCGTTGAAAAACTTAGTAGAAAAGAATAAGGAGAAGAAATGAGCTCGATTGAGGTGGCCGGAATCGTCCGTCGGAAAACCGGCAAACCGGCCTCCATCTCTTCTCTCGGTGGTGGTGGTGGTTGTTATCGCCGACGGTGGGGTAGTTGCAGGTCATGGACAGACCTTTGAAAGAGATACGGCGGTGGCGATGATTGTTATCGCCGACGGTGGCGGTGGTTGCCATCTACGAATTGTAGATTTAGTTAAAAAAGAAGGTAAAGGTTTTTTATATATTTAATGGTAATTATAGAGATAGTCCTTTTACAATTATAAGTTATAAAAATACCCCCTGTATTTTTATAAATTTGTTAATTTACATAACAGGTCCCTGATGTGTAAAATTACTATTATACCCTTTGAGTTAACAGAAAATTTTAACTTCGTTAGGCCCAGGGACTCAAATAGCAAAGAAATACAAACCTCAGACTTCTAGACGAAAATTTTTAAACCTTTGGACTCAATTCAAAACAGTTTGCAAACCACAGGGACGCAAACCGTAATTAACTCTTTAGGTAAGGTAGGGTATTTTAACCCATTAATTTCTATAGTTTAGGGTTAAATCTCTAGATGCATATATAGTTTTACAACTGAGTGTTGCGAACTCAGATTTTATAAGTTCATTGTATTTTGGATCTTTAACACTTAAGTTGAGCAACAAAGGGTTACAATATCGATAGGGGCAAGGTTATAAAATCACATTCAATACTCTCTAAATTGGAATCAATTTTTTTATCTATCTATAAGGAAATTGGTCTAATTATTTATTTAGTTACTGCTATTTTTTTATTTTTTTTAGAACAAGTTGTCAATCATATTAATACCACAATCAAAACGAAGCAGTTACAAAGCAGTGGGGGTAAAATGTCTTTCAGGTTCTCGAAATGTTTTGTTTTTTTGAGGTTAGTTGATTTTTCCCCTTTTGGATGATAGATTTTGATGTAGAGTTTCTCTTTCGATGTAATGGTAAATGTAGGTATCTTTTTAATTTTATCCTTGTGGATTAGTTTGGAATAGTTTATTTGATTTCTGTAGTTTTTTTGTTTGAGAAGTTCACTTTTAGTCATTGACGTTTTTGGTTTTTTTTTATCTCAGGGTTCAATCCAGGAATTCATTACTGAAATGTGAATAAGTATGTATCAAATCCAAATGAGAAATTGCTTCATTTCTGCGAATCAAGAGGTTCATTACTGGTTTTCGTCTCTTAATCTGATTGTAAGTACATTTATATATATTTTTTTTACTTCTGTTTCTTAATTACTTCTATCTGAATCTGAACATCATTTGCTAAAAGAATATACATGTTCATTTCTTATAGAAATTTCAGATAGCTTTTGCCTAATGGGTTAACAATTTGCCTATATCCATGGGTATTTCTAAATCCTTTTAATATAATCAGTGAGTTTTGTTAAAATTCAAAGATTATGACAAATAGATTTATTATGTGATTTTTATTTTATTGAAAAATATCCAATTTAATAAATTTCTTAAGAGTAGTATATGTTGCTTCTTGCAGGTTAGTGGACTATTTTATTAAGTCTCTTCTTTATCAATTTTTATTTTATTTTATTAAGTTTGGAAGACTTTTTCTGATTTGGATATAATACTTTGGTGCTCAGGTTTATCATTTGGGGTACGTATGTGATTTCAAATTGGTAATAAATTTGAATTTTATTTTGTTATAATTTTGTTTTCATGATACCAATGAGTTTAGTTGTAGTTTTGTGTTTCAAATTGGTAATAAATTATATTTTGTTATAGTTTTGTGTTTTGTTCAAATTGGTAATCTTTAATCCTAATAAAGCAATAAAATGGTTGTCACATGGCTCTTTTCTAGAGCCTCCACATCATCATGTCCACATGTCAACACTAGATTAAATCAATATATAAATTTAAAAAATTAATTCAATATATTATTTCAACTTTCCAAATATAAAATTAAATCTTTCATTTAATAAAATTTAAGTTTCTAATTAATGTAATGAAACTTCAAATCTTTTAAAATTTCTAAACTTAAATTTTAAATCTCCAATAATTTTTTTCTTTAATTTATCTCATTTTATGAACCAAAAGTCAACCCGTATAGTTACGGGTTACTAACCTAGTAAAGATATATGTTAGTTTGATGATACCAATGAGTTATCTGTGAACAACAAGAACAATTTTTTTGTGACACTCGGCATCATCGAAATATGAGGTTATAACTTATAATGTGGTGTTTTAATTAGTTTTTTTTTTGTTATTATTACATAACATATTCACAATTGTACATGATATTTGTGATATGTTCAAACTAGCACTTGATTGCTATCTGATTTTAGTTGGTCGTTGTAGCTGTAAAAGTTCTTCAAGGCGAAATAGTTTTGGGGCCACCATAAAACATGACCCGTATAAGACCCATATACAGATTCAACACACGATCAAGATATCATAGCGAATTTGACTTATTGGTTGCTCTTCAAATTTGGTATGTGTATTTAATGGTGGTTAAGTTATTTCAGCTGCCAAGTTACTCTGTTTATATATTTTGATACTGGTTGGTAGCACCTCAATGGTCTGAGCAAGTGGTTTTTCAATTGGTTGGATCTGGTAGCACCTCAATGGAAGGATGTCAATTGGGAAACACATAATTAGCCTTTTAGCGTCACAATCAGGATTAGAAGCTTTGAGCAAGTGGGTTTTCATTTGGGAAAAAATAATTAGAGAACTTAATTTTAAATGTTTTGTGAATCCAATCCCATTATTATTGGCTTCAAGGTTCATCTTTTATTATCATGATTCATGAAGTTCAATGTTTATCTAAGACATCAAAGAAGATCACAGAAAAGAGGATCCAAGGTGTAAAAAAGGCTGGGTATGTCACCTAAGGTGTAGTTAGGTGTGTTTTGCTTTGATTTGCAGTTGATTGTATTTGAATAGTTTTTTTGGGGTTGGCTGATATTCACTAAGGTGTAATGGTTGGCTGATCTTCACCATTAGATCTTTTGGCGCACTAGCTGAAAAGCTAGCTGCTAGCTGATAAGCTAGTTGTTAGCTGATAAGCTAGCTGACAAGCTAGCTGCTAGCTGATAAGCTAGCTGCTAGCTGATAAATTATAAGCTAGCTGATAAGCTAGCTGATAAAAAATAACGTTTGGTAAAAACTAGCTGATAAACTAGCTTAAAAATATAAAATGACATAAAAGTACATGTCATAAATGTAAATAAAGATATTTATTTATAAGTTAGGGAAGGGTAAAATTGGAAATATTATAAAAGCTAGTTGAAAAGCTACTCCAACTAGCTTTTCAAAAGCTAGCTTATAAGCTAGCTTTTTGACGTTACCAAACGGGGCTTTTAAAAAAAGCTAGCTTATTAAAAAAGCCCCATTTGGTAACGTCAAAAAGCTAGCTTATAAGCTAGCTTATAAGCTAGCTGATAAGTTAGCTTATAAGCTAGCTGATAAGCTAGCTTATAAGCTAGCTTATGGCGCGCCAAACACAGCCCAATCTTTTTTCTCTTTGCTGCAGATCTTAAATAAACAATGTGCATGGTTTAGAAAGTTCCCTCCATAGGAGGAATGTTAGTGGCTTATGCTATAGTTTAGGATCCATTAAATGATCAAAAGTATTAGTTGTATGTATTGTTTAGTGTAGGGTACCTTTTGCATTTTACTTATTCTTCTTGTACCCATTTGTAATATTTCCTTTTATAAATTCTGTATCCCTAATTGGGGAATCATTCATTGGAAATAATTCCTCACATGGTATCATACGCTTAATCCGATCCCTTCCTCTCCCCTTTGTTTCGTCTGCCTCTTCCCTCCTCTTCACATTCCTGCCGTCTTCTCTCCTTCTCCCATGGCATCTGGATCAGAAGACCTGCGATCCTTGAACACCGCCCTTCACATGGCTGCCAATATCAAGCTTTCCTCCACCAATTATCTGGTCTGGAAGCAGCAGATGGTCACGATTCTGTCGTTTCAGAAGCTTCTTGGCCACATCGATGGTTCCTCTCCTATGCCGCCGGCCACGACTTCTTCTGCCGGCAAGGATGTCGCTAATCCGGCCCATGAAGCCTGGCTTCAAAACGAAGACAAGGCAGTCCTTCTTCTTCAGAATTCCCTCTCTGAAGAAACGATGGCTGTGATTCTCGGAATCACCTCTGCGCATCAGATCTGGTCAACGTTAGCCGCTGCCTTCAGCAATGCTTCCACTGAACGGGTTCATAATCTGAAGGAACAATTGTGGCAAATGTCTCGTGGCTCCCAACCCGTCTCCGATTATGTCAAACGGTTCAAATCGGTGTGTGATATGCTTGCTGCTGTGGGGGAACCGGTTGATGACTCAGAGAAAACCTATTGGTTTCTTCGTGGGCTTGGACCGTCTTTCCTCTCGTTTTCTTCGGTTGTTCAAGCCTCCCAGCCGCTGCCATCATTTACTGATCTTACCGCTCGTGCACAGAGCCATGAAATACTCCTGCAGAACTACCAAGGTGCGTCTTCAACACCGCAGGTAGCATTCTCGGCTCAGACTTCTCGCAACCATGGGGCTGGCTCGAATTCTAAAGGACAGAAACGGACCAACAATTATAATCGTGGCAATAAAGGGAAAAATAAAGGTCGTGAACCTCGCTGTTACTTATGTCGTCTAGTTGGTCATTATGCCGATGCGTGTCCTACTCATGAAATCAAACCAAAGAACCCCTCCATTGATGCTAATCTGGTTCGTGCCTTTAATGCACAATGCAACTTAACTGACCCCGATCCAAATGCGGATTGGTATGTGGACACCGGTGCTACGGCACACATGTCTCTGAATTCTGAAAATGTGGTCAATCAAACCCCATACACAGGTAATATTTCTGTTACTGTTGCCAATGGAACTCAGGTTCCCATCACACACACGGGCTTATCTCATGTGCAACCAAATATCACTCTTAAAGATGTCTTGGTGGTACCATCCCTGAAGAAAAATCTTCTATCCATTAGTAAGCTCACTGATGATAATGATATTGATGTTATGTTTTCTAAAAACTACTTTGTCATTCAGGACCGATGTACCCGCAAGGTTTTGGCTCGGGGAAGCCGTAAAGACGGGTTGTATGTTCTTCATGCCGATCACCAAGCCTTGATGACCGATGCAAGATCTCCGAATAAAGTTTCCTTTGAAACATGGCATAATCGTTTAGGCCATGTTACTTTTGAAACAATTTCCCTTTTGAATAAGTTGGGATGTGTTAAAGTTACTTCGGTTTTACCAAAACCGGTTTTGTGTTCCTCATGTCAAATTTCTAAGGCACATCGTCTACCTTTTATTTTGAATGAAAAACGGGCTTTACATCCCCTTGACTTAGTGCATTGTGACTTATGGGGTCCATCCCCGGTAACTTCTATTGGTGGTTTTCGTTACTATGTTGTGTTTATTGATGATCATTCAAGATTTACATGGTTCTACCCTTTAAAAACGAAATCGGAATTCAGTGTGATTCTTCCGGTTTTCTTGAACCTTGTTCAAACTCAGTTTGACAGAAAACTTAAAGTCTTTCAAAGTGATGGTGGCCTAGAATTCGTAAACAACGCCGTTCGAAAAATATTTGAAAACAATGGCACGTTTCATCAACTCTCTTGCCCCTACACACCTCAACAGAATGGGCGTGCTGAACGTAAACATCGCCACTTGGTTGAGACTGGCTTAGCAATGATGTTCAACTCCCATGTACCTGCCAAGTACTGGGTCGATGCTTTTAGTACTGCCACGTATACTATCAATCGGTTACCAACCAAAGTTTTGGACAACAAGTCCCCATTTGAGGTCATCTTCAATCGTCGCCCTGTTTATGAGAATTTTCGCACATTCGGTTGTCAAGTTTTCCCCTACTTACGTGATTATGCGGCTCATAAACTTGCTCCGAGAAGTTTGGCATGCATTTTTATGGGATATTGCTCCCAATATAAAGGCTTCAAATGTCTTGAACCTCTATCTTCACGGGTCTATATCACTCGTCATGCTAGATTTAATGAACTTATGTTTCCCTTCTCCGGTGAACATCCCACCCCTAATAAACCTCTTGACCTTACCACCTTCATCCAAGATGTGGTGGGTCGAGAATCTCGGCCTCCCATACCTTCACCTACACCATCTCTACCTCCTAAAAACACACAATCCACTCCATGCCTAATCTGCCCATCAGCGACCTCCTTAAACCCCAGCCCAAACCTTGGGCCTACCCCAAACTCTGGCCCAACAAGCCATGCGAGCCCTGTTTCTGCTCCCTGCCCAGCGCCAGTTCCGAACCCAGCTGCTGCTCCCAGCCCAGTCCCTGATCCAAGCCCAATACCTGAAATCAGCCCAGTTCAGGTCAATCCAGCCCCTCCACCCGTCGTTCCCCAACAACCCCCGACGAACCCTGCTCCTCTCTCAGGGCACCATATGCAAACCCGTGCAAAATCTGGTATTTTCAAAACAAAACACCAGGCTAATATGACATTCTTAGAAAATCACAAGCTTTGTGCAGCTCTTTTTGCGGCTAAAGAGCCTCGTGGATTCAAATCGGCGGCCAAAGAACCGCATTGGATGAAGGCCATGACCGAAGAAATGGATGCTTTAATTAAAAATAATACTTGGACGTTAGTCCCGCGTCCCAAATCATCCAATATCGTTGGCTCCAAATGGTTATTTCGTACTAAATATCACTCGGACGGCTCGATTGAACGTCACAAAGCTCGTCTTGTGGCGCGTGGGTTTACTCAAATACCGGGAATGGATTTTTCCCACACATTTAGTCCAGTTGTAAAGGCATCTACAATTCGAATCGTCTTGACTCTTGCTGTTATAAACAGTTGGAAATTACACCAACTCGACGTCAAAAATGCGTTCTTGCATGGCCACCTCACCGAGACCATCTACATGGAGCAACCACCTGGTTTCAACGATCCTAATCACCCAAATCATGTTTGCAAATTAAATAAAGCTCTATACGGCCTCAAACAAGCACCTCGTGCCTGGTTTCATCGCTTGAGCTCTTTTCTGATCAACAATGGGTTCCTATGCAGCAAGGCCGATCCCTCGTTATTTATTTTTAAACGAGATGCTTGCATACTCTACTTACTTGTCTATGTTGATGATCTGATTTTGACAGGCAATAATGAGAAAATTCTTATGTCTTTCATCAAAAAGCTTCATTCCGAATTTGCTATCAAAGATCTGGGCTTAGTGAACTACTTTCTTGGGCTTGAAGTAAAGCACAACAAAGATGGCCTCTTCTTAAGTCAAAGCAAATATGCATATGAAATAACGGAAAGAGCAAAACTATTGGATGCCAAGCCAGTTCACACGCCTCTTGCTTCGCATGAGAACCTGACTTCGCAAGGCACTGCTCTCGAGGATCCATCTGAATATCGATCCCTCGTCGGCGCCCTTCAATATCTCACGATAACACGCCCTGATATTTCATACTCTGTAAATCAAGTGAGCCAGTTTTTAAAAGCCCCCACTATAGAAAACTTTCAGAATGTCAAACGAATTATTCGCTACATCAAGGGGACTTTAGATTTTGGTCTAACCTTCTCTCGACCTTCCTCGACGAATTTAGTCGGTTACTCGGATGCTGACTGGGCTCGTTGCCTGGAGACTCGTCGCTCTACCTATGGGTATAGTATATTTCTTGGGGGAAATCTCGTCTCATGGAGTGCAAAGAAGCAACCAACTATCTCACGTTCAAGTTGCGAATCCGAATACCGTGCTATGGCTAACACGGCCGCTGAAATTGTCTGGATCACCCATCTTCTTCGTGAACTCCATGCTTTGCCTGGTACTCGGCCTACACTCTTATGTGACAATCAGAGTGCCTTATTTTTGACTCAAAATCCTGTCTCTCACAAGCGCTCCAAGCACATTGATTTAGATTATCACTTTATTCGAGAGTTGGTCTCCTCTGGCAAACTGCTTACGATGTTCGTTCCAACCAAGCTTCAGGTGGCTGACATCTTCACTAAAAGTCTTCCGCGGCCCCTGTTTGAACACTTCCGCTCCTTACTTCGTCTTGGTCCACCACCTATTGCTTGAGGGGGGATATTAGTTGTATGTATTGTTTAGTGTAGGGTACCTTTTGCATTTTACTTATTCTTCTTGTACCCATTTGTAATATTTCCTTTTATAAATTCTGTATCCCTAATTGGGGAATCATTCATTGGAAATAATTCCTCACAAAAAGTAAGCTACTATACTTCTGGAGTTAGGTAATCCGAGACATTTTCTTTTAATGCTATTTATTACTTCAATATAGGTTTTATGACAGGTATTAACAAGTAGTACGCGCTGTTAAAGAAGTACCATCCACAACAAGTATGTTAGTGGCCTATATTACGTACAGTTTAATTTTCTTTAGAGGATCAAAAGAAAGCTAATTCATTTTGTGTTTTTAGTTATCTCATCATGATTCACATATCTTATAAATGAGTTGTAACTGGTACAAAAATTGTAGTGGAGTAATTTTGGGAATCGGTTCAAATGACGAACAGTTTAGGTGATATATATCTCATCATATTAAGTTGAACAAAGATTAATGCCTCATGTTAACAAAATATTCCCATTTATTGGTCAGAGAGATGGTTAGTTTACTTCACAACTATAAATTAACCATTGATAGACCTTCATGTATTTGATTGGCAAGAGTTGGATTTACTTCACAACTATGTATTTGATTGTATCAATTACCGTACAGGGGATTTATGAATAGCATTATGAACAAATCAAAGTTTAATTTTTGAATCACTTTTAAATCTGACAATAAAGTTTAGTTTTTGATGGTTTTTTAATTTTTGCAACATACCTCATTATGTACAAACACCAAGTTTAATTTTTGATGGATTATTTTTATTGATTCAAACAATTTCTGATGTTGAAAACAATAAATTGATTCTATCTTGAATCAGTTAATTTAATGCCATGTAATATAATAAAAAACGGTGAAGCCGTTACAACGCGTGGCGGGTTACCACCTATTCTAAATAATTGATTCGTGTCAAGTCATTAAGATTAATGAAAAGTTTTCTAATTACATTTGCACATAGCATAAAATCTAAGTGCACCTGATGATCGTTTGTAGGTGTAAAAGTTCATTCATAGTGAAATAGTTTTGGGGAACATGATCCGTATAATGAGACTCATATAAAGATTCGACAACCTAATGCTCGCTTACCAAACGGTCGACAATTACCACCTCGGTTCCACTTCAAACAAGAGGTATGTTTGTATATTGTTAACCTTTGAATATGTGTTTTATCTCTTGCACTTTTAATTAGATATTGTCAATATACATACATGAAATTATGGTCAAAATGGCGTAATTTTTTTTCCTTGTGTTGATCCCAAACACTTCTTAGCCAAAATTTTCATAATTTCTTTTATAAAATCCAATGCCTTAAATATGAGTAGAAAACTATAATATTAAAATATCAATCTGATTTTTTTAATGAAGTGATTTAAGAGGTATATGTACATTTTATCATTTTATCATATATGTCCAATTAAATATCAACGATAAAGACTTTTGAGGATGGAATAATGGATTCAAGAGTGTGCTATTTGCTAATGTATCCATTTTTTGGTTTGTTTGTTTTAATCGATGACTTGAAATGATAAGAAATATGATGTTTTAAAAAATTTAAAACTTTATTGTTTTTTTTCTAATTTTCATAATTCAATGAAATTTGTTATAGTATATTATTATTGTCTTTACTTTTTAAACCACAACCGTGCGATGCACGGGTCTCAAAGACTAGTATATATATAGGGGATGGAACTATATATAACCTCTTTTATATACATAACCTAATAACTACATCCTATTGGTGGAAAAAAGGAAGAAGGAAAGAGATTATGTCATGTGTCCATGTATTTATATTTAAATTAAAAGGGCAAAACTGTCATTGTACATAACCATAAAAACACCCCCTTTCATTTTAAAATCCATATAACTTTTTAATGTTATTTCCGTCTTTTATAAAAATTACACCATTAGACTCGTCGTATTTTTATCTTTAATTCCATTATAGTCTCGACATTTTTTAAATACTTTTTTTTTTCGTTTTTTTTAATATTTTTACCTTTAATTCTAAACATTTTTCCAAAATATTCGGGTTAGCACCGGTGCTTGCTAGTACTTAAAAACCCTCAATTCTGAACAAGTTATCAAAATATATAACTAAATATACACAGATTACAACCAATATACTGATATAAACAATGGTGTAATGATCAAATAACACCGGTGCTACTACTTAAAACCAATATACTATTAACAGTGTTATATTAACAACATAAGAGCGTTAGCAGTGGGTAGCACCGGTGCTACTACTACTTAAAACTAATATAACTATTAACAGTGGTGTTATGATTTAGTAACACCGGTGCTACCATATAAAAACCGTCAATTCTGAACAAATTACCAAAATTAAGTAACAGATTTAAACAACCATAAACTAATGAACATAAATGAAGAACTTAACAGAAGATGTGTTCATGTTCGTTCGTTGGACTAAATTAACACAAAATGTTGTTCGTGAGTGTTAACTTATTAAATAAACGAAGAAAAATGAACTTCCGCCGAATGTTTCATTGAACGTTTGGTTTGTTGATATGGAATAAGTGAACCTTTTGTATGATCTATAGTTGTAGACAACTTTACAATGCATTGATTATTCTATTTCATATTAGTTAATGTTGTTATGGTGACTGTTAGTGCATTTTTTAAGAACACCTAGGGTTTGGAGGTCTGGGTTCAAGTCCCATCGATAATAGGTCTAAAGAAATTTGCCTTACCAAAAAATAAAATAAAAATTAAGTGTGTACGAACAAAAAAAATGTCTTATGGCACATGAGAAGGCTTGGAACCTTTTTTTTAAACTATTTTTTTCATGTTGCACTTTTGACTTGTTAGGGATTAAGTGTCATCCATAAGTGACCCGTTTATTGGTTAATGGGTTGAAATTGCTACATCTAATGTTTCATTGTATGTTTACTTGTTAATAAGAATGTTAAAGTTACCTCATTAACTGCTGAAAAAGAATGTTTACTTCTTTCATTTTAATAAGTGATTTGTATGGGGCTTGGCTACATCAAGAGCTTGGCTACATCAAGAGCTTGGCCCATGCATCAATTAGATGTCAAAAATGTTTGCATATAGTAGGATTTGTAATTTTCACTGGCTGAGGTTTTATTTGCTTTTAAATTTACCTTCTGTTATTCACCTTGTTTTACATTTACAGTTGCTTATTCATGTTACCTTCTGTTTTGTTTTGTTTTGTTATTGTATTAATGAATGCTTTTAAATTTACCTTCTGTTTTTGTTGATCTGGACTAAAAGCAGATGACTGAATTAGAAAAGTTAGAGGGAGCAAACCAGAAGCTTCTAAATCAGATAAGATGCAAGAATGAGCAATTCATGAACTTGTTAGAAGCTCATGAAAAGCTTAAAAATAGTGTCAAATTGAAGGAAAAACAGTGAGACGTTGAGAAATATGAAAGAGATTTAAAGGAAAAAGAAATTGAGCATATGTATGAAAGTTTGAAGAAACAAAAGGTGAAAGTTGAAGAACAATTAAAATTGAAGATTAGTTTGGAAGAAATTTTTGAATTGCTTAGAAATACTCTTCATGTTAAAGAGAAGGAATGGGACGTTGAGAAATATGAAAGAGATTTAAAAGAAAAAAATTTCGAGCATATGTATAAAGGTTTGAAGAAAGAAAAGGTGAAAGTTGAAGAACAATTAAAATTTTAGATTAGTCGATTAAGTGAACTGGAAGAAAATTGCTTAGTAATAATCTTCATGTGAAAGAAAAGGAGTGGGTGCTGAGAAACGTGATTATTGTGGTGAGATATCGAGGCTGGAAAGAAAGTTGGATTCTGAGATTACACTCTCAAAAGATGTTAAAAACCGATTGGAGTGTTGTAAACAAGCTCTTGCTTATGAAGAGAACCAAAGAATGCGCTTAGAGAGTCAGTTTTCAGAATCAAAATCATGCAATAAAGATATAAAGTCAAAACTTGAAAGATTGACAGTTGAGAAAGAAAACAAGCTCTTTGGTTTATATCTTTCTCAACTGTCAATCTTTCAAGTTTTGACTTTATATCTTCATCATTGCATGATTTTGATTCTGAAAGCTGACTCTCTAAGTACATTCTTTGGTTCTTTTCACAAGCAAGAGCTTGTTTACAACACTCCAATCGATTTTTAACATCTTTTAAGAGTGTAATCTCAGAATCTAACTTTCTTTCCAGCCTCGATATCTCACCACAATAATCACGTTTCTCAGCACCTCACTCCTTTTCTTTCACATGAATATTATTACTAAGCAATTGGAAATTTTCTTCCAGTTTACTTAATCGACTAATCTTCAATTTTAATTGTTTTTCAACTTTCACCTTTTCTTTCTTCAAACTTTCATATATATGCTCGAAATTTTTTTCCTTTAAATCTCTATCATATATCTCAACGTCCCACTCCTTCTCTTTAACATGAAGAGTATTTCTAAGCAGTTCAAAATTTTCTTTCAGACTAATCTTCAATTTTAATTGTTCTTCAACTTTCACCTTTTGTTTCTACAAACTTTCATACATATGCTCGATTTCTTTTTCCGTTAAATCTCTTTCATATTTCTCAACGTCCCACTGTTTTTCCTTCAATTTGACACTATTTTTAAGCTTTTCATGAGCTTCTAACAAGTTCATGAACTGCTCATTCTTGCATCTTTTCTGATTTAGAAGCTTCTGGTTTGCTCCCTCTAACTTTTCCAATTCAGTCATCTGCTTTTAGTTCAGATCAACAAAAACAGAAGGTAAATTTAAAAGCATTCATTATTACAATAACAAAACTAAACAAAACAGAAAGTAACATGAATAAGCAACTGTAAATGTAAAACAAGGTGAATAACAGAAGGTAAATTTAAAAGCAAATAAAACCTCATCGAGTGAAAATTACAAATCATACTATATGCAAACATTTTTGACATCTAATTGATGCATGGGCCAAGCTCTTGATGTAGCCAAGCCCCATACAAATCACTTGTTAAAATAAAAAGAAGTAAACATTCTTTTTCAGCAGTTAATGAGGTAACTTTAACATTCTTATTAACAAGTAAAATACAATGAAGTATTAGATGTAGCAATTTCAACCCATTAACCAATAAACAGGTTACTTATGGATGACACTTAATCCCTAACACGTCAAAAGTGCAACATGAAAAAAAATAGTTAAAAAAAAAGGCTTGAAGCCTTCTCATGTGCCATAAGACATTTTTTTGTTCGTACACACTTAATTTTTATTTTATTTTTTTGTAAGGCAAATTTCTTTAGACCTATTGTCGATGAGACTTGAACCCAGACCTCCCAACCCTAGGTGTTCCTAAAGGATGCACTTAAGTCACCATAACAACATTAACCAATATGAAATAGAATAATCAATGAGTTGTAAAGTTGTCTACAACTATAGATCATACAAAAAGTTCACTTATTCCATATCAACAAACCAAACGTTCAATGAACCATTCAGCGGAAGTTCATTTTTCTTCGTTTATTTAATAAGTGCACACTCACGAACAACATTTTGTGTTCATTTAGTCCAACGAACGAACATGAACACATCTTCTGTCAAGTTCATTCATTTATGTTCATTAGTTTATGGTTGTTTTTCTTCACCCCCTCCCCGTTCAATGAACCATTCAGCGGAAGTTCATTTTTCTTCACCCCCCTCCCCCCGCGCGCGGACGTGTTGCATATATGCAACATAATTATTTTGCATATATATAATCCCTAAACCGCAACCCAACCACCCCCACCCCAACCCCCCCCCCCACCCCACCCCAACCCCAAATCTGTGTTGCATATATGCAACATAATTATCTTGCATATGTTGGATATTAGATGTCCTGACCCGACCCTTAGCGTAACCGACCCGGTTTCGACCCGGAAGAGTTAGACTGGAGTCAATGAACTAATAATTAATTAATCGTTAATTAATTAAATCAAACGTTTTAAATAAATAATAATTATTTATTTAATGTAACGAAACAATAATTCGTAAAACGTTTACGAAAACTATCGGCGAATGATTATCTAGTCGTTAAATGGTTAACGGGCTAGAAAGATCATTGGGTTTAAGGGGCTTTAGTCGCGATGGGCCTTGCTTGGACAAGAAGTCAAGGAAAAACTATAAAAGGGAGGGAGGAGAGGATTTCTCCTAACCCTAATCGCGAACCTCTCTCTCCTCCCCTTTGAGCCGTCGTGATCCCTCTCCCCCTCTCTCTCTCTCGTTTCCGGCGCACCACCACCACCTCCCTCCGTCGCTTTTTCCGACGCATACGATGGTGAAACGTGACCCACGTTTGACCGCCGCCGCCGCGGCCCGTGCTGCCGTCGCCGCCGACATATTCGGCAAAAACCACCGCGAGGTGGTTCTCGCTCTACCCGCGCCACCGAGACCGTTATTTGAACCGTCTCGTGCCGCCACCGTAGAACCGAGTGAAAACCCTAAGTGGCCGACGCAATTGTATGCCGCCGTCGTCACGCCACTACGTTCGTCGCTTCCACGCGTGTTGGACTGAATTAATATTGCATCGGTTTCGTCGCCATGCACGACGGAACCGTTCAAACGGAATGCTATGATACATAGCATGGTTTCGTTACCGCCACCACCGCCCGTTCATGAGATGAACGCGCCCGTGGTGCCCGAGATGTCGTCTTCAAAGTCGATTGAAGATTTGACTCGCAGATTCGAGTCGGGCGTTACCGTTTGCCCTAGCGCCAGTTCGTCGAACCCCGGTGTCTCGAACGGTTGTTCGGACTCCGCCAAGGTATATCTAAATTGTTTAGATTGTTTAAATTTATTTTTCAGTATTTACACGTACACGGTGATCAGATCCTGTCTACGGTTTTTACTATATTCGTGTTGTAAAACTTATTTTCCGCTGCGCAATTAATCTGATTAATTGACCCGTTAATTTATTCGGTAAAAATTGTAAAATGGGCAACCCGGATACCCACTGTAAAACCCAACAGTGGTATCAGAGCCACGATCACCGCGCGTAAATCTGAACCGGTCTTTTCGTAACCGGTGGTTCGCAATTTCGATTCGTTTCCAAATTGCGAACGCAATTACTTGATTAATTCTAATTAATTCATTGTGTGTTCCTTTTAATTTAATTAATGTTTTGGCGTGTTGTATTTCTCTGATTGGCTTAATTGTTGACCCAGTTGTATCTTTATTTGGTTTTGGTGGACCCGCCGTTTTTCGGGTTTCAAAGTTGTAAATTAGAGCTAGGTTTACTAAGTTGTTAGTAAATTGTAATTTTATAAAAACCAAGACCGAAGATGAGGCTAAACGTATCGCAAAATTTAATTTATTATGCGGCCACATAAACGAGAGTCGCGACTGAGACTTCGCGATTGACAACCGTTGTCAGTTTGGTTACACGAGTTTATGTTATCTAGCATGACACCGGATTTTCGGTATAACTTTACCGAGATGGGAGCGTATGAGATCATGAGAAAACTCAAAGATATGTTTGATTTGAGCCAGAGGGGTGAACGATGTAGGGCACTTCAACATTTTGTGAACTGCCACATGTCGCCTAATTCCTCTGCCTATGATCATGTCATGATGATGAAGGGGTACCGCGACAGACTGATCGACCTCGGCTACTCCATTCCTGAGGGGATGACTCTTGACTTTAGATGAGGTTCTGACATTGTTTCCAAATGTCAAGATCAGGACCACACCGGCTGTGCTCAGAGTTGCTGATACAGGTATCACCAAGACCAAGAACAAGGTCAAAGAGACCAAAGGCAAGAAATCATTGGCGCCTCCTCCTCAGGAGCGTCAATGCTTTGAAAGTAATTAGATGGGCCACTGGAAACGTAACTGCCCCGTCTACCTTCCTAAGATCAAGATGACTAGAAACCCCGGTAAGGGTTGCTCATCAGGTATGTCAATAAATGTTATTGAACTTTTCACTGTTTCCTCCAATGCATGGGTATTTGATACCGGATGTGGTTTTCACATTGTAAATGTTTTGCAGGAACCTGAGAAGTGGAAGAAGATAGAACAAGGCGGTATGGAGCTCATCGTTGATGATGGCAAAAGAGTCCCGGTCTTGGCTACCGGCATATATTCTCTTACATGTCCTACCGGTGTTGTAGTTACTCTAGATAACTGTTTATATGCTCCTGGATTGTCCAGAAACATTATTTCTGTCTCTTCCCTGTTTGAACAAGGTTTTAAGTACAAGTTTAATGGAAATTCCATTTTTACCTACTTTAACGATATCTTTTATTTCGAGGCTAAACCTCGACATGGTATATATGAGATAATTGTTCAAACGCAAGATCAACTCTATCATGTTTCTAAACGAAACAAAGTTGATAACGATTCGTCGTTGTGGCATCATCAACTAGGTCACATAAGCAAAGCTCGCATTAAGAAGCTTCAATCTGCAGGGATTCTCGAATCCACTGATGCAGATACCTTCGGTGAATGTGAATCATGCTTATCTGGAAAACTGACCAAGTCACCCTTCACACATGTTGGTGAACGGGCTAATGATCTGTTAGGACTTATACACACTGATGTGTGTGGGCCCTTTCGGAACGAAACGAGAAATCGGGAACGCTATTTCGTATCTTTCATAGATGACTATAGCAGATATGCTTATGTCTATCTGATGAAACATAAGCACGAAACTTTTGACAAGTTCAAAGAGTTTCAACACGAAGTAGAAAATCAACTAAATCGAACTATTAAGATACTTCGATCAGATAGAGGTGGTGAGTATCTTAGCAACGAGTTCCTCGATCATCTCAAGGCTTGTGGAATTATTTCACAACCCACTCCTCCTGGTATGCCACAGTTGAATGGTGTTAGTGAAAGGAGAAATCGAACCTTGTTAAACATGGTTTGATCGATGATGTGCAGGACTAACTTGTCCCACTCCTTTTGGGGTTTTGCTCTCTTGACCGCCGCTCGCCTAATAAATCTGACACCGACTAAGAAAGTGGATAAGACCCCATATGAGATGTGGCACAATTCTTCTCCTAATTTTTCTTAGCTCAGGGTATGGGGATGCGAAGCATATGTCACTAGCGAATCTGACAACAAGCTTGATTCTCAAGGTGAAAAGGTGATTTTCATCGGATACTATCGTAATACTGGCTATTACTTTTACCATCCTGATGGAAACAATGTTTCTATCAAAAGGAAGGGTAAGTTCCTTGAGAAACAGTTTCTCAACAGAGGAACCAATAGTGATCCAGTGGATCTCGAAGAAGTGCGAGAAACACAAAACCCTGAGACAGTCGTTGGGTCTGACCGACAAGTGGTTGTCACCCCATCAGACCAAAACACAAGCGTTCGCAGGAGCGAAAGGACACATAGGGCACCTATAGATACCTCTGGCATCTAGAAGGTCCCGATGTCCTATTAGTAGCTGACTCAGATGACGAACCTACTAATTACAAAGCTGCTGTGTCAGATCCTGAACCTAACAAATGACTTGAAGCCATGAATGCCGAGATGCAATCCATGCGTGACAATCAAGTATGGGACTTGATTGAGCTACCCCCCGGTTCTCGGGCAATAGGGAGCAAGTGGATCTTTAAAAGAAAAACTGACATGCATGAAAATGTCCAAACCTATAAGGCACGGCTTGTTGCGAAAGGTTTTACTCAAACCCAAGGGATTGACTATGACGAGACCTTTTCGCCCGTGGCCATGATCAAGTCGATCAGGATATTGCTTGCCATAGCCGCATACCATGACTATGAGATATGGCAAATGGATGTCAAAACCGCTTTTCTTAATGGTCAGCTTGCTGAAGATGTTTACATGGTTCAACCAGATGGTTTTGTCCATCCAAAATATCCGAATAGGGTTTGCAAGTTGAATAAGTCCATCTATGGACTTAAACAAGCATCTCGAAGGTGGAATCTTCGTTTTGACCAGAAAGTCAAAGAGTTTGGCTTTGCTCAAAATGAATATGAACCGTGTGTTTACAGAAAGGCAAGTGGGAGCACTATATCATTCCTCATATTGTATGTGGATGATATACTGATCATAGAGAAATGGCTTTCATCTTGTTTCGCTGTGAAGGATATTGGAGAAGCCGCTTATATCCTGGGAATTAAGATTTACAGAGATCGATCGAAGCGACTTCTAGGTCTTAGTCAAAGTACATACATTGACAAGATTATAGCACGGTTCAACATGAGCAACTCCAAGAAAGGAGTCGTCCCTATGACAAAGGGTGCTATCTTGAACAAATCTCAATCTCCTCAAACGGAGAAGGAGATCAACCAAATGGCTTCGATCCCATTTGCTTCTGCTATAGGTTCAATTATGTAAGCCATGCTATGCACTCGACCGGATGTCTCGTTTGCGTTGAGCCTGACAAGTCGATACCAACAGAGTCCCGGTCTAGCTCACTGGACTGATGTAAAGAACATCCTGAAATACCTGAGAAACACAAGTGAGATGTTTTTGGTATATGGAGGAACTGATGAGCTCGCTGTAAAGTGTTACACCGACGCTAGTTTTCAGACTGACCGAGATGACTCTCGCTCGCAGTACAGATACGTATTCACCCTCAATGGAGGTGCTGTTTCGTGGCAATAGATAGACATAAAGGTGCCCTCGTTGATTCCAAGTGTGAAGTGTGAGGCCTTACCCAAACTTACTGTGTGTTTGATTGGTACACTTCGAATCGGATAACGAGAATGTAATCGATGAAACTAATACATGAGAATCCATGTCTCATTATTCATCCATGTCTAGAACGGAAAGGAACATATGAAAAAGATTACCATAAGTCCTCTATCTGCTTGCTTTACAATCAGATATACTTTGGCTGTCGACTTAAAGTGTCGAAACTGGTTGGTGTAGCCATGCATAGCTAGAGTGCCTCTGACTACAAAGCTAATGTGTCGCGATCAGTCCAAGTGGGAGATTGTTGGATATTAGATGTCCTGATCCGAACCTTAGCGTAACCGACCCGGTTTCGACCCGGAAGAGTTACACCGGAGTCAACGAACTAATAATTAATTAATCGTTAATTAATTAAATCAAACGGTTTAAATAAATAATAATTATTTATTTAACGTAACAAAACAATAATTCGTAAAACGTTTACGAAAACTATCGGCGAATGATTATCTAGTCGTTAAATGGTTAACGGGCTAGAAAGATCATTGGGTTTAAGGGGCTTTAGTCGCGATGGGCCTTGCTTGGACAAGAAGAAGTCAAGGAAAAACTATAAAAGGGAGGGAGGAGAGGATTTCTCCTAACCCTAATCGCGAACCTCTCTCTCCTCCCCTTTGAGCCGTCGTGATCCCTCTCCCCTCTCTCTCTCTCGTTTCCGGCGCACCAGCACCACCTCCCTTCGTCGCTTTTTCCGACGCATACGATGGTGAAACGTGACCCACCTTGACAATGGGAATGCGGCTATGCTTCAATCTCTTGAGTTCTCGGTCAAGTATCTCAACAGGTTCTTCGATAAAGTGGAGTGTCTCGTCAACTTGAATCTCATCAAGTGGGACGACAAGCGTTTCATCAGACAAGCATTTCTTAAGGTTACTAACGTGAAACACATTATGCACACTGCTTAGCTCTGCAGGTAGACGTAGACGGTAAGCTACCGGTCCGATTGTCTCAGTGATTTCAAATGGACCAATGTAACGAGGGTTAAGCTTTCCTCGTTTGCCGAACCGGATGACACCTTTCCAAGGTGACACTTTCAACATGACGCGGTCACCCTTTTTAAAGGACAAGGGTTTGCGGCGGTTATCGGCGTAGCTCTTTTGTCTATCCCTAGCAGCTTTCAGTCGGTTACGGACTTGAAACACTTTCTCAGTCGTTTCAAAGATCAGTTCGGGACCAGTCAGTTGACTGTCACCGATCTCAGTCCAGCAAAGCGGAGATCTGCACTTTCTTCCGTAAAGTGCTTCGAACGGAGTGGCTTGGATGCTAGTGTGATAACTGTTGTTGTAAGAGAATTCGGCAAGTGGGAGATGCTCATCCCAATTAGGTCCGAAATCGATCACACATGCACGTAGCATATCCTCAAGCGTTTGGATCGTTCTTTCGCTTTGACCGTCGGTCTGGGGATGATACGCGGTACTCATGTCAAGACGAGTACCCAACGCTTTCTGGAGGGACTTCCAGAAGTTCGCAGTGAAACGGCTATCGCGATCGGATATGATAGATATAGGTACACCGTGACGAGAGACGACTTCCTTCATATAAATCTTAGTCCATCTTTCCATACTATCGGTTTCCTTAATCGGCAGGAAGTGAGCGGATTTCGTCAGTCGATCTACTATTACCCAGATAGCATCACAACCAGATCTAGCTTTAGGCAGCTTGGTGATAAAGTCCATAGATATTTCTTCCCATTTCCATTCCGGAATGATCGGTTGTGTCAGTAGTCCGGACGGTTTCTGGTATTCAGCTTTGACCTTTGAACACGTTAAGCATTTACCGACGTAGGTAGCTACTTCGGCTTTCATGTTCGGCCACCAGAAGTGATCCCGTAGACCATGATACATTTTGTCCGATCCTGGGTGGATGGAATATCTTGACTTATGGGCTTCATCGAATACGAGCTTTCTCAAACCTCCAAAGCTAGGAACCCATAGTCTATCCATAAAGTTCATGGTTCCATCAGGCTTTTCAAGCAGTTGTTTCTCCATACCACGTAGGCATTCGTTCTCCAGATTTTCAGGCTTAAGAGCTTCGATTTGAGCGTCACGAACTTGTGAGTGACGTGAGATTCGAGCGTATGGTCATACTTAATGCTCGAACACGACGCGGTTTGGCATGTTCTTTCCTGCTTAAAGCATCAGCTACAACGTTAGCCTTGCCCGGGTGATAACGAATCTCACATTCATAATCGTTAAGCAGTTCAACCCAACGTCGTTGTCTCATATTTAGCTCTTTCTGGTTAAAGATGTGCTGGAGGCTCTTGTGATCGGTGAATATGACGCACCGAGTCCCATAGAGGTAGTGCCTCCAGATCTTGAGGGCAAAGACAACGGCTCCAAGTTCTAAGTCGTGAGTCGTATAATTCTTCTCGTGAATCTTCAGTTGTCGAGATGCGTAGGCGATGACCTTCTCACGCTGCATTAGTACGCAACCCAAGCCTTGATGCGAAGCATCACAGTATACAACGAAATCGTCGATTCCGTCTGGTAAGGACAGGATTGGGGCGTCGCAAAGCTTTTGCTTCAACAACTGGAAAGCAGCTTCGGTTTTATCATCCCAGATGTACTTCTTATCTTTCTGAGTCAAGGCGGTAAGCGGCTGGGCTATCTTGGAAAAATTTTCAATGAATCTGCGATAGTAGCCAGCGAGACCTAAGAATTGTCGAATCTCGGTTGGGGTCGTGGGAGTACTCCAATCCTTGATTGCTTCAACCTTAGCCGGATCAACGTGAATACCTCGGTCGTTGATCACATGACCCAGAAAGTGTACTTCGCGAATCCAAAAGTCACATTTGGAAAACTTCGCGTAGAGCTCCTCTTTCTTCAACAGTTCTAAGATGAGTCTCAAATGTTCTTCGTGTTCTTTCTTATTACGCGAGTAGATAAGAATATCGTCGATGAACACGATAACAAATTTGTCCAAGTATGGTTTGCACACGCGATTCATTAAATCCATGAATACGGCCGGTGCGTTAGTCAAACCAAATGGCATAACGAGGAACTCGTAATGACCATAGCGTGTTCTAAACGCTGTCTTCGAGACATCTTCATCTCTAACTCGGAGTTGGTGGTACCCCGACCTTAGATCGATCTTGGAATAGAAGCATGATCCTTGAAGCTGATCAAATAAGTCATCGATCCTTGGAAGCGCGCGGGTAACGGTTCTTCACAGTCAGTTTGTTCAACTCTCGATAGTCGATACACATCCTGAACGTTCCATCTTTCTTCTTCACGAACAACACGGGAGCACCCCATGGGGAGTGGCTTGGACGAATAAATCCCTTATCTAGCAACTCTTGTAGTTGGCTAGACAACTCCTGCATCTCAGACGGTGCCAGTCGGTAAGGGGACCTGGCAACGGGGGCGGCTCCGGGTGTTAGGTCGATGCGAAACTCAACCTGTCGTGTTGGAGGTAGGCCTGGCAATTCTTCTGGAAAAACTTCCGGGTATTCGCAGACAACAGGAACGTCTACAATACGCTTCTCCTTCGGTTTCTTCTCAATGACATGAGCTAGAATGGCATGACATCCTTTGCGAAGGAATTTTCGTGCCTTCATAGACGATATGATATTTAGTTTGG
>JBCNJP010000002.1:1016416-1032416 GCA_039602395.1 Deinandra increscens subsp. villosa
TAGCTGAAAAGTT
This sequence comes from Deinandra increscens subsp. villosa, assembly GCA_039602395.1. Taxonomy (NCBI): domain Eukaryota; kingdom Viridiplantae; phylum Streptophyta; class Magnoliopsida; order Asterales; family Asteraceae; genus Deinandra; species Deinandra increscens. The sequence goes on from JBCNJP010000002.1 coordinate 1,016,430, forward strand.
GGTTGCTAGCTGATAAGCTAGCTGGTAGCTGATAAACTATAAACTAGCTGATAAAAAATAACGTTTGGTAAAAACTAGCTAATAGACTAGCTGAAAAATATATAATGACATAAAAGTACATTTCATAAATGTAAATAAAGGTACTTATTTATAAGTTAAGGAAGGGTAGAACTGGAAATATTATAAAAGCTAGTTGAAACGCTACTCCAACTAGCTTTTCAAAAGTTAGCTTATAAGCTAGTTTTTTAACGTTACCAAACAGGGCTTTTAAAAAAAGCTAGTTTTTTAAAAAAAAAACTTGTTTGGTACGTCAAAAAAACTAGCTGATAAGCTAGCTTATAAGCTAACTTATGGCGCGCCAAACACAACCTTCATAGGTCTGTTCCTTTACGGTACACCTGTCCCCAACATAGCAGCTTCACAGCTTCAGAGTTCATCAGTTGTGTCCGCAGGTATTAGTCGTGTGTGGACTGGTTCAAGACTTCATCTTGAGTAGTTTTAGGATACTATAAGTAAAAAAAAAACTAAAAAGTGACATGTTCTAAATTGGCTTTTTTGTTTTGGTGTAGAATCAGGGTACTAAAAGTAAAAGGTATTTTCTAACATGTGTCAAAGGTACACATAAGGTAAGGTGTAATAAATACACATCAAAAATTGATAAAATAACAAGATTCTTTTTGAAAATTGAAAAAGATACTAAAATTCATTTTGAAAAATGAGAAGGTACGAAGATTTTTCTTGAAAAATATATTTTTCAATTTTCGAGATACATTTATTAAACTTTTTTCAATTTTTAAAATATATTTATTAAACCTTATGTTTGCCCTAGGACACATATTAAAAAATCCCAAAGTAAAAAGTTTCTTATACAATAAATGAAGCTATGATTAAACAAAAAATAAGTTTTACTAAATGAACAATTTTAAAAGGATCTTTTTGGTCAAAATTAGGGTTGTTCACGATCTGAACCGAACCGAACGGACCTTTGCTCGTGTTTGGTTCGTTTACAAACCGAACCGAGCATTTTTTCAACCGATCCAAAATCAAACGAGCGACTTTCAATTCGAGTATTTTTCGAGCGATCACCGAGCAAATTTCGAGCGTCGCAGAACAAAAAGGAAAGTGACGTGGGTGGTGATCTGACATAACACATTCATCCATGTTTCCAATTTTAACACATTTTGTCCAATAACTAACACATTAGTCTTGTTTGTATTTTATTAGACCAACTAACACTAATAATGAACTGATATAATTATAATGAATGCACTCTTTCTTTTTTTACCATTTTCCCTTTGTACATGTCCTCGATGTTTACAAAAATTGGATGTGTTTCGGAACTATTCTTTCGCTTTCCATTTCTAGTTGCATCAACATATTTACTTACGTTTTCCTCATTTTTTACTTCATCAACTAACTCATAACTCTCTCCATCACTTAATTCAACATGAGAAGTCTCGAAACCATTGGATTCTTTGTGAAAATACATTCTATATAAGAAAAAAAATTATACAAAGATTAATAAAAACAATGACAATGAAGGAGGCTAGAGAGAATGAAAGCTACAAAGATGATAAACTAACATATTAAACTTACATCCAAAGTCAAATATTAAGTGCAAAGAATTTTTGGAATAATGGAAAATCTTAATTCCAATTCTAATTCCTTACATAAAAAATAAAAATTGATAAAAATAAAAATAAAAATATATAAAATAAATAACTAAATGTATATATATAAATTCGAGCGAGCATCGAGCGAGCGCACCTATGCTCATACTTGGTTCGTTTTACAAATCGAACCGAGCCGCTTGGTTCGTTTTTAAAGCGAGCGACAATCGAACGAGCATTTTTCGAATATTTTTCGAACGAGTTCGAACGAGTTTCGAGTTTCGAACTTTTTGGACAGCCCTAGTCAAAATGATTGAGGGTTGAGTTGTTTGAGTTGGGTCATTTGAGACCAAATGGTCATGTGAGATGTATTTTTTTAAATATTAAAAAACCAATCTTCTGAATTTTAAGGGGTCGTTATCGCGACTTGTTATCTCGTTTTGAACTGTTTTTTTTTGGCAAAACTAATTGTTTATATATAATCACCCATAAATTTCAATTAATTTAGTAATTTAGGCCTCAATGTTTAACTAAAAAACTCCCTTTGCTCAATTCTTAATTCCAATCATCGACTAAAAATTAAATCTTGAAAACTTAGAAACACAAAGAAAGCCCCAATACCGTACACCGGATTCAGTTCTGCCGGTAAGCTATATACTCCGCCAGCGCCACCAACGGAGCCACCGCCTTCTCCGACCCAAACTCCTCCAACTGCCGCTTCGCCTCCGCCAACAACTCCTCCGCAAACCGCCGCGCTTTCTCCAACCCCATCAGCTTCGGATACGTCATCTTATCCGTCACCAAATCTTTCCCCGCCGTCTTCCCCAATTCCTCCGACGACTTCGTCACGTCCAAAATATCATCCACCACCTGAAACAACAACCCGATACACCTCGCGAATTTCCTCAACTTCTCCACCTGTGTCTCGCTCCCGCCGCCCAATATCGCCCCTAAAACAACCGACGCCTCCAACAGCGCCGCTGTTTTATGCACGTGGATGAATTCAAGCCGGTCGAGTCCGATGTTTTCCCCTCCGGTCGAAATAATGTCCACCACTTGCCCCGCCACCAGCCCTTCGGTCCCGATTGACTTCGCGAGCTCCCCGATTGCCGCCATAACCCGACCCGGCGGAGCCCCGACGGTGGAGGAAGAAACATGCTCGAACGCAAACGCTAAAAGCGAGTCGCCGGCGAGGACCGCCACGTCCTCGCCGTAAACCTTGTGGTTAGTCGGCTTTCCTCGCCGGAAATCGTCGTTATCCATACACGGAAGGTCGTCGTGAATCAACGACATCGTGTGTATCATCTCCACCGCGCACGCCGCCGGCATGGCGGTGGATTGGGTTCCCCCGACGAGCTCGCAGGCGGCGATGCAGAGGATGGGTCTCACGCGCTTGCCGCCGGCGAGGAGGGAGTAACGCATGGATTCGTGGATCGTGGGTGGGGTTTTCATCGGAATGGATTCGTCAAGCGCGTGGTTTACGGAACTCGCTTTTTCCGTCATGTAGGCGTTGAAATTGAAGGTGGTTTCGTTTTGAGACAACGTTTGTTGGTTGATAATTGCGGCGGAAACGGAAGGCTTGGATCTGTGGTGAATCTTGAAATTGGGTTGACGACATTTGAGGGGGGTTGTGGAGATTAAGCCAATGAATGATGAAGATGAAGATCCGTTGGTTATGAAACGTGTTTGAAGGAATGGATCGAAGAAACTTAAAGTTCTCATGATCAATTGTTAACAGGGATGGAGTGTGTGTTTTTAAGTGCAGGGTAGCAGCAACAAATGGGGATCTCCGGAGGCTAATCTGTAATCTGTTGGGTCATGTCATGTGGACCGAAGGGTGCAAATTGTAATTTCGACTCCAAAAGGGGGAAATAAGGGCGTCCATAAAAACTTGAAAGGGAAACGTCATCCTACCCAATTAACATTCATAAAAAAGGGCCAACAAATTTTTATTTTTATTCACAAGCTATCCATAAATAGAAGATTAGACAAAGTAAGAGAGGACAAAGTAGTTCAAAAATACAACCAAAACAATCTCATATAGGGTGTAACCACATAAAATACGAATTGACGTTAAATTTAAAAGTTTTTAAAACTAAAGATTTTGACGTAAACTATTAAGTGTTAACTTAAAATATAAACTAAGGGAACAAAGGTTACTAAAAATCTTAAAGTTATGTGTTAAGTGTTAACTTAAACTATAAATGAAGGTTTAAAGATTTAGAATATGCTCTTCAAAGGGTGGGTTCATTGTAAACACTTTCATATGTGAAAGTACTGTATTTCACATTGTTTTTCACATGTGAAATTTTCTAAACAATGAGAAAAATAAAATAAAAAGAAAAAGAAAATTAATCACAACCATTAGATCAAGAGATCTAATGGTGAAAAAAGGTGTCTACCTGTCTACACGTATAAGGGTGTCTACAATGAACTTTTCACGCTCTCCAAAAATATTATTTCACTTATTTGTCCCTCGGTTCGGTTCGGTTTTTCTAATTGTTCGGTTTGGTTCTTAATAGACATGAAACCGAAACCGAACCAATAATTTTCGGTTCGATTTTTTTCGATTTTTTTTCCGATTCGGTTTGATCGGTTTTGTCGGTTCCGGTTCGTTTTTTTTCAATTTTTTGGTTACCCCTAAATTCTCACATGTTTAATTAGAAACTACTCCTCTATTGATTCCATGTGACGTGTAGCCGAGATCTATTACACAACCAAAGGGATTCAAGGACTTTAATTTTCTCACTTGTTTTGGTCTGAGAGGTTAAACTTGGTTGAAAATCATTTTTTTTTCAGGTCAAATGCTCCATATCGTTGTTTGTATTATCAAGTTGACGATTTTATTTTTCTTCATTGTACCGTCTTTGTACTTCTGTATTTCCAACCAAGTTGATTTTTACTTTTGTTCCTTGTACCGTGATGTACTTGTGTATTTCCAAGGGGTCATCCACACCAAAAAAAATTAATATATTAACTTTGCACCATTGTGTAACTGTATACCAAATACTTTGCACAAAGTGACAGATACTACATTATTTCTTTCTAAGGTTATTTGTAATAGAATAAACTTCTTTTTTAGTCCTTGATGTTTGTTCTTTCTAACCATTTCGATCCAAAGATTTAAAAAATCTGAATCTAGTGCCTCACATTTCATTTTCATTTCAATTTTGATCCCAATAGTAGCATTGTCTAATTTTTTCTATTAAGTTTATATTAAAAGACTATAATACCCTTATTTTTTTCTCAAACTCAAAATTTCTTTTATTAAATAAAAATGTATAAAAACAAATAAAAAAACTCTACTTTTTCACACCTGTGTGATGATTCTGGTATCCAATTAAATAAGAAACCCATTGCTATTTAGGTGTTTTGGATTGAAAGAAGCTTACCCTTTAAACTTAACAAGATGGTGACCCGCCCGAGCTTCGCGGCGGGCCACCCATTTTCCGAAACGCCGTGGTTAAAGTCGAAAACTCTAAAAGTGAATTAAAAGTTAATCACGTGTCGTAAAAACACGTAGCCATGTATCGTCATACGTGACCTAACACATGACCACGTGTCACAAAAGCTAGCTTTTTTTTTAAAAGTCCCGTTTGGTAACGTCAAAAAGCTAGCTTATAAGCTAGCTTTTGAAAAGCTAGTTGGAGTAGCTTTTCAACTAGCTTTTCAACTAGCTTTTATAATATTTCTAATTTTACCCTTCCCTAACTTATAAATAAATATCTTTATTTACATTTATGACATGTACTTTTATGTCATTTTATATTTTTAAACTAGTTTATCAGCTAGTTTTTACCAAACGTTATTTTTTATCAGCTAGCTTATAATTTATCAGCTAGCAGCTAGCTTGTCAGCTAGCAGCTAGCTTGTCAGCTAGCAGCTAGCTTAGTATGTTCTTACTGTTTATCGGTTATTTCTTTAATGCACAATTAATTTTTTGGGCTAATTAAAACCATTATTTCATTCGATAATACATTTCATCATACAATATTGCGTTTTCATCAAATCTTTTAATCTTTTATTTCTGTAACTATAAACAATCGAGTCAAAATTTTGGGCTAAACGCCTAAACCCCATTACTTTATTTGATAAAACTAAAGACCAAGCCCTGAGTAACCCTTATAACAGTTCATTTTCATAGTTTTAAAGGTTAAAAGGCCAAATTATGAAAGACATATACCCCATTGATGAGATAACCAGCATTAAAGCTGGAACAGTGACGCACCAGCACCAGATGTGATCTGTGCAACTCTCTCTCTCTTTCTCTTGATTCTTAAAACTGTATCATCTATACAAAACTGAACCATCTATGGAAAATCAAACAAAACTAAGACCTTGTAAATCCACCATCTAATCTTTGACCCCCACCAACACATCCCCAAGATTGAAAAAAGGAAGGAGAAATATTAGCCTGAACCTGAGCGTAAGTTTGTGAGGGGGCATTCACGATTCATAATCATCACGCTGGTGACTGTAGGACAATGTGTGCTTTGCTTTGAAGGACACCATGGAATTAGAAAGGCGATTCATGATTCATGGTGGTGGTGACTGTTGGACAATGAGTGCTTTGCTTAATGGACACCATGGAATTAGAAAGAGGATTTATGTGGCTGGTCTATCACCTGGTGATGAGCATCTTGACACATCCTTGCTATTTTGTACAAGTACATCATGGTTGATAGATGCCAACTGTGATAAGTTCTGCATACAAATAAATATTATCATATCCCCTCATTCCATGAAATTGGTAAGATTCGACTGTTTAACATACTGATTCATGAAATTATTTGTAAATATACCAAAAAATATCTCATACACCCTTCAAGAGGACAAATTAGAACCTCAATCTTCAACCTTATGAATCGGGTTTTGTTGCTCTAAAGAGTAGAGTATTGGGAGTATGAGAGCACACCTTACATACCCAACATCCCAATGGATTAAAGAGGTTGCTCCCAAAGAGACTCTCGGCTCCAAAAACGATTCTATTTTTTATAGTTCAGAAAATCATGCAAGAAATTCCAAGCATCATACATAAAAATAGACATGTAGACAAATGACAAGTACTCAAGCAATAAAGCATATAAACATACAAGCAAATAAAGGAAGAGTATGACAATAGAAGTCTCTACTGCTAGAGTAGTAGATGAGACTAGAGGCTCGCCTAGGCAACCTAATCTAAGTACCGGTCAAACTTCTATACCACTCCTAATAGTCCTAACATTTATCCAATGTCTCCGAGAACTCCTACCACTGATCATGTCCATTCCATTGATAGGCACAAGTCAGACATATCCTGTCTAATCTTATCCTCACATGTCAGTTTCAGCCTGCCCCTACTCCTCTTCTCGGGTGGCCAGCAATCAGTTTCATATATCATAACAACCACCCTATAGAATATCCCTTTTAGTCTCTCTAGTAACCTCTTGTAGCACAGAACGCTTCTGGCTACTTCTTCCAACCTCCATAAATGCGGGGGGTTACATCGCAGTCAATGTCCATGTCACTCTCTATGAACAATCCTAAATAATTAAACTTAGTTGTCTATGGAACAACATGGCCTCCAATAGTCATTGAGCACCATCCTCATTGGTGGCCCCACTAAAGTTACAGTACAAATACTAGGTTTTAGTTACTGATGCATAGCCTTTGACTGTTCGCCACACCTCCAACCGCATGTTCAGGTCTTGCTTATGTTCCACTACAAACAATATCATCTGCAAAAAGCAAGCACCACAGGACAGTCTCCAAAAATGACTTCAAAAGTTCATCCAAGACTACTGCAAAAAGGAACAGACTCAATGTAGATCTTTGGAGGAGTCTCTTCTCCATAGGGAAAAAGTATGTGTCCTCCACAGGCACTCAAGCACTTTGCCTTTGCACTACCATACATATCCCTTATTAAGTTGATATACTTCCCAGGAATACCTCTTAACTCCAGATTATCTCAAATCACTCGACATGGCACACTATCATAAGTCTTTTCAAGGTCGATGAACACTATATGCAAGCCCCCCTTCCTTTCCTTATCTTTCTCCATGCGCCTCCTTAGAATGTGAATCGCTTTTGTAGTTGATCACCCCAACATGAAATTAAATTGGTTCACCATAACTTGTATTTCTCCTCTTAACCTAGCCTCAATCACCCTATCCTATAATTTCATGGTGTGACTCGGGAGTTGTACCCACCGGTAGTTTCCACAGCATTAGCCATCGTATTCGTTCTTGTAGAGCGGAACTAAAACAGTACTCCATTAATCTTACATCTTACCAGTTTAATATAACAATGAACAAATTTGAAAGCCACCAAACTTCTTTCTCCAAGCATTTCCACACCTCTATGCGAATGTTATGCAGGCCCACTGCTTTACCCTTCCTATCTTCTTAAGAGCTCTCCTAATATTCTGTGATGATGTTGCAACGATAACAATTATATATTTGGTGTCGTTGGATAATTAAACGGTTGCCAGCTTCATGAGGATCCCTATTTTTGTTTACAATATCGCGGAAATAGGTTTGCCATCCCGCATCTCGCGTTCAAATAATGTTCATCCTCACTCTTTATGAACTTCACTACTCTTAGATCTTGTATCCTTGGCTCCATAACTTCGGCTATCTTGAACATGTTGTCCCTCCCTCTTTGGTCTCTAATCGCTTATACATCTCACCCTATGCAATGTTCTTTGCTTTAGAAACCGCTTTCTTGGCCTCTTTATACATCTCCTTTAAGCTTACCCGTTCATCTTTGTCGGTGCATCGCACCATCACCCTAAAACACTCTTGTTTTGCCCTTACCTTGCCATGTACATCTTCGTTCCAATACCAGGACTCCTTATGTTTGTCGGCCTTTCCCACAGCGATCTCAATTGTCTCATTCACTACTTGTGTAACATTGTTCACCATGAACTCCCACATCAAGTTTTCTTCTCCACACAAATCCATAGCTCCACCCAAAAAGGACCTTATTTTTTAACATTGTGATATTTTAAGTAACCCAACCTAAACCTAGGTTTAATTGTCCTCCTACCATCCACCATCTTTCTCACGGTGATATTTGTCACCAACAATCAATGTTGAGCCACCACCGTGGCACCAGGTACGTCCTTAAAATCTATCCACTTGCTACGATCTTCTCACTGCATCAAAAAGTAATCAATTTGCGTGTCATGCCGCCCATCGATAAATGTGATTAAAAGTGAGTCCCTCTTCTATACCTAGGTTTTGTGCTACCACAAAATCTAGAAGCTCCCCAACACTCTCGTTTTGAGTCCCATAACCAAAGCCCACGTGCACCAATGGAAAACCATCATTCTCCTTACCAATTAGCCCATTAAAATCTCTAATTATACAGCTTTTTGTAATCGCTCGACATGGCAATCACAACATCCCCTTCTAGACGATCCCAAAAATCTCTCTTCTCATGGTCCCTAAACCTACTTGTGGTGTGTAAACACTAACTACTAGTACTTTCTCTCCTAACATTATCCTTAACAACATGATTCTATCGTTCCCTAGAAACCAATAAAACCTACCTTATTTTTGGCCCCGTCATACCCCGAAAAACAAAAATCTACCCCATGTAACAAATTTAATTAAGTGTATATTTAATGCATAAACCATCCGGTCATATTATTCAAAAAGTTACATTATTAATTAAATAATATGATTTTTATAAATATATTTAACATGCTAATTACTAAAAAAAGATCTAAAATAATAGGAGAAAAAGTGTCTTAAGGCAATCCAACAAGACCTGTATCAAAATGTTATATGTTTTGACTTATTACCCATCCCAACTTGATTTGACTCATATTTAACTGTCTATCCAATATCTAAGATACCATTCATAAAGAAAATACATAAAAATGTTGTCGACTCAAGTCAATATCATCAATTTATATGCGATGATGATTAATGGCAAATAGGTAGACTAACATGTAAATTGTAATTCAAAACTTTTTTCCCATAATGCAGATTAAGAAATACATAATAGAGACATTGTAACAACATTCTTAACTTTCTTGTGGGACACTTGAAAAAGAAGAATGTTTTGACTCAAGCCAATGTCATCAATTTATATGGGATTATAACATGTAAACTTAATTCAACTTCTTTTTTCATATTGCAGTTTAAGAAATGCAGCATAAAGACATTGTAACAACATTCTTATCTTTCTTGTGGGTACCTCGAAGAAAAGAATGTTATTCAATTCAATATCATCAATTTATATGTGATGATGATTAATGTAAAATAGGTAGACTACCATGTAATTGTAATCCAAGCTTTCTTTCATAATGCAACTTATGAAATGCAGTATAAAGACATTGTAACAACATTCTTATCTTTCTTGTGGATACCTTGAAAGAGAAGTTAATCCAGGAAAGATCATCGCACGCAGATGCTTTAAAGTCTGCAAGATCTACACATTCGTCCAACTTCTAGAAAGGGGAGACACATAATGAGTTTAAACAAAATTACAAGGGTTACTCATTCGTTAATAAACAAATAAACGAATTCTAGTGTGAGCAACGAATACTGTGAGCCCAAAACACACTATTGGTTAACAAAGTTGTACCTCTTTTGGGTCTGAGAAGAATTCAGAAGTGTCAGAAGCTTCATCACTGCAGTCTTGATCATCAAATGTTCCACTTGAACTATTACTATTTCTTGAAACAAAATAACTGGTATCATCTATGCCATTCGGATGTGGTACAAACGCCACCTGTATGAATGTATGCAAACTTAGAAACACAGACTTGCAACAATTTCCACCCACTTACTTATTAGTGTTGTTGGTTCCAGTCCCCCCAGATATGTTTTATCTCTATTGGGTCAAACGGGTAAAGTTAGACTAAAAGAAAGCTGGTCAAATAGATTGAACGATATAACTTTTGTAGTTATATTTGACATACTAGTTGCTAAATCAAAAAATATTAATTAATTTTGATCAAGAATTGTTCCAGTCAAGCCCAGGCCGACTCATTACCTGGCCCGCCTGACTCGCTACTTCTAGTGTATGAAAATGACCTACCTTTTGCATGGAAAGGGTATCCCAATTTACACCCTTGAAAAATGGATGTGCTTTTACCTGTTAAACAGTAGTTTAACATTCAGTTTATAATAAACCAATTATAACAGATAGAGTTTTAAACTAAATAATCCAACCTCTGATGATCCATGTACTCCTAGACGCTGATTAGGGTCATGAATAAGAAACCTAATAAAGAAACTCGCTTTAGATCAAGTACTTGTAATGTCTAAAATCTAAGCAAAAATTGTTTTTTCAGTAACCAACCTGTTAATCATGTCTTGTGCCTCATATGACATCTCGTTTGGAATAGAAGGCCATGGAATTTTCACGTTAAGAATGTTATAGAATATTCTCTGCAAATTATTTTAGTAAAAAAACTATATGTAAATAATGTATGCCCATGTGATATATATTTGAGTTATCTAAGTTAAAACTAATACCTCCGGATGGTCTGAGTTGAAAGGTGGGGTTCCAGTAATTAATTCAAACAGAATGATTCCAACTGACCACCAATCAGCAGCATAACCTGCATCAATGCTTATAACACATGTCAGTTTATCTGTTACAAAAATATTTTCAGCTAAATGAAATATCGCATTATTATCTTTTCTAACCATGTTCGGTTCCAAGAAGAATTTCTGGAGCCAAATAATCTGGTGTACCAACAGCTGAACGCTCTCTCTTATCTACACCCAATTCATTTTCAAGGTGATGATCATTTGAAACTAAAACTCCGTTTGAGTCGGTTCTAGTTAGATCACTTGTACTGTTCATTAGACCAATTTTAGACAGTCCGAAATCTGTAAGCTGGTTAAATAAAACATAATTAAGAAATACTCTATTAAATGGTAAATGAGTCAACGACTTCTCTAACCAATTATCTCTAATGGTTTAAAGTACTCCTTCGGTCACAACAAAAATGCAAAAAAAAGGCTTCATTTTGTAGTGACCCATGAAAAATGGAACATTTTTTTTTATGAAGTTACCAACAATAATCATGTATTTCTCATCACAAAATTAATGGAAAACTTCAGAATATATTATACACCTTGATATGCCCATCATGTGCTATCAATATGTTATCAGGTTTAAGATCCCGATGGACAATTCCTAAAGAATGAAGGTATTCAAGAGCAAGAACCTGCAAATGCAATAAAGTATGATAAAAAAAAATATCTAACAATTTTAAACAAATCTCATAAATAAACTTATTGACGAACCAGTTCTGCTATGTAAACACGTGCTAGATCCTCCTCAAGACAACCAACATTTCTTAGCAAAGAAAAAAGATCCCCTCCATTGAGATACTCCATCACTAAATAAAGGTTGTCTCTGCTAGTAAATGAATAAAAAAACCGGACCTACACACAAAAAAAATCATCAAAGAATATTCATGGATTTTAAATTATATATAACAAAAGAAATAGTAAATTACCACAAACGGGTTTCGTACTGTGATCAGTATGTTACGTTCAGCAACTATCCTCTCAATATCATTTTTTCTAAGTATATCCATTTTCTTAAGCATCTGTATAAGCAATTGGCTAATCAGCTATATAATTTTCACAATTCAGAAAGTTCTATATATTTCATAAAAATACCTTTATAGCAAACAAATCCCCAGTAGTACGTTTGCGTGCAAGAAATACTTTACCATAAGCACCTTTGCTTATTGGTTTAATTATCTCAAAATCATCAATACTTGTTCTCTCTTTATGTAAAGAATGTGAAGGAGTTGAGACTGAACTGCTTTGAGATGCAGTATCCAATAAAGAAGGATATCCAACATCAGTCGTTCTTTTATTTGCGTCCTCAAGTTCACATGAAATTATATATTTCTCTCTGCAAAAATATAACAAAATGTAAATATAAGAGCATGGTCACTAAAAATACAAATCCATGTATACTTTCTCAAGATTACCGAACAAGTTTTTCTATTCTGTGCCCAAATGTATCTATAACAAGAGCTTTATGCTTGCTATGCTGTAAAACATCCTGCAAGTCTTCCATACAATTAAGCAAGATTTCAGTTGCCTTTTCTACCATAAGATCTGTGTCAGCTGCCACACAAGCAATGTCCCTAAGGTCAGTCATCTGCATGAAATTGAAATTGGATGCACTCTATTATATGATAAAAATCTGCATAAAAAAGGCGTTATAGTAGCAAAATAAGTGGACAGTGTACCTGTTGCACATCTTCTAACTCAGAAGAGTTGTTATGTTCTAGCCAGAATAGATCAAAATTGGCAGCTCTTGGAGTGGAAGAAGCTGATGTCATGCTTCCTGTTGATGATGGACAATATTGACTTTTTACCCCAGGGAAGCCCTTAATATTTACAAAGGAAACAGGGGCTGAGTCTTCTATACATGCAGTGTCCATTTCATGAATATCCTCAAACATTCCTTCAACCCCTTTATTTCTCCATTCACTTATTTTGGGAGAGCAATTATCCAAAGAAATTTGCATTTGTGAATTTTGAGGGCTATCATTATCAGCATGTACACTTGGTGTGCAGGAATCAATGATTTGTTCAAGTATTTCTGATAATCCCATAAGGCTTTCATTTATATCTATACCTTTAATATCACATTTTTCTGCATGAGCGCATATATAAGAATGAGATTCTAAATGAAAAGTTGGGACGTATTCCTCACATATTCTACAAATTACTAAATCATCATTTCCCAAGTTCCTTTCTAGCTCATAATTTTGATGTGAATCCTGAATTATTGGTTCAGCATCAAACTTGTTTAAAACATTGTCTGAATTGGATTCGATAATCCCTAAACTAAGAAGCCAGCTCATTTCATAAGAAGGAATCTTTTCCAAACATTCCTTAAGCTTAAGAAGAGAGGTCTCATCAATGTGCTCATTGTGCTTCTCAAAATGTAATAACCTGGTGCAGCGTGTTAATATAAAAAGCATCCTTGTAAAAAGCCATTTTAATGGGCCTGCTTGGCAATCCTGCCTTTTTCTTGTTAAATCTTGCACAATAATTTCACATTTGGAGCGGAAATCAAGGGATGACATTTCTATACATTCTTTAGAAAGAATCAGAAGCTCACTAATGGATCCCTGTTCTTCTAAAGATAATGCATCTGACTTTTGTGACACTTCATTAACCTCCACTCTGAAATAAGCTAGCTCTGTGTTGACCAACTCTTTTGCAGCATTGAAGTTTGACTGCATTGACCTCAATAGTTCCTGAATGCTGACTCATTAGTACACAAAATATTACACCAAAAAACTGCTCACAGCATAAAAACACAAACTCTTTTGAGGTGTTAATTTGTTATTAAATCTGATAACATCTATTAGCTATAGTATACCTTCAAATCACTAAAGCTATGAGGTCGGGTATATGAAGGTCTAACGCCACCTTTAGGCCCAAGTTCATGTGAAAAGCTTTTCAGCACTTCTGGCATTTTATCAGTTTGCTTTCCAAATGTCGCTTTCCCTATCTTTTGTTGTTTACCTGAAAGAGCTTCCTTGTCAAACGCATCCACTTCAGCAACTCTTTTCTGTCAAAGTTTAGATTAGTTATTCAACAACTGAAATTTAAAAGGTGGAAGCTATGTATGTATCATTTAAACGAAAAAGGCTCATCTGAACATTTATATGAAGTCTCACCTCAGTTTCATGAGGCTTATCCCTGATAGCTTTATCCGAACCTTTGGAAAGATGAGATGTGAACCATCGGGCTACCTTTTTCCCTTTACGGGGTCCTGGTACATACAACCATCCAAAATATGCTCAAACTTTCAAAACTATAAATCATAGAAATAACCAAGGATTTTTTAGAGCAGGTCAGGTCCCTAACATTTTTTGATCATTCAAGCTCAGGTGCTACTGAATGCTGGAATCTTTGATAATAATGACTATTGATTGCAAAATGGACAAGTTGGATAACAGGTCAAAAAGGTAATTATGGTGCTGGGGAGTTTAAACCATTTATGTCCAAAACAATTTTGACATGTTTCCTTATAAGCTACCTTCGATTTTACCAATTTAACCCACTAAAGATGAAACAATACCCGATTCGACACATTCCATAAGAAAATGGACCAAAATCAACAACTCTATTAGTGGTCAGAAACCTGGTCATTTTTACCTTTCAACTTTCTTTCTTTTTTTTTCCTCCTGCAATATGTTATTGATTAAAGAACGCTATTAATTCATGTTTTTTATCAGAACACCACAATTATCCGTTTTCTCTATCAATAGTTCTATCCTTCTGGTTTTCGACAGCTTAACACTTGGACCATCACTCAATCCATGTAAGATACAAAGAATTCAAGTCACAAGGAATAAATGGAATAAATGTATAAAAAAATAATAATAAGATTAACCCCTTGATAAACATCCTAGGTCTTTCAACAGTGAAGGCATGAAGCAAAAATACTTTCTGATAATCAACTAAGACTTATGTACTTCTGTAGTTAGTGATCACTCATAGTTCCCATGTGTCTGATCAAAAACGTCCAGTTAAGGATTTACAGTATCACTCAATTTTGTTCTAGGTAAGCAGTCAACTCACTTCACATCTTGGAGACAACAGACTCAACAACCCCTAATTTTGAATCCTTACATTCATTACCACTCACAGTGAACCACAATTTTGAAACTCAACAGCCTGCTTACTGTTAAATTAAATAAAAGATGATCGAATATACCGGTAATTATCCTAAATATCTAGAGGAATACATACAATATGTCCATTGATTCCACGACAAATTAAACAAATCAACGAATAGATTACGATAACTTCTAGAATACATAATAATTAATTAATTAATTAATCAAAAGCCATCAGCGTCAACGAACCACAACAAAAGTCAGTAAAATCTGTATATACCTTCTCTAGACGAATGAAGCTTTACGAATCCTTTGGCAAACGGCCTCTGATGATTCTGCTTGAAACGACTGGTAATAGACTTGGCATGGAAATTACTTGAGCTGAGATGATGATTATCATTGGAATTAGAGGTTATACGCGTCTTGATTCGATTTAAACCGCTAGGAATCCCGACGGCCTCCGGCGATGTGGAGGATTCGCCGTCGTTTGGAGTCGGTCCGGCCATGGGAATTGTGTACGGATATCCAGTGGTGGTGGTGAGAGTGAAATAATCAGACCTAAAAAGTACGGAGTGGGTGGGGGAGAGAGAGATAACGGAGGGTGTGTTCGAATTCCATGGCTGTTGTGCTGAATGAGTCCGTCACGAAAGATGTATGCAAGAAAGAATATGTCAAAAATCTTAGCATTGATTTTAGAATATGTCAAAAAAATATGGCAAATCTTGCATTTATTTTAAAACTTGTTATAGTTCTATGTATAACTATAGGGTA
>JBCNJP010000002.1:1032916-1106557 GCA_039602395.1 Deinandra increscens subsp. villosa
GGTGTCACAAGTGTTACACCGACGCTAGTTTTCAGACTGACCGAGATGACTCTCGCTCGCAGTACAGATACGTATTCACCCTCAATGGAGGTGCTGTTTCGTGGCAATAGATAGACATAAAGGTGCCCTCGTTGATTCCAAGTGTGAAGTGTGAGGCCTTACCCAAACTTACTGTGTGTTTGATTGGTACACTTCGAATCGGATAACGAGAATGTAATCGATGAATCTAATACATGAGAGTCCATGTCTCATTATTCATCCATGTCTAGAACGGAAAGGAACATATGAAAAAGATTACCATAAGTCCTCTATCTGCTTGCTTTACAATCAGATATACTTTGGCTGTCGACTTAAAGTGTCGAAACTGGTTGGTGTAGCCATGCATAGCTAGAGTGCCTCTGACTACAAAGCTAATGTGTCGCGATCAGTCCAAGTGGGAGATTGTTGGATATTAGATGTCCTGATCCGACCCTTAGCGTAACCGACCCGGTTTCGACCCGGAAGAGTTACACCGGAGTCAACGAACTAATAATTAATTAATCGTTAATTAATTAAATCAAACGGTTTAAATAAATAATAATTATTTATTTAACGTAACAAAACAATAATTCGTAAAACGTTTACGAAAACTATCGGCGAATGATTATCTAGTCGTTAAATGGTTAACGGGCTAGAAAGATCATTGGGTTTAAGGGGCTTTAGTCGCGATGGGCCTTGCTTGGACAAGAAGAAGTCAAGGAAAAACTATAAAAGGGAGGGAGGAGAGGATTTCTCCTAACCCTAATCGCGAACCTCTCTCTCCTCCCCTTTGAGCCGTCGTGATCCCTCTCCCCTCTCTCTCTCTCGTTTCTGGCGCACCAGCACCACCTCCCTTCGTCGCTTTTTCCGACGCATACAATGGTGAAACGTGACCCACGTTTGATCGCCGCTGCATTGAAGCTCGAGACCGCCGTCGCCGCCCGAGCTGCCGCCGCCGCCGAGAGATCCGCCGTCGCCGCGGCCCGTGCCGCCGTCACCGCCGACATATTCGGCGAGGACCACCGTGAGGTGGTTCTCGCTCTACCCGCGCCACCGAGACCGTTATTTGAACCGTCTCGTGCCGCCACCATCGAACCGGGTGAAAACCCTAAGTGGTCGGCGCCATTGTATGCCGTCGTCGTCACGCTACTACGTTCGTCGCTTCCACGCGTGTCGGACGAAATCGATATTGCATCGGTTTCGTCGCCATGCACGACGGAACCGTTCGACTGGAATGCTATGATACATAGCATGGTTTCGTTACCGCCACCACCGCACGTTCATGAGATGAACGCGCCTGTGGTGCCCGAGATGCCGTCTTCGAAGTCGATTGAAGATTTGACTCGCAGATTCGAGTCGGACGTTACCATTTGCCCTAGCGCCAGTTCGTCGAACCCCGGTGTCTCGAACGGTTGTTCGGACTCCGCCAAGGTATATCTAAATTGTTTAGATTGTTTAAATTTATTTTTCAGTATTTACGCGTACACGGTGATCAGATCCTGTCTACGGTTTTTACTATATTCACGTCGTAAAACTTATTTTTCGCTACGCAATTAATCTGATTAATTGACCCGTTAATTTATTCGGTAAAAATGGTAAAACGGGGAACCCGGATACCCACTGTAAAACCCAACAGCATATATATAACCCCTAACCCTCACCCCCCCCCCCCCCATGTTGCATATATGCAACATAATTATAATGCGTATATACAACCCCTGAAACGCACCCCCTACACCTCCCCCCACCCCGCTGTGTTGCATATATGCAACATAATTATATTGCTATACAAACCCCTAACCTGCACCCCCGCCACCGCCACCCCCACCCCCACACAACCCTTGTGTTGCATATATGCAACATAATTATATTGCATATATACAACCCGTGACCCGCACCCCCTCCACCCATGTTGCATATATGCAGCTAGGGGTGAGTATTCGGTCCGAACCGGACCGAACCGGACCGGAACCGGAACCGGAATTGCACGCTTAAGAGAACCGGAACCGAACCGCTAAAACATTTACGGTACGGGTTCGGTCCGGTTAATTTCGGGACGGTTCTTGTACTTGGATCTGTACCGAACCGGAAACAATGTGACATTGGGTGCTTGGGCTTAATACATTGAATGGGCCATTTTTAATATGTGATATTTGGGACGGTTCTTGTAGCCATATTTAAGAATAAAGTGATCCATCAGAATGATT
This sequence comes from Deinandra increscens subsp. villosa, assembly GCA_039602395.1. Lineage (NCBI taxonomy): Eukaryota > Viridiplantae > Streptophyta > Magnoliopsida > Asterales > Asteraceae > Deinandra > Deinandra increscens. The sequence continues at coordinate 1,035,142 of JBCNJP010000002.1, forward strand.
TAAAAAGTGTACCGATCCATAGAAAAAAGTGTACTGATCCATATAAAAAACAAAAAAACTGATCCATAATAATGATTTAAAAGTGCAGCCATAATATAAGAGAACTAGTGCAGCCATATTTAAGAAAAAGTGCAGCCATAATATAAGAGAACTAGTGCAGCAAAATGCTTTAAAAATCCATAACTCAAAATAAGATTGTTTCCAACATTCATGGAACAAACTTAGATAAACTAAATCAAAATGCTTCAAAAGCCACAACCCAAAAAAAATTGTTTCCAACATTCATGGAACAAACTTAGATAAACTAAATCAAAATGCTTCCACACTAATGGAACAAACTTAGATAGTCTTCAACTCTTCAATCAACCACCATAGACTCGATCGTCTCTTCAACATCTAAAATAGTTGAATATTCAAACAATTAGTAATAGTTAAAGTACTTGAATATTATTAATGAATTAAGATGAATTACCCTTTGCAAGCTCGTCGAAATTTTCCGAATTTTCAACTTCATGAATTTGTTTTTTTCCGGGTCGAACCCAATCTTGTGTGCATATTAATGCCTCGACAATTTTTGGTGATAATGAGCTTCTATAAGAGTCCACTACCCGTCCGCCGGTTGAAAATGCCGACTCGGAAGCCACAGTTGAAACCGGAATAGCTAATATATCTATGAAATATAATAACTATTAGCATCAAAAAAAATTCTAAACAAGCAAATAAATAGTAATTATTACCTTTGGCCATCTTTGATAAGGTGGGATATCTAGATGAGTTACCCTTCCACCATTGTAGTATGTCAAAGTTTGGGTCTTTTCTTCCTTCAATGTCATCTTTGAGATATTTTTCTAGTTCAGTTTTCTTACTAGATGACTGAACACCACCACCCCGACGTTGCTCGAATCTAGCCAAAAAAGAATTGTTATCGTGCCTATTCGAAACCATGGTAGCACTTGCACCCCGTACGGGATTTCTAGATCCCGTTGGATACAATGTCTCGTATTCTTTAACCAATAACTCCATCTCTTTTCTCACATCTTCAACCATAGTATCAACATAATCTTGATATTCATCATCGGTCATTTCGGGTCGGGATGCCTTCATCAAATCAACAGTTTTTTCACTCTCAAACACAACTAACTCAAGCTTATATCTCGGGTCTAAGATATTCGCAAATTGAAATAACATATTTTTCTTCTCGGTGTCTTCAAAATATTTGTCAAACTTATCTTGCATCAATGACACCATAGGCCTAAAATCACCAAGTCCCAAATCACTACTTTCTTTATGCTTCTTCTCTAAACTTTCAGAAATATCAACAATCTGACTAAAAACCTCATGTGCTGTGACATAATTTGAGCAGGAAACTTGTTCAGTTTTGTGTTTGAAAATCATAAGTAAAGCAACAATTTGTTTTGCATATGACCAATAAAAACGATCGGGGATGTCATCTAAGTCCTTTCTATAATTTGAATCCTTAAGGGCATATGCATCAAAAGCCATTTCATATACAATTGCTTTTTCTAACATCTCACATGTACTGTTCCATCTAGTACAAACATCAAGTGATAATAAGGCTTTTGAATCAATTGACTTCTCTTTTACACACGATTTAAACGTTGCAAGCCTTGATGGTGATTGCCTTACATATTTAACTGCATTTCGAATGCAATCAATGATTTTCTCTTGAGCTTTCAAACCATCTTGAACAATAAGGTTAATTATATGGGCGATGCATCTAACATGTAGATACTTGCCTTTACTAAGCAAGTTTGGTAACCTATTGCTCAATTCTCTAACTGCCACATCATTTGATGATGCGTTATCCATAGTAAACACCATAACATTTTCTATCCCCCATTCGTATAAACACTTCTCAATTTCGGTAGCAATATTAACACCTCGGTGGCTTAAAATAGGCTTAAAATTAATAAGCCTCTTGTGATAGTTCCACTCGTTATCAATAAAATGTGCGGTTAAACACATATAATTGATACGTTGATTCGATGTCCACGTGTCTGTTGTAAATGACACTCTTGGTTTAGATTTAATGAAAAAACCTTTTAACTTCTTTTTCTCCTCCATATAAAAATCGACAATGTCACGGGCAACAGTAAATCGTGATGGTATCTTAACGTTTGGACAAATCAAATCAACGAACTCCCTAAACCCTTCCCGTTCAACAAATGAAAACGGGAGTTCATCCACAATAATCATTTTGATCAATGATTTTCTAACTTTAGATGGGTCAAACTTCCATGGTTTTAGACTAGTTTGACCATCATCATTCTCTTTCGCACTAAGCTTAGATTGTTTTTTATCAATGTTTTCAGGGTTGTCATCGCACCTTTCTAGATGTTTATTGAGACCCGATGTACCATTTCTAGACGAGTTGCAACATATTGCACGGTTGCAATACATGCACCTTCCTTTCCTTACTCTGGCTTCATCTACAAATTCTGTGAAATACTTCCAAGCAAGCGCTCTTTTCTTTCTCGGTTTGTAAGTTCCTTTACCGGGTCGTTTCCCGGCTTGTTTTTCGTTAATGTTGTCGTTTCCAGCCCCATTGTCGTCACTCGAGTCATCCGATAATATCTCATTTAAATCTGCCATCTACACATAAACACAAACTGTTTATATATAACTATAAGAGTCCACAAACTAAATTCGCCATTCAATATTCAATATTATCCAAAAACTGTGATTAAATCGAATAATAAATTGATCAAAACCTGTGATTAAATCTTGATAATCATTGAATAATAAAACAAAACAGTGATTAAATCGAAGCATCTTAATATATTGATCAAAAACTGTTTTCGACATTCAATATTCAATATTATCCAAAAAAATTTCTATAATAAAACAAAATAACGGTAGAGACAAGAAGCATCAACTTGATTAAATCGAACATTCTCAACAGTAGAGACAAGAAACAAAACAACACCATCGCTAAATCAAAAATCACATAAAATAAGTGTTGCCTCGATGGTTTATCTCTAAAACAACAGTGATTAAATCGAACATTCTCAACTGCCCAACGATGGGAACTAACCTGAGGTGTCGATCTGGTGTCGAAATCGGTGTTGTCGATCCTTCTCAAACTGCCTTGCTCCAACGATGGTGCTAGAAACTTTCTGGTTCGATTGGAAAGTGGTAGGGTTTGAGATGGCTTTCAACGTGGGAAACTGAACAGTCCTATTTTGGTGTAATTCTGGCAACTTTTGAATAAGGAGGCCTCTCATCTTCCAAGACATACTTAAAAAAAAAAAAAGGGTTTTCGCGGTTCGGTTAACGGGACAAACGGGTCGGACTGGTTTCCGTACCGGAACCGAACCGAAACCGTTATATCCTCAAACCAAGAACCGAGAACCGAACCTATAAGGGTTTTCGCGGTTCGGTCCGGTTCGGTTCTATAATTTTATCGGGACGGACCGGTTTTTGCTCACCCCTATATCCAACATAATTATATTGCATATATATAACCCCTAACCCGCACCCCACCCCCGTGTTGCATATATGCAACACAATTGTGTTGCACATGTACAACCCCCACTCCGAGACTCCCCCACCCCACCCCACCACACCCCTGTGTTGCACATATACAACAACGAATAGTCTATACTTAGATACGAGATTATTGATATTGTCAATCGATGCGTGGATCGTTTAAGATATCGTCCGGGTAAGATTACTTTACTCCACAACAATCTACTTGCTATTAAAGGTAGTGTTTTTTACAAATATTACACGTTGCCACTATTATACTTTATGGATTTAGAGTTGTGTGTGTATCCAATATAGAATCTATTAGGTTTATGTGTCGACAGATATTTTTTTCAATTATATTATGTTTTTGTAGTATGAATACATGATGTATATATTACATGTTGTATATATGCTACATCCCTACATTCTTCGTTTATGCAACTCTAGTTTACATAACATGGTGTATTTTAACTGAACGAGACAAGCAAGATGCAAAATCCCAAAAACAAAGTCTAAAGGTATGTATTTTACACCACATTCACAAATACAAAAATTACAACAGACTACAATCAAATTCAATGTAGCAGGTTCACACGTTGAGGTAATGAATCATTTGTAGGCTCAAGCAAAAGATGTCTCTCCAACTCCAATTTACTATGTTTCTTTGGCTATGACTTGGGATCACTTTCATCACTTTAACTTCTTTATTTATCTCACAATCATATGAATATGTGAACCTATTCACAAGAGTAAAGTTGTCAATCCATCTGTCCCATCAAAAATTTAATTGAGTTTCCATCCACTTGTGTCATTGAGGTGGAATTCTGGAAGTGAAACGATTTGGTATATATCTTATGTTTTTTTTTTGTCCTGAAATTTACATATCAACATTATATTAAAATAATGTTGTTTACAACTTTAAAATAAATTGTGTTGCATATATGCATCATGACTGTGTTATGTTGCATATATGCAACATATAGTGTGTTGTGTACAAGCAACATGGTTGTGTTGCATATATGCAACATGACTGTATGTTGTTTATATGCAACATAACTGTATGTTGTTTATATTCAACATGACTAAATGTTGCATATATGCAACATGATTGTATGCTGCATATATTCAACATGACAGTATGTTGCATATACTCAACATGAATGTATGTTGCATATACTCAACATGAATGTATGTTATTTATATTCAACATGACTGCATGCTCCCTATTTGCAACATGATTGTATGTTGCATATATTCAACATGACAATATGTTGCATATACTCAAATATATGCAACATGACTGTATGCATCATAACTTTGCATGAAACAAAAAAAACTACCTTGTGATATACAATTATCTAATAGAGCAGGCAAGCAACGAATTATTCAATAGTAGACCAAAAATCTATATGCAGTTCTTTTTTGGGGTGCGAGTGGAGTTGAGAGGATTATTACTTGTTGAAATAAATAGCTCTCCAAATTGACAAAGTCCTATAGATATGCCGCAACCTTGTGTATACATAGTGTAAATGTCTAGTTTTAGACTTTGAAGGCAACTTGTAGTTCACAAGGATGAAAAGGGCTTTTGGTTCATGGAAATGCACAACAAGTACATAGTGTTACATCCAGAGGTTCCTGTTGACCGAAACGTGGTACGGGATCGCAATTCGCTAGGTCCCTAAATTTCAGTACGAGAGGAGGTAGACTCATTTCGGTTCGCTTCGGTACAATGTACCATAAATCAAAATAGATTAAATACTTCGATATATCAAAATAGATTCAACACACCAAGAATTAACATAAAAATCTCCATTTAATACTTGTACACAAATTATAAGTGAATTACTCACTTTGAAATGCAAACCTAGATCAATAATAATTTATAGGTAATAAACAACAGTAAATGAATTCATCAAATTCACATTAGAAAAGAAAACAGTGAAGGAAATTCACATCTAATACTTATCTCTAGTACCTTTTCTACTCTAGATCAATAATAACTAATATATCAACGCCTCTTTTCTTTCCAATGTGGAATTTTTTGGTACCTTTTCACCTGTATTTTTACATGTGGAATTTTTTGAACAATGAGAAAAAGAAAAAAAAGAAAAAAAAATAATCATAACCATTAAATCAAGAGATCTAATGGTGAAAAAAGGTGTCTACCTGTTTACACTTATAAGGGTGTCTATAATGAACTTTTCAATATATATATATATATATATATATATATATATATATATATATATATATATATAGGGTGAAGTTCATTGTAGACACTTTCGCATGTGAATTAGCTCTTTTTCACATGTGAAAGTTTCTGATTAATGAGAAAAAAAGAAAAAATGAAAAAAGAAAATTAATCACAACCATTAGATCAAGAGATCTAATGGTGAAATAGGGTGTCTACCTGTCTACACTTATGGGGGTGTCTACAATGAACTTTTCACTATATATATATATATATATATATATATATATATATATATATATATATATATATATATATATATATAGGGTTGGGGTATATTGGAAACCTAATTGAGTTGAGGAAACTTTGGAAACCAATTGAGTGGTTGAGATTTGTCCACGTCTACATATCTGTGATAAGGTCCAAGGGCATATTAGTAATCTTCTTCCCATTTACCTTTTCAACCTGCATAAAGTAAATGAGTGGACCTGCTGATGTTGACATAAAGTAACAATCCCTCTTCATTTCTCTCTCCTATCTCCTCTTTCTTCTCTCTTTCTTTCTCTCTCCTCTCTCTTCTCTCTTTATTTCTCTCCTGTCTCTTCTTTTCTCCCTCCTTTATCATTTTTGTCAGATTTTTTTTTTACCTTTTACGACGTTTTTAAAATCACGGGAACATAATACACGTATTTTCACATACAAAATGTTACATACGTAACTTTTTGGAGTCTGATGTAAACAAAAATTTGATAAATATATTTCATTAATTTTTAACAAAAACATTACAATCAACACCATATATCGATTTTTATATATCCAGGGTGGGCGTGTAACTATTTTCTCAGATGTGAAAATTTTACATACGAAGCTTTTATGTGTCTTCTGTAAACAAGAAATTGATAATTTTCAGAGTGCGAGTGTAACTAATTTCTTATATGCGAAATGTTACATACGTAACTTTCCTGTGTCTGCTGTCAAATGAAACAAAATATAAAACACAATTAACAATATATATTTTGATAAAACAAAATATATCAAAAAAAAAAACTTTTAAAAAAATATAACAAGCTACAAAAACATGTAAAACTATTAATGCTTCACTTCTTGATAATCATCTTCATATTTGACACAAAAAGAATACATTCACCTACGAAAAAAAACAAAATTCATTAGTTTTATTTACACATGTCAGAAATATATGTCAAGCATTTAACACATGGTATAGAGACAAAAATAATTTAAAAAAACATCAAAGAAGTTATATATATAACATTATCAAACAACTTACATATGTAACTTGTATATGAACAATATTAAACATATAATCAAGACACTTTAGCATATTTTAGGATCTTTTATTAGTAAAAAAATAAGAAACAAGTGTAATTGATATATACACTTAACACATGGTATATAGACAAAAATAAATAAAAAACATCAAAAAGTTACATATTCAACATAAACAAGTTACATATATAGCATTATTAAACAAGTTACATATGTAACTTGTATGAACAATATTAAACATATATCAAGACACTTTAGTATTTTCTTTTAGGATCTTTTATTAGTAAAAAAAAATCAAGAATCAAGTTTAATTGATATATGCATTTAACACATGGTATATAAACAAAAAAAAACAATAAAGAAGTTACATATTCAACATCAAAAAGTTACATATGTAGCTTTATTAAACAAGTTACATATGTAACTTGTATGAACAATATTAAGCATATCTTCAAGACAATTTAGCATTTTTTTAGGCTCTTTTATTAGTAAAAAAAATCAAGAAACAAAGTTTAATTGATATATGCATTTAAAAACATGGTATGTAAACAAAAAAACTACAAAAAAGTTACATATACAACATTAAGGCAGTTACATATGTAGCATTATCAAACAAGTTACATATGTAACTTGTATATGAACAATATTAAACATATCATCAAGACATTTTAGCATTTTTAGGATCTTTTATTAGTAAAAAAATCAAGAAACAAGTTTAATTGATATATGCATTTAACACATGGTATATAGACAAAAAGAAATAAAAAACATCAAACAAGTTACATATTCAACATCAAAAAACTTACATATGTTGCATTATCAAACAAGTTACATATGTAACTTGTATGAACAAATATTAAACATATCATCAAGACACTTTGGAATTTTTTTAAGATTTTTTATTAGTAAAAAAAATCAAGAAACATGTTTAATTGATATATGCATTTAACACATGGTATATAAACAAAAAAAACAATAAACAAGTTACATATTCAACATCAAAAAGTTACATATGTAGCATTATTAAACAAGTTACATATGTAACTTGTAAGTTACATATGTAACTTGTATGAACAATATTAAGCATATCTTCAAGACAATTTAGCATTTTCTTTAGGATTTTTTATTAGTAAAAAATCAAGAAACAAGTTTAATTAATATATATACATGAAAGGAAGTTGGTGTCGCTAGCCCCGTCAGATTGAGTACAACTTAACAAGAATACAAATTATTATAAAAAATGGTTGAAAGTTAACATGTGGGTTGAAAAATTCCCAAATACAAAATCAATCAACAAACATGAAAGCAATTAGTAAATATTTGTCAATAACTTAACAATGAAATATGATTATGAACCAAAAAATTACAAACCAGGTAGTGACGGAAAAATATATAAAAATCAAGCAGGTCTGCTAATATAATATATATACTTTATAATATAATTAATATAAAAATCAAGCAGATCTCTTCTAGTTCGCAAAATCCAATAGTTCCAATTGAGATAATTAATATAAAAAAATATATTAAGCATAGTTTGTCACCGACTTAATCGGACGGAGATCGGTGACGTTTGCGAGATATCATATAAATAATATATTATAGATATAAAAAATACCCATTATCGTCAGAGCTTCCATCCAAAGGGCGCCGTCATATTCCTTCCATCATCGTCATGGTCCGCCGCACAATCGAAGACCATCGCGCCGTTGCTCATCCCGGTGAAGGAACGACCGTCGCGCCAGACTGGTGAAGGAACAACCCTGTATCCGGTGAGTTCAGATCTAGGATTTTCCGACGAGGTAAGATCCACTTGCAAAAACAGGTTAACACCTGTATACGTTTCTGAGCAGCGCTAATGGGTGGAACAACCCGCATACGGTTCCGAGCAGATCTGGAACAGATCTAAAATTTTAGAGAGAAGATTGGGTTGAAGATGAATGGGAATCTAATGAATATTTTGAATAATTAAAAGAAATGGAGAAGAAGAGTAGGTTGTGAATGATGTACACTGACAAGTAGTCTGAGTAATAATAAAAAAAGATGAACACATTACCTTTCTACCCTTCTAGCATATATATCATAACTTTATGAGTTATAAAATAAATAAAAAAGATTGAATAAAGGTGAACCATAGGATGAAGATGATCAAGGGTTTAAAAGTGGGTTCCAAAGATTCCTCAACTCAACATGGTTTCCAATTTACTCTTTCCCTATATATATATATATATATATATATATATATATATATATATATATAAATATAAGAGTTATGTTTAAAGTACAAAGAACTTGTGTTTGATGTGTAATGAAGGTATACTTAAACCATCATATAATGCGTTAACAACCTTATTTATCAATATTATAGTTGGATGTATAGTAGTATCAAAAAGAGGAAACAATACCTAACATTTGGTAGGTGTTAAATTGTGTGGTCCATATTTATATTCAAACTCTCCATTCATATTGCATTTTCATGTAAAATAACTAAATATAGTACGAATTCAATTACTGTTATGTTTTAATAATTGAAGGGCCTAACTCTAATCTGTACCAATGTCAGAAGTTAATATGTATGATCTTGTACCGTTTTTAAACGAGCGATTCCATTCAATTTAAGCATTCCGTAATGCCCCTGTGAAAGGGGGTGTTTTTGCCCATCAATGCCGGAAAACGCCGGTCAGCACCCTCCCTACTTGGTCGTTGTCCAAATTTTTTTTTTTTCAAACCAATAAATAGTTATAAATCAATAAATCAACATAAATATTATTACTAACCCACTACATCATTTTCTCCTACTTTCATACCACGTCTTATATGTCATATTTTTTAGCTTTAAACTTCCACATTATTATGAATGACGTTATTGTCATAACCTTCAAATTTTAATGTTTGCATCTAATGACCATTTTAATTTTGTCATAGCCACTTTATATCTAAACGGTCAAATGTCTGTTTCAACTTATTTCAAAATCATAACATAAAAAATAAAAAGACATATATATAGGGTTAGGTTTAAATGAGAACTTTTTGTTTTAAGAACTTTTGAGAACTAAATCTCAACCACACATTTCAGGGGGACCACTACAATTCATGGGAGAGGGGATACATGTAAATAAACTTGTGGCTCAAATTAGTTCTTTTTAGTTCTCAAATCAAATTGGTTCTCAAATGATCCTCTCCCTATATAGGGTTAGGTTCAAATGAGAACTTTTTATTTTGAGAACTAAATCTCAACCACATATTTCAGGGGGAAACCACTACAATTCATGGGAGGGGGGATACATGTAATAAACATGTGGCTCAAATTAGTTCTTTTTAGTTCTCAAACCAAATTGGTTCTCAAATGATCCTCTCCCTATATATATATATATATATATATATATATATATATATATATATATATATATATATATATATATATATATATATATATATAGGGTTATGGTATTTTGGAACCCATTTTGAGTTGGAGAATCATTGGAACCCGGTCAAAAACGCGGTTAAAAAAATGTTTTTTTCTCTTAATTTTTTTATGGTGGTTCTTTATGTTATAAACTACTCTTAAATAAAAAAAAAACAACAAACCGCCTACTAGATTTTTTTTTAAAAAATATCAAAAATGTCTAGATTACACATGTAACTTTTGCGTAACTGCAAATATATGCATAAAAGTTACAGATGTAACTTTTTTCGTAACTGAAAATCTACTAGGCGTTTTTTTTATTTTTTTCATTTAAGGGTAGTTTATAACATGAACCACCATAAAAAATTCAGAAAAAAAACATTTTTTTTACCGCGTTTTTGACCGGGTTCCAACGATTCTCCAACTCAAGGTGAGTTCCAATTTATCTTTTCCATATATATATATATACATATATATATAAAGATTCGAATAGGATGTTAAACAAAAAGGTATAAACAAAGCGAAAGCAAAAAATTGACATGCGAACGCAATGGGGTAAAAACTAAAATAAAAAACTAGATGAAAAAGGAAAAGGGAGACAAAAAAGATTAAACTGTGATCGTACCCGATACACTATCTGAATACCTAACTCATTTGTTAATTTTGTTGCATTAAAGAGACATTCATCTATAAAGAAAATGATAAACAAAAATATTACGCAAGACCTGTCATGCGGAGATAAGCCTTGAGTGAAGACACATTACGGTTACTATTCACATCAACTCATAATTATATATAGTATAAATAATATATTGAGACAGTGTTGTACTATTAAAAATGTAAGTTTCCTTCTGATGTGTGATGGAGATGATCGGGTGAATGGATAATACCCCGTCAATAATCCAAATTTGCCGTTAAAAAAAAGTATTTCTTTAATGCTATGCACCCACCTAAATAATATAGTTCTATCTAAGCATCATGATTCAAAATTCTATACACCATTCTTATCTAATTGTACATGACCAAAACTAAATTGGAAATCATAGTATCTCAAAAGAAAAAAAAAATAATAATTTGTACATGACCAATTACTAAATTGGAAATCATAGTATCTTAAAATAAGAGCGCCAAAATGCTTAAGTTTTATATCTCAAAATTCAAAAAAATAAATAAATGAAATTATCCAAAAGTTTATAGTCAGTCTAGATCAAATTTCATAAAAAAACATAAAATTCAAATATTGTTAAAAGTATTTAGGAGGAGTGTTGGACGGGTTGACACTTTAGTTGTGTTTGGTGCACTAGCTGAAAAATTGGCTGCTAGCTGATAAGCTAGCTGGTAGCTGATAAACTATAACCTAGCTGATAAGCTAGCTGATAAAAAATAACGTTTGGTAAAAACTAGCTAATAGACTAGCTGAAAAATATATAATGACATAAAAGTACATTTCATAAATGTAAATAAAGGTACTTATTTATAAGTTAAGGAAGGGTAGAACTGAAAATATTATAAAAGCTAGTTGAAACGCTACTCCAACTAGCTTTTCAAAAGCTAGCTTATAAGCTAGTTTTTTGATGTTACCAAACGGGGCTTTTAAAAAAAAACTAGTTTTAAAAAAAAAAACCTTGTTTGATACGTCAAAAAAACTAGCTGATAAACTAGCTTATAAGCTAACTTATGGCGCGCCAAACACAACCTTCATGGGTCTGTTCCTTTACGGTACACATGTCCCAACATAGCAGCTTCACAGATTCAGAGTTCATCAGTTGTGTCCGCAGGTATTAGTGGTGTGTGGACTGGCTCAGGACTTCATCTCGAGTAGAATCAGGGTACTAAAAGTAAAAGGTATTTTCTAACATGTGTCAGGGTACTAAAAGTAAAAAGTATTTTCTAACATGTGTCAAAGGTATACATAAGGTGTAATAAATACACATCAAAAATTGAAAAAATAACAAGATTCTTTTTGAAAATTGAAAAAGATACTAAAATTCATTTAAAAAATGAGAAGGTACAAAGATTTTTCTTGAAAAATATATTTTTCAATTTTCGAGATACATTTATTAAATTTTTTTCAATTTTTAAGATATATTTATTACACCTTACGTTTGCCCTAGGACACATATTAAAAAATCCCAAAATAAAAAGTTTCTTATACAATAAATGAAGCTATGATTAAACAAAAAAATAAGTTTTACTAAATGAACAATTTTAAAAGGATATTTTTGGTCAAAATGATTGAGGGTTGAGTTGTTTGAGTTGGGGTCATTTGAGACCAAATGGTCATGTGAGATGTATTTTTTTAAATATTAAAAAACTAATCTTCTGAATTTTAAGGCGTCGTTATCGCGACTTGTTATCTCGTTTTGAACTTTTTTTTTTTGGCAAAAATAATTGTTTATATATAATCACCCATAAATTTCAATTAATTTAGTAGGTTAGGCCTGAATGTTTAACTAAAAAACTCCCTTTGCTCAATTCTTAATTCCAATCATCGACTAAAAATTAAATCTTGAAAACTTAGAAACACAAAGAAAGCCCCAATACCGTACACCGGATTCAGTTCTGCCGGTAAGCTATATACTCCGCCAGCGCCACCAACGGAGCCACCGCCTTCTCCGACCCAAACTCCTCCAACTGCCGCTTCGCCTCCGCCAACAACTCCTCCGCAAACCGCCGCGCTTTCTCCAACCCCATCAGCTTCGGATACGTCATCTTATCCGTCACCAAATCTTTCCCCGCCGTCTTCCCCAATTCCTCCGACGACCTCGTCACGTCCAAAATATCATCCACCACCTGAAACAACAACCCGATACACCTCGCGAATTTCCTCAATTTCTCCACCTGTGTCTCGCTCCCGCCGCCCAATATCGCCCCTAAAACAACCGACGCCTCCAACAGCGCCGCTGTTTTATGCACGTGGATGAATTCAAGCCGGTCGAGTCCGATGTTTTTCCCTCCGGTCGAAATAATGTCCACCACTTGCCCCGCCACCAGCCCTTCGGTCCCGATTGACTTCGCGAGCTCCCCGATTGCCGCCACAACCCGACCCGGCGGAGCCCCGACGGTGGAGGAAGAAACATGCTCGAACGCAAACGCTAAAAGCGAGTCGCCGGCGAGGACCGCCACGTCCTCGCCGTAAACCTTGTGGTTAGTCGGCTTTCCTCGCCGGAAATCGTCGTTATCCATACACGGAAGGTCGTCGTGAATCAACGACATCGTGTGTATCATCTCCACCGCGCACGCCGCCGGCATGGCGGTGGATTGGGTTCCCCCGACGAGCTCGCAGGCGGCGATGCAGAGGATGGGTCTCACGCGCTTGCCGCCGGCGAGGAGGGAGTAACGCATGGATTCGTGGATCGTGGGTGGGGTTTTCATCGGAATGGATTCGTCCAGCGCGTGGTTTACGGAACTCGCTTTTTCCGTCATGTAGGCGTTGAAATTGAAGGTGGTTTCGTTTTGAGACAACGTTTGTTGGTTGATAATTGCGGCGGAAACGGAAGGCTTGGATCTGTGGTGAATCTTGAAATTGGGTTGACGACATTTGAGGGGGGTTGTGGAGATTAAGCCAATGAATGATGAAGATGAAGATCCGTTGGTTATGAAACGTGTTTGAAGGAATGGATCGAAGAAACTTAAAGTTCTCATGATCAATTGTTAAACAGGGATGGAGTGTGCGTGTTTTTAAGTGCAGGGTAGCAACAAATGGGGATCTCCGGAGGCTAATCTGTAATCTGTTGGGTCATGTCATGTGGACCGAAGGGTGCAAATTGTAATTTCGACTCCAAAAGGGGGAAATAAGGGCGTCCATAAAAACTTGAAAGGGAAACGTCATCCTACCCAATTAACATTCATAAAAAAGGGCCAACAAAATTTTTATTTTTATTCACAAGCTATCCATAAATAGAAGATTAGACAAAGTAAGAGAGGACAAAGTAGTTCAAAATACAACCATAACAATCTCATATAGGGTCATAGGGTCATATAGTGTTGAGTATGGTTCGGTTCAGTTCGGTTCGGTTCAGTTTTTATCTAACTGAACAGAAACCGAAGTTTTTGATTCTTAAGAAAAAAAATTGTTCGGTTTTTCTCGGTTCGGTTTTATTGGTTTTTTCTCGGTTTCGGTGTGGTTTGGGTTCGGTTTCGGGTTTTTAAAGGTTTTTTATTTTTTTTGTATCATGTTGTTAATATAATTTTAAATTTTATATGTCTAATCTTAAAGATAAATAAATAATAGTAAAAAAACAAGTACTGTCATAATTATTGAATTAGAAAAAGAAAAAAAAAGTAGTTACGTGAAGCGTGTAACCATATAAAATACGAATTGACGTTAAATTTAAAAGTTTCTAAAACTAAAGATTTTGACGTAAACTATTAAGTGTTAACTTAAAATATAAATTAAGGGAACAAAGGTCACTAAAAATCTTAAAGTTATGTGTTAAGTGTTAACTTAAACTATAAATGAAGGTTTAAAGATTTAGAATATGCTCTCCAAATGGTGGGGTTCATTGTAAACACTTCATATGTGAAAGTATTGTCTTTCACATTGTTTTTCACATGTGAAATTTTCTAAACAATGAGAAAAATAAAAAAAAAAGAAAAAAGAAAATTAATCACAACCATTAGATCAAGAGATCCAATGGTGAAAAAAGTGTCTACCTGTCTACACTTATAAGGGTGTCTACAATGAACTTTTCACGCTCTCCAAAAATATTATTTCACTTATTTGTCCCTCGGTTCGGTTCGGTTTTTCTATCGGTTCGGTTTTTCTAATGGTTCGGTTTAGTTTTTAATAGACATGAAACCGAAACCGAACCAATAATTTTCGGTTCGATTTGTTTCAATTTTTTTTCCGGTTCGGTTTGATTGGTTTTGTCGGTTCCGGTTCGGTTTTTTCAATTTTTTGGTTACCCCTAAATTCTCACATATTTAATTAGAAACTCCTCCTCTATTGATTCCATGTAACGTGTAGCCGAGATGTATTGCACAACCAAAGGGATTCAAGGACTTAATTTTCTCAATTGTTTTGGTCTGAGAGGTTGGAACTTGGTTGAAAATCAATTTTTTTCAGGTCAAATGCTCCATATCGTTGTTTGTATTATCAAGTTGACGATTTTCTTTTTCTTCATTGTACCGTCGTTGTACTTCTGCATTTCCAACCAAGTTGATTTTTACTTTTGTTCCTTGTACCATGATGTACTTGTGTATTTCCAAGGCGTCATCCACACCAAAAGAAAATAATATATTAACTTTGCACCATTGCGTAACTGTATCCCAAATAGTTTGCACAAACTGACAGATACTACATTATTTCTTTCTAAGGTTATTTGTAATAGAGTAAACTTCTTTTTTAGTCTTTGATGTTTTAGTCTTTGATGTTTGTTCTTTCTAACCATTTCAATCCAAAGTTTTAAAAAATCTGAATCTAGTGCCTCACATTTCATTTTCATTTCAATTTTGATCCCAATAGTAGCATTGTCTAATTTTTTCTATTAAGTTTATGTTAAAAGACTATAATACCCTTATTTTTTCTCAAACTCAGAATTTCTTTTATTAAACAAAAATGTATAAAAACAAATAAAAAAACTCTCTACTTTTTCACACCTGTGTGATGATTCTGGTATCCAATTAAATAAGAAACCCATTGCTATTTAGGTGTTTTGGATTGAAAGAAGCTTACCCTTTAAACTTAACAAGATGATGACCCGCCCGCGCTTCGCAGCGGGCCACCCATTTTCCGAAACGCTGTGGTCAAAGTCGAAAACTCTAAAAGTGAATTAAAAGTTAATCACGTGTCGTAAAAACACGTAGCCATGTATCGTCATACGTTACCTAACACATAACCACGTGTCGCAAAAGCATTGACCTACATATGACACGTGGACACGTGTCAGGCCACGTAGTGACCTATGCCAATCTATTATTGATTGAACATGACACGTGTCATGTTATTAGTGGTGAAACATGACACGTGTCATGTTCCTATTAGTGTAGATATGAATAGTGGTTATTGAGTGTATGACCACCAATTACAATTGTAATATATATAAATCTATGATGATATTGGGATGAGTTATATAGTCATCTAAATCATTTGGGGAGATGCGTTATATAAAAAAGTCCGGAATACAATGGGCAGCGGCGCCACCAAGCTGCTGCACCACCACACTAAGCTTCGTCTCTCTTGCAATCATCGCCATCAGATCACCCTGCTACCACTGAAAAACTCCAGATCTATGGCGGTATGGAGGTGAAATGCTCACCATGTTCAACTGATTCAGCTCTAGCTCTAGAGTTTTTGTCATAAATACTTGTTCTCAAAGTACTCACTTTATCCAATCGTGAAATACAAGATGCCCTAAATGGCGAAAACAATAGAACTTGCAAAAAGAGAATTTCATCTCTTTTTTATCTCAAATCCCGCCGATATCTTCTTATTCAACAAATATTCATTTCTTCTATACTTGTTACTGTCCCTCTCAACGGTGGCGTTAGGCGGTGGGGTGGTCGGAAGTTATTAGATCTAGGGGTGGGTGAAGACCTAATCAGATTTTATGGTGAGTACTATTATCATGTGGTGGATAGTGAACAAAAATATTTTTTATTTTTTATCAAGGGTTGTTTTGTCTTTTACAAAAATAACAAACATAAAATGTAAAAGGAGTTAAAAAAGGACTAGAATGGAAACAAAATTCAAAGCCAGACACTAAAATCGGATTTTTTAAACATTTGGACTGAAATGGTTAAAATGACCAAACCTCAAGGATGAAAAAAGAAGTTTACTCTATGTTCTTACTATCTATGTTCTTACTGTTTATCGGTTATTTCTTTAATGCACAATTAATTTTTTGGGCTAATTAAAACCATTATTTCATTCGATAATACATTTCAATCATACAATATTACATTTTCATCAAATCTTTTAATCTTTTATTTCTGTAACTATAAACAATCGAGTCAAAATGTTGGGCTAAACGCCTAAGGCCCATTACTTTATTTGATAAAACTAAATAGCAAGCCCTGAGTAACCCTTATAACAGCTTAATTTTCATAGTTTTCAAAGGTTAAAAGGCCAAATTATGAAAGACATATACCCCACTGATGAGATAACCAGCATTAAAGCTGGAACAGTGACGCACCAGCCCAGATGTGAACTGTGTAACTCTCTCTCTCTCTTTCTCTTGATTCTTAAAACTGTATCATCTATACAAAACTGAACCATCTATGGAAAATCAAACAAAACTAAGACCTTGTAAATCCACCATCTAATCTTTGACCCCCACCAACACATCCCCAAGAAAGAAAAAAGGATTGGAGAAATATTAGCCTGAACCTGAGCGTAAGTTTGTGAGGGGGCATTCACGATTCATAATCATCACGCTGGTGACTGTAGGACAATGTGTGCTTTGCTTTGAAGGACACCATGGAATTAGAAAGGCGATCCATGATTCATGGTGGTGGTGACTGTTGGACAATGTGTGCTTTGCTTAATGGACACCATGGAATTAGAAAGAGGATTTATGTGGCTGGTCTATCAACTGGTGATGAGCATCTTGACACATCCTTGCTATTTTGTACAAGTACATCATGGTTGATAGATGCCAACTGCGATAAGTTCTGCGTACAAATAAAAATAATCATATCCCCTCATTCCATGCAATTGGTAAGATTTGACTGTTTAACAAACTGATTCATGAATATAATTTTGACAATATACCAAATATCTCATACACCCTTCGAAAAGACAAATTAGAACCTCAATCTTCACCCCTATGATTCGGGTTACGTTGCTCTAAAGTGTCATACATGTAAAGTCCAAATAAAAAAAAACAAACAGAACCCCACAGAATCTCACTTAAGAGTGGGTATGAGGTGGGTGAGATGAGAGCACATCTTACCTCTATCCCAAGGGATTAAAAGGTTGCTCCCAAAGAGACTCTCGGCTCCATAGAAGATTCTATTTTCTATAGTACCGAAAATCATGCAAGAAACTTCAAGCATCATACATAAAATTAGACATGTAGACAAATGGCAAGCACGCAAACAATAAAGAATATAAAGATACAAGCATATAAAGGAAGAGTATGACAATAGAAGTCCATGCTGCTAGAGTAGATGAGACAAAAGGCATACCTATGACTAGAGGCTAGAGGCTCGCCTAGGCAACCTAATCTGAGTTCCGGTCAAATTACTATACCCCTCTTAACAGTCCTAAGTCCTAACATTTATCCAACGTCTCTGATAACTCCTATCACCGTGTCCATTCCATCAATTGGCATAAGCCAGACATATCATGTCTCATCTTATCCTCATTTGTCAGTTTCAGCCCGACCCTGCTCCTCTTCTCGAGTGACCAGCAATTGGTTTCATATATCATAATAGCAACCCTATAGAATGTCCCTTTTAGTCTCTCTAGTAATCTCTTGTAGCACAAAATGCTTGTGGCTACCCTCTACTTCTTCCAACCTACCTGAATGTGCTGAGTTACATCGCAGTCAATGTCCATGTCACTCTCTATGAACAATCCTAAATAATTAAACTTAGTTGTCTATGGAACAACATAGCCTCCAATAGTCATTGGGCATCATCCTCATTGGTGGCCCCACTAAAGTTACAACACAAATACTAGGTTTTAGTTACTGATGCATAGCCTTTGACTGTTCGCCACACCTCCAACCGCATGTTCAGGTCTTGCTTATGTTCCACTACAAACAATATCATCTGCAAAAAGCAAGCACCACAAGCACCACAGGACAGTCTCCAAAAATGACTTCAATAGTTCATCCAAGACTACTGCAAAAAGGAACAGACTCAATGTAGATCTTTGGAGGAGTCTCGTCTCCATAGGGAACAAGTATGTGTCCTCTACAGGCACTCAAGCACTTTGCCTTTGCACTACCATACATATCCCTTATTAAGTTTATATACTTCCCAGGAATACCTCTTAACTCCAGATTATCTCAAATCACTCGACATGGCACACTATCATAAGTCTTTTCAAGGTCGATGAACACTATATGCAAGCCCCCCTTCCTTTCCTTATCTTTCTCCATGCGCCTCCTTAGAATGTGAATCGCTTTTGTAGTTGACCACCCCAACATGAAATTAAATTGGTTCACCATAACTTGTATTTCTCCTCTTAACCTAGCCTCAATCACCCTATCCTATAATTTCATGGTGTGACTCGGGAGTTGTACCCACCGGTAGTTTCCACAGCATTAGCCATCGTATTCGTTCTTGTAGAGCGGAACTAAAACAGTACTCCACTAATCTTACATCTTACCAGTTTAATATAACAATGAACAAATTTGAAAGCCACCAAACTTCTTTCTCCAAGCATTTCCACACCTCTATGCGAATGTTATACAGGCCCACCGCTTTACCCTTCCTATCTTCTTAAGAGCTCTCCTAATATTCTGTGATGATGTTGCAACTATAACAATTATATATTTGGTGTCGTTGGATAATTAAACGGTTGCCAGCTTCGTGAGGATCCCTATTTTTGTTTACAATATCGCGGAAATAGGTTTGCCATCCCACATCTCGCGTTCAAATCATGTTCATCCTCACTCTTTATGAACTTCACTACTCTTAGATCTTGTATCCTTGGCTCCATAACTTCGGCTATCTTGAACATGTTGTCCCTCCCTCTTTGGTCTCTAATCGCTTATACATCTCACCCTATGCAATGTTCTTTGCTTTAGAAACCGCTTTCTTGGCCTCTTTATACATCTCCTTTAAGCTTACCCGTTCATCTTTGTCGGTGCATCGCACCATCACCCTAAAACACTCTTGTTTTGCCCTTACCTTGCCATGTACATCTTCGTTCCAATACCAGGACTTCTTATGTCTGTCGGCCTTTCCCACAGCGGTCTCAATAGTCTCATTCACTACTTGTGTAACATTGTTCGCCATGAACTCCCACATCAAGTTTTCTTCTCCACACAAATCCATAGCTACACCCAAAAAGGACCTTATTTTTTAACATTGTGATATTTTTTCCCTTTAAGTAACCCAACCTAAACCTAGGTTTAATTGTCCTCCTACCATCCACCATCTTTCTCACGGTGATATTTGTCACCAACAATCAATGTTGAGCCACCACCATGGCACCAGGTACGTCCTTAAAATCTATCCACTTGCTACGATCTCCTCACTGCATCAAAAAGTAATCAATTTGGGTGTCATGTCACCCATCGGTAAATGTGATTAAAAGTGAGTCCCTCTTCTATACCTAGGTTTTGTGCTACCACAAAATCTAGAAGCTCCCCAACACTCTCGTTTTGAGTCCCATAACCAAAGCCCACGTGCACCAATGGAAAACCATCATTCTCCTTACCAATTAGCCCATTAAAATCTCTAATTATACAGCTTTTTGTAATCGCTCGACATAGCAATCACAACATCCCCTTCTAGACGATCCCAAAAATCTCTCTTCTCATGGTCCCTAAACCTACTTGTGGTGTGTAAACACTAACTACTAGTCCTTTCTCTCCTAACATTATCCTTAACAACATGATTCTATCGTTCCCTAGAAACCAAAAAACCTACCTTGTTTTTTGCCCCGTCATACCCCGAAAAACAAAAATCTACCCCATGTAACAAATTTAATTAAGTGTATATTTAATGCATAAACCATCAGGTCATATTATTCAAAAAGTTACATTATTAATTAAATAATATGATTTTTATAAATATATTTAACATGCTAATTACTAAAAAAAGATCTAAAATAATAGGAGAAAAAGTGTCTTAAGGCAATCCAACAAGACCTGTATCAAAATGTTATATGTTTTGACTTATTACCCATCCCAACTTGCACGATTTGACTCATATTTAACTGTCTATCCAATATCTACGATACCATTCATAAAGAAAATACATAAATATGTTGTCGACTCAAGTCAATATCATCAATTTATATGCGATGATGATTAATGGCAAATAGGTAGACTAACATGTAAATTGTAATTCAAAACTTTTTTCCCATAATGCAAATTAAGAAATGCATAATAGAGACATTGTAACAACATTCTTAACTTTCTTGTGGGAAACTTGAAAAAGAAGAATGTTTTGACTCAAGCCAATGTCATCAATTTATATGGGATTATAACATGTAAACTTAATTCAACTTCTTTTTTCATATTGCAGTTTAAGAAATGCAGCATAAAGACATTGTAACAACATTCTTATCTTTCTTGTGGATACCTCGAAGAAAAGAATGTTGTTCAATTCAATATCATCAATTTATATGTGATGATGATTAATGAAAAATAGGTAGACTACCATGTAATTGTAATCCAAGTTTTCTTTCATAATGCAACTTAAGAAATGCAGTATAAAGACATTGTAACAACGTTCTTATCTTTCTTGTGGATACCTTGAAAGAGAAGTTAATCCAGGAAAGATCATCGCACGCAGATGCTTTAAACTCTGCAAGATCTACACATTCGTCCAACTTCTAGAAAGGGGAGACACATAATGAGTTTAAACAAATTTACAAGGGTTACTCATTCGTTAATAAACAAATAAACGAATTCTAGTGTGAGCAACGAATACTGTGAGCCCAAAACACACTATTGGTTAACAAAGTTGTACCTCTTTTGGGTCTGAGAAGAATTCAGAAGTGTCAGAAGCTTCATCACTGCAGTCTTGATCATCAAATGTTCCACTTGAACTATTACTATTTCTTGAAACAAAATAACTGGTATCATCTATGCCATTCGGATGTGGTACAAACGCCACCTGTATGAATGTATGCAACCTTAGAAACACAGACTTGCAACAATTTCCACCCACTTACTTATTAGTGTTGTTGGTTCCAGATATGTTTTATCTCTATTGGGTCAAACGGGTAAAGTTAGCCTAAAAGAAAGCTGGTCAAATAGATTGAATGATATAACTTTTGTAGTTATATTTGACATACTAGTTGCTAAATCAAAAAATATTAATTAATTTTGATCAAGAATTGTTCCAGTCAAGCCCAGGCCGACTCATTACCTGGCCCGCCTGACTCGCTACTTCTAGTGTATGAAAATGACCTACCTTTTGCATGGAAAGGGTATCCCAATTTACACCCTTGAAAAATGGATGTGCTTTTACCTGTTAAACAGTAGTTTAACATTCAGTTTTTAATAAACCAATTATAACAGATAGAGTTTTAAACTAAAAATCCAACCTCTGATGATCCATGTACTCCTAGACGTTGATTAGGGTCATGAATAAGAAACCTAATAAAGAAACTCTCTTTAGATCAAGTACTTGTAATGTCTAAAATCTAAGCAAAAATTGTTTTTTCAGTAACCAACCTGTTAATCATGTCTTGGGCCTCATATGACATCTCGTTTGGAATAGAAGGCCATGGAATTTTCACGTTAAGAATGTTATAGAATATTCTCTGCAAATTATTTTAGTAAAAAACTATATGTAAATAATGTATGCCCATGTGATATATATTTGAGTTATCTAAGTTAAAACTAATACCTCCGGATGGTCTGAGTTGAAAGGTGGGGTTCCAGTAATTAATTCAAACAAAATGATTCCAACTGACCACCAATCAGCAGCATAACCTGCATCAATGCTTATAACACATGTCAGTTTATCTGTTACAGAAATATTTTCAGCTAAATGAAATATCGCATTATTATCTTTTCTAACCATGTTCGGTTCCAAGAAGAATTTCTGGAGCCAAATAATCTGGTGTACCAACAGCTGAACGCTCTCTCTTATCTACACCCAATTCATTTTCAAGGTGATGATCATTTGAAACTAAAACTCCGTTTGAGTCGGTTCTAGTTAGATCACTTGTACTGTTCATTAGACCAATTTTAGACAGTCCGAAATCTGTAAGCTGGTTAAATAGAAGATAATTAAGAAATACTCTATTAAATGGTAAATGAATCAACAACTTCTCTAACCAATTATCTCTAATGGTTTAAAGTACTCCTTCGGTCACAACAAAAATGCATAAAAAAGGCTTCATTTTGTAGTGACCCATGAAAAATGGAACATTTTAATTTTTATGAAGTTACCAACAATAATCATGTATTTCTCATCACAAAATTAATGGAAAACTTCAGAATATATTATACACCTTGATATGCCCATCATGTGCTATCAATATGTTATCGGGTTTAAGATCCCGATGGACGATTCCTAAAGAATGAAGGTATTCAAGAGCAAGAACCTGCAAATGCAGATAAAGTATGATAAAAAAATATCTAACAATTTTAAACAAATCTCATAAATAAACTTATTGACGAACCAGTTCTGCGATGTAAACACGTGCTAGATCCTCCTCAAGACAACCAACATTTCTTAGCAAAGAAAAAAGATCCCCTCCATTGAGATACTCCATCACTAAATAAAGGTTGTCTCTGCTAGTAAATGAATAAAAAAACCGGACCTACACCCAAAAAAAATCATCAAAGAATATTCATGGATTTTAAATTATATATAACAAAAGAAAGAGTAAATTACCACAAACGGGTTTCGTACTGTGATCAGTATGTTACGTTCAGCAACTATCCTCTCAATATCATTTTTTCTAAGTATATCCATTTTCTTAAGCATCTGTATAAGCAATTGGCTAATCAGCTATATAATTTTCACAATTTAAAAAGTTCTATATATTTCATAAAAATACCTTTATAGCAAACAAATCCCCAGTAGTACGTTTGCGTGCAAGAAATACTTTACCATAAGCACCTTTGCTTATTGGTTTAATTATCTCAAAATCATCAATACTTGTTCTCTCTTTATGTAAAGAATGTGAAGGAGTTGAGACTGAACTGCTTTGAGATGCAGTATCCAATAAAGAAGGATATCCAACATCAGTCGTTCTTTTATTTGCATCCTCAAGTTCACATGAAATTATATATTTCTCTCTGCAAAAATATAACAAAATGTAAATATAAGAGCATGGTCACTAAAAATACAAATCCATGTATACTTTCTCAAGATTACCGAACAAGTTTTTCTATTCTGTGCCCAAATGTATCTATAACAAGAGCTTTATGCTTGCTATGCTGTAAAACATCCTGCAAGTCTTCCATACAATTAAGCAAGATTTCAGTTGCCTTTTCTACCATAAGATCTGTGTCAGCTGCCACACAAGCAATGTCCCTAAGGTCAGTCATCTGCATGAAATTGAAATTGGATGCACTCTATTATATGATAAAAATCTGCATAAAAAAGGCGTTATAGTAGCAAAATAAGTGGACAGTGTACCTGTTGCACATCTTCTAACTCAGAAGAGTTGTTATGTTCTAGCCAGAATAGATCAAAATTGGCAGCTCTTGGAGTGGAAGAAGCTGATGTCATGCTTCCTGTTGATGATGGACAATATTGACTTTTTACCCCAGGGAAGCCCTTAATATTTACAAAAGAAACAGGGGCTGAGTCTTCTATACATGCAGTGTCCATTTCATGAATATCCTCAAACATTCCTTCAACCCCTTTATTTCTCCATTCACTTATTTTGGGAGAGCAATTATCCAAAGAAATTTGCATTTGTGAATTTTGAGGGCTATCATTATCAGCATGTACACTTGGTGTGCAGGAATCAATGATTTGTTCAAGTATTTCTGATAATCCCATAAGGCTTTCATTTATATCTATACCTTTAATATCACATTTTTCTGCATGAGCGCATATATAAGAATGAGATTCTAAATGAAAAGTTGGGACGTATTCCTCACATATTCTACAAATTACTAAATCATCATTTTCCAAGTTCCTTTCTAGCTCATAATTTTGATGTGAATCCTGAATTATTGGTTCAGCATCAAACTTGTTTAAAACATTGTCTGAATTGGATTCGATAATCCCTAAACTAAGAAGCCAGCTCATTTCATAAGAAGGAATCTTTTCCAAACATTCCTTAAGCTTATGGAGAGAGGTCTCATCAATGTGCTCATTGTGCTTCTCAAAATGTAATAACCTGGTGCAGCGTGTTAATATAAAAAGCATCCTTGTAAAAAGCCACTTTAATGGGCCTGCTTGGCAATCCTGCCTTTTTCTTGTTAAATCTTGAACAATGATTTCACATTTGGAGCGGAAATCAAGGGATGACATTCCTATACATTCTTTAGAAAGAATCAGAAGCTCACTAATGGATCCCTGTTCTTCTAAAGATAATGCATCTGACTTTTGTGACACTTCATTAACCTCCACTCTGAAATAAGCTAGCTCTGTGTTGACCAACTCTTTTGCAGCATTGAAGTTTGACTGCATTGACCTCAATAGTTCCTGAATGCTGACTCATCAGTATACAAAATATTACACCAAAAAACTGCTCACAGCATAAAAAACAAACTCTTTTGAGGTGTTAATTTGCTATTAAATCTGATAACATCTATTAGCTATAGTATACCTTTAAATCACTAAAACTATGAGGTCGGGTATATGAAGGTCTAACGCCACCTTTAGGCCCAAGTTCATGTGAAAAGCTTTTCAGCACTTCTGGCATTTTATCAGTTTGCTTTCCAAATGTCGCTTTCCCTATCTTTTGTTGTTTACCTGAAAGAGCTTCCTTGTCAAACGCATCCACTTCAGCAACTCTTTTCTGTCAAAGTTTAGATTAGTTATTCAACAACTGAAATTAAAAAGGTGGAAGCTATGTATGTATCATTTAAAAGAAAAAGGCTCATCTGAACATGTTATATGAAGTCTCACCTCAGTTTCATGAGGCTTATCCCTGATAGCTTTATCCGAACCTTTGGAAAGATGAGATGTGAACCATCGGGCTACCTTTTTCCCTTTACGGGGTCCTGGTACATACAACCATCCAAAATATGCTCAAAATTTAAAAAATAAAAATCATAGAAATAACCAAGGATTTTTTTGAGCAAGTCCCTAACATATTTTGATCATTCAAGCTCAGGTGCTACTGAATGCTGAAATCTTTGATAATAATGGCTAGTGGTTGCAAAATGGACAAGTTGGATAACAGGTCAAAAAGGTAATTCTGGTGCTGGGGAGTTTAAACCATTTATGTCCAAAATAATTTTGACATGTTTCCTTATAAGCTACCTTCGATTTTACCAATTTAACCCAGTAAAGATGAAACAATACCCGATTCGACACATTCCATAAGAAAATGGACCAAAATCAACAACTCTATTAGTGGTCAGAAACCTTCGATTTTGACATGTTTCCTTATAAGCTACCTTCGATTTTACCAATTTAACCCAGTAAAGATGAAACAATACCCGATTCGACACATTCCATAAGAAAATGGACCAAAATCAACAACTCTATTAGTGGTCAGAAACCTTCGATTTTGACATGTTTCCTTATAAGCTACCTTCGACTTTTACCTTTCAACTTTCTTTCTTTTATTTCCTCCTGCAATATGTTATTGATTAAAGAACGCTATTAAGTCATGTTTTTTATCAGGACACCACAATTATCCGTTTTCTCTATCAATAGTTCTATCCTTCTGGTTTTCGACAGCTTAACACTTGGACCATCACTCAATCCATGTAAGATACAAAGAATTCAAGTCACAAGGAATAAATGGAATAAATGTATAAAAAAACTAATAATAAGATTAACCCCTTGATAAACATCCTAGGTCTATCAACAGTGAAGGCATGAAGCAAAAGTACTTTCTGATAATCAACTAAGACTTTATGTAGTTCTGTAGTTAGTGATCACTCATAGTTCCCATGTGTCTGATCAAAAACTTTCTCTTAAGGATTTACAGTATCACTCAATTTTGTTTTAAGTAAGCAGTCAACGCACTTCACATCTTGGAGATAACAGACTCAACAACCCCTAATTTTGAATCCTTACATTCATTACCACTCACAGTGAACCACAATTTTGAAACTCAACAGCCTGCTTACTGTTAAATTAAATAAAAGATGATCGAATATACCGGTAATAATCCTAAATATCTAGAGGAATACATACAATATGTCCATTGATTCCACGACAAATTAAACAAATCAACGAATAGATTACGATAACTTCTAGAATACATAATAATTAATGAATTAATTAATCAAAAGCCATCAGCGTCAACGAACCACAACAAAAGTCAGTAAAATCCGTCTATACCTTCTCTAGACGAATGAAGCTTTACGAATCCTTTGGTAAACGACCTCTGATGATTCTGCTTGAAACGACTGGTAACAGACTTGGCATGGAAATTACTAGAGCTGAGATGATGATTATCGTTGGAATTAGAGGTTATACGCGTCTTGATTCGATTTAAACCGGTAGGAATCCCGACGGCCTCCGGCGATGTGGAGGATTCGCCGTCGTTTGGAGTCGGTCCGGCCATTTGAATTGTGTACGGATATCCAGTGGTGGTGGTGAGAGTGAAATAATCAGACCTAAAAAGTACGGAGTGGGTGGGGGAGAGAGAGATAACGGAGGGTGTGTTCGAATTCCATGGCTGTTGTGCTGAATTAGTCCGTCACGAAAGATGTATGCAAGAAAGAATATGTCAAAAATCTTAGCATTTATTTTATTTAGAATATGTCAAAAAAATATGGTAAATCTTGCATTTATTTTAAAACTTGTTATAATTCTATGTATAACTATAGGGTAAGGTTATATGTATCAGGTCGTGAAAATATGGTAAATGACTATATGTATACGAATTGTTTGTTTGCTCCGCGTGTTCGCTTTATAATTGATATTTGTAAATATGGCTAACTAGTTAGATATTGTTGAAACGTTTAAACACTTTAATATACGTATAAAATTATGTGAGTGTTTATCACGAACTAGAACTCTCTATCTTTTAAAAGAAAATATATTTATAATGTGTATGGATACTGTTAGGTTACGGGTAGTTATTAGTTAGATAAACTAATACTAAATGCTTAGATATGATTCTTTTATTGAAAGAATCATAGAATTAATATTTTTTATACAATTTATAACTTATTAAATTATATATTCTATTGTGTTAAGTACTTATTTAAAACCGATAAAAACTATATATCATCTTAATTTATTTTGTGTATCAACTTTATGTTTGTTTAAGTGTTATCTCTTTTTCTTTTTACATAAAACAACGTGAAGCTATTCTTTATTCTTCTAAATTTCGTGTGTCGTCCATAATTCTAGTGTCACATTTGAAACGCTTAGGCCATGTTATTAGATTGCATTTGGAGGGTGTTGAAGTCTCTCAATAGAAAATTAAGTGCGACTCTTTCTTGAAAACGAGGCATGTTAATTCAATTTTTATAGGAACTCTTTATGATGCTAGCTCCAGTAGGAGATGTCGACATGTTGATTGATAAATTATCAGAAGAACTTAGCGATAACATAACGCTTTTCAAATGACCTACTTTTGGAAATCTTGACCAACGAAGGTATATATATATATATATATATATATATATATATATATATATATTGAAAAGTTCATTGTAGACACCCCCATAAGTGTAGACAGGTAGACACCCTTTTTCACCATTAGATCTCTTGATCTAATGGTTGTGATTAATTTTCTTTTTTCTTTTTTTCTTTTTTCTCATTAATTAGAAACTTTCACATGTGAAAAAGAGCTATTTCACATGCGAAAGTGTCTACAATGAACCTCACCCTATATATATATATATATATATATATATATATATATATATATATATATATATGGGATGAAATAACTAATAACCCTTCCCTAGAGGATTAACCAAATAACCACAATCTAGTGGTGGAAAAAATCCAGATTGAACCAGATCATGCCATGTGTCTTTTTCTTTTTTTTAATTATAAAGGGCAATTATGTCATTTAACACACCCACATAAAACATCCCTTTCATTTTAAAAAGCCTATAACTTTTTTATACTTTGTCGGATTTTTATAAAAATTGCACCGTTAAACTCGTAGCTTTTTTATCTTTAATTCCATTATAGTCTCGACGTTTTTATTACCGTTTTTATCAGACGTACAATGTAGCACTAGTGTTACAACCACTAACATCATTGTCATAATCAGTAACATCGATTTTCTACTTATGTACTACTGAATATGCATATATTACAACATATACAACCTGGAAATGCATCATTATGCATACAAAACACTAATGTTATAATCATTAACAGTTGAGTGATGATCAGTAAACTTTGGTGCTATCAAGATAGAACAAAAAAAAGAATCAAATGTACAACTAAATATACACAGATTACAACCTGCAAAATACAAGTGTCAAACACTGATCTATAACAATTGACAGTGGTATGATAATCACAATATACATATAAACACTGATGCTATAATAAATTAACAGTGGTATGATGTTCGGTAGCACCAGAGCTATCAAGATTCCACGAATAAGAATCAAATGTACAAGTAAATATACATCTGACAAGTTAATTTGTAACATCGTTCTTGCCATTTTTGTATCCTAAAAATACAAACAAATTCATATCATTCTTATAAAGTTGAAAAAAAACTACATAATTACAAAAAAAAAAAAAAAAAAAAGGAAATCGGAAAGGGGTCGAAATGCATATACACTTGCTGCATTTGTAATTTTATGATGACCAGCAACCAAAAAGAATGAGAGAAAAAAGTGTGATGCCATGGGATTAAAAAACAGGTTAATAATTAGAAAAAGAAAAAAAAAACACAGAACGCTAGATTAAAATTGAGAAAAAAATCGAAAAAAAATACCCAGAACATGGTTAAAAGTGTGATGTCGTTGGATTAAAAAAACGAGAAAACATCATCGAGAAGTTGGAAAATTAAAAAACTGTAAAAGAAAACCCAGAAAATTACCAGAAGAGCTCTCGATCCCGTCGGACCTTCATCGGAGGAATAGTATCGATAGTAAACGAAAACTGGAGGAGTAGCGACGGTGGTCGGCAGGAGTAGCGGCGATGGTCGGGTAGAAGTCGCGTGGTGCCGGTGGTCGGGTAGAAGTCGCGTGGTGGAGATGATGATGATGTGTTGAATCGGAAACACTTGCGATGGCTATTGGCGGAGGCGACAAGCCTATAGCGGTGGCAGCGGAAGAAAAAGTGGAGGAGGCGGAAAGACTTACCAGAGTAGGTGGAGGAGGCTCACATGTGGTATTTCTCCAAGGATCACAAATGTGATTTTGGGTTAAACCAAAAACCAGGTTCTCGTGTCTTGAAGGGGTCGATGGAAAGATTACCGGATTTTTCTTGAAGGTGGATGTCGTTTACGTTTTATTTACCTTCTTGCCCCTGGATCATTTTGAGCCACAAAAACATAATCTTTGTTGCAGACCCTTGGATCAAAAAGCTAAACCCATAAGATCTGGTTAATGAGTTATTGCTCTTAGAAGGAGTTAATAATAGTTCTTATCCCTACATATATATATATATATATGGAGAGAGAGAGAGAGAGAGAAATGTTATTTTGAAAACTAGCTGAGTTGTGAAAACTTGGAAAACTCCACCTTAGCCATTGATCTTGTTGATCTAATGGATGAGATTTTTTTCTTGTATTTTTTAATTAAATTAATTACTCTATCTTTTTGTTTTAGTTGAAAGAGGTATTTTAATAATCTCATATTGCATCCCTTTTGTACGATCTGCAAATGCACTGCACAGATGCAAGACACACATCATCTCATCTCTCTCTCTCTCTCCATTTCTTTTAAATTTAAATTTGTCATCTTCCTTCTTCTATTTCACTAAATATATCAAGTTCTCACATAACTTTAAAAGTTTGAACTTGGTTCAACTCCTCCATATCTCACTTGAAATCAGAACCGCAAGTCCACCGAAGTGATTCACATTTTCTATGAGAACGGATATGGGGGAGGTGGCAGGGGGTCATTCTAAACTTCGATGGTCGTAACCCAGTTAGGGTTCCAACGATGACGGCTAGGGTTGGTGGCTGCATTTTCAGATCTGATTTGGATCCGGTTCAAGTATCTATACAAAAAACAGAGAAGATGAAAATGGAAGAAACGATACTCGTTTTGGGATCTTGGAGAGCTTCAACACCCACCTACCTCGTCGAACTTCTCTCCGGAGGATCCCGTTCCACCTCCGTCACCGGCGCCGGAATCCAGCTCAGCTCCCTTTTAGCCGGCCACCACCGTACTTATGATATCGTGAGCTCGTGACTCTCTGTATTTCCCGTCTTTGTTTTTACTTTTTACTGTCCAAAAATGTGACAACTGCAACTTCCCAAGCTAACTCCGTTAGTCACATTACCAGCAGTAATTAATTAATTAATGCTTACCTAGACCGGATACGTCCACGACCTTTGGTTGATCACCGAACCCGACCATATGTGTTATATGATTATTTGCTTATTACCACTGTGTGAAGTTATGCAGCATGCTTAATTAATTCATTGTGAAAATTATGTGATTTATCGAGAAAACGTGCTTACCTTACTTAGAATGAAATTTACCCTTTTAGAAGCCAGCGAAACTACTGAGCGAAACTACAGTTTCGCCCGGTAGCTAAAGCTCTTGGTCTGCTGGACCAGTTTCGCGTGGCCAGCGAAACTGCCAGCGAAATTGCGGGCGAAACTGGCCCCCTACATATAGAAAGCCCAAGCCAACTCTCTCATTTTTACTCACCTCACACAAAACACACACATCCCTGCTCTCTCCTACTCCCGTGACTTCTGGCCAGCAGAAAACGACACGAGAAACCGAGATTCCAGCCCCAAGTCTTCTTCCTTTTGAGCATAGGAGATCATCCGTGAGTCACATGAACCACCTTTATGCATTTCTTGTATGATAAACTAAAATGTATGCTTAAAATCCACATGCAACGACTTCTGCTACTGCCATGATGCTTAGGAATGCTAGACATAACATCAATTCTGCAACTTGCCATGCTAATATGAAGATCCATGCTAATTATGTTCCTTTATGTGAAATTGTGTTCTTGACAAATTGATGACTAGAATCCGTGTTTAAGGTGTTAGAATTGCTCCCATGATGTTAGTAAACGTTTAGGTATGCTAGATATTGATTTGCATGTGATACAGAGGCTGTTAGAAAGATTTTTAGTCAAATTTACGGGTTTTTCTAGCGACTAGCGAAACTGTGCCTTCATCAGGCGAAACTGTGTAGCGAAACTGTGCCTATCTCCCTCTAGCGAAACTAGTCAAGCGAAACTATAGTGTCGCTAGGTAAACTGACCAGACCTGTCCGAGCGAATCTGCGGAGCGAAATTTCCTGAACGAAAGTTCAAACCAGTTTCGGGCGAAACTAGGCTAGCGAAACTGTGCCAACAGTTTCGAGCGAAACTAGCCTAGCGAAACTGTGTCACCGGGCACTGCCTAGCGAAAGTGCTGCCCGTGTACACGGCGAAACTGTCTAGCGAAACTGTCTAGCGAAACTGCTAGCGAAACTGTGACCAGAATCCGAACTTGTACAATTTGCTTAAATGATATGCCATGACTTGCATGCTCTACACTATGATAATACTTGCTTGGACTCCTGATGTATATAAACACTTGTGTATGATCAATCATCGGTGTCGTGCGTCGTTATGTCGTGTCGTATTTTCCAATGTGCTAGTGTTATGGTCTTAGCGGTATAGCTAAAAGTTAAACAACCTAACACCTAAGACCTTAATGTGATTATTAGGTCCTCGTTAACAATCATAACCGGGTTTATTTGAAGAATAAGCTGAGCAACCTAAGGTGAGTTCATTACTATATGTTGTTATGTCCTTTCAGGGATGATAACGTGCAACAGTAAGGTATTTCTTACTAAGTAAACTTTTCCGACCAAATATCATATGTATCATTGAATTGATTGATAAACTAAAAAGTCCTTACATTCGGGCCGTTAATATAGAATAGCTAGGTGATGTTGAGTAGTACTACTGGGGATTGACACCCCCGCCCAGCGGTGCACGTGATGCGCCAACCCGACTGGCGGTCGGACTGGGACCAATGTTATCCTACCCTCCGTGGTCTTTCAGGACACGGGAAGGCAAAATCCGTAGGTGATACCTATACATTGTCAGCTTCGGTTGCGAACAATTCAAATGAGCATAACTTAGGCTAGCTACCTACGATATGGAAAACTTACTCGTCTTATGATATTGATTGTGTTTTACCTTTCTTTGATCATAAAATTTTGGTCTACTTGTGACGGGTAGACCGCTTAGTGAACTCACCAGCCTTGGCTGACACTTGATTGTTGAATGCTTTTCAGGTCGCTAGGAGGATCACCGAAGGCACTGGCAGCGGCAGTACTAAACGTTAACTTTTGTATTGAAATCTATGTTTCCAATCAGATGAATTAAACATTTGTAAACTATATCTGTAACTCGTTTTATGCTTCCGCTGAACCGTAAATTCATTTTGGGTCTGTAATAACTGTTCTTATTTACTTAAATTAAACTCTGCTACGGTTTGATTGTAACTGAAGTCTGGGATCCTGGTCTGGATCATACCCTCACGCGGTTAAACTCCGTTAGGTGGAAATTGGGGGTGTGACAGATTGGTATCAGAGCCCTTGGTTACAGCGAACCAGAACATTTTTAAAAGTAAAATTTCTGAACTGTAACTGTTTTTGAAAACTTTGGTTACAACCTGTTCTGCAAAGTACTGCCCCGCGTGCTGAAGATGATCCTCATTTAGAGTTCTTGTCCTGTGACGGTATTAAACCCTGAAAATTTCGGGTGGAAATTTTTCTTTTCACTAATCATGTAAATGAGTGCCTTAATGTGAATTATACTAGTATGTAACAATTAACGGAACTTAACAACTTTCTAGTATTGGGTATACTAACCTTTGGAAGCTTTGCATTGATTTGCTAGAAATCATGCCTCCGCGGAGAGGACCCGAAACCCAACCAGGAACCTTCACAGCTGCACAGGTTCAGAATATGATCAATCAGGGAGTCGCAGCAGCCCTAGCAGCCGCTCAACAACATTTCCAAGGTCAACCGCCTCAATGCACATTCAAAGCCTTTATGGATTGTAAGCCAATAGTGTTCAAGGGTAACGAAGGTGCTGTGGGTCTACTTAGATGGATTGAAAAGTCAGAGAAGGTATTTCTAATGTGTAACTGCCCAGATGGGGATAAGGTGAAGTATGCTACAGGCACACTTGAGGATTCCGCATTGACATGGTGGAATGCTCAGATTCAGATTTTGGGATTGAACGAAGCAAACGCCATGACATGGCAAGAATTCCGAGAAGCGATCATGGAAGAGTATTGTCCTCGTGATCAAGTCAGAAGAATGGAAGTGGAATTTGGAAACTCCAAGATGGAAGGTTCTGAGATAGAGGAATATACCGACCGTTATCAAGCATATTCCCGACTCTGTCCGACAATGGTGGATGCTGAGTACAAGCGGATCGAGTTGTATGTGGAAGGACTGGTACCACAGATCAAAGGCATGGTGACCTCATCTAATCCCGCATATGTGCGACAGGCCATCCGACTGGCGCACAAACTAACTGACCAGGCAGTGGCTCAAGGAACTTTGCCACCCAAAAAGACCCCAAAGGCTGCCCTAGACGGGAAGAGGCAGAGAGACGAGGAGCCAAGCCACCTCACGAATTCTGGCAACAACACTGGGAGGTCCTCCAACTCTCAGAATCAGAATAAGAAGTTTGATAACTCCAAAGGGGGTTACGGTAACAACGGTGGCGGTGGCAACAACCAAAACCGACAAGGTAGCAGCGGGCAAGGCGCTAGTGGGTATAAAGGAAAGTTACCCTACTGCAGCAAGTGTAGCAAGCACCACCCTGGTGAATGTGGCCGACCAGTCTGTGAGAGATGTGGAAAATCGGGGCACCTTGCCAAGAATTGTCGGGGTGAACTACTCAACCGAGCAAGGCAGAACCCTGAAGGCCCTCGTGGTTGTTATGAATGCGGAAAACCTGGGCACTTGAAGAAAGACTGCCCCCAGCTAAAGAGAGGTGGGAACGATAACAACAACGACCGCCACAACAACAACAACAACAATAACAACCATGGTGGTGATAATGGAAACGGTGGCCGCGGACGAGCATTCGTCATGGGCTCCGGTGAAGCAAGAGAAGACGCCAACGTGATTACTGGTAAGTTCCTCCTCAACAACTATTTTGCGAATGTTTTATTTGATTCGGGTGCCGAGAAAAGTTTCATTTCAACTAAGTTCTGCAAAATGATAAAGGCCAAGACAGAAACCCTAGGAGCTAAGTACACTGTTGAATTAGCTAACGGTAAACTTATTGATGCAACGCATATAGTTAAGGATTGTACCCTAGAACTCTCAGGTCATAAGTTCAACATAGATTTGATGCCTTTCACAATCGGTAGTTTTGACGTGATAATTGGTATGGATTGGTTGTCCTCGCAACGCGCCGAACTCATTTGCCAAGAGAAAGTCATACGCATACCCATCGCAAACGGAGAAGTACTCTCGATTCAGGGTGAAAAGGGAGGCACTGTCACCGGAATTATATCATACCTCAAGGCACAGAAGTACCTTCGGAAGGGACACGTGGCCATTCTGGCAACGGTTACGGATCAAAGCCTCGCAGCAAAGAAAATTGAAGATTTTCCGATAGTTCGCGATTTTCCCGATGTATTCCCGGAGGAATTACCTGGTCTACCTCCGCATAGACAAGTCGAGTTCGGAATCGACCTTGTTCCCGGTGCAGCTCCGGTTGCCCGAGCTCCGTATCGTCTGGCGGTGAACGAATTACACGAGTTATCCACTCAACTGCAAGAACTGCTAGATAAAGGTTTTATCAGGCCTAGCTCATCGCCATGGGGCGCGCCAGTTCTATTCGTCAAGAAGAAAGATGGGACGTTCAGGATGTGCATAGATTACCGCGAGCTCAACAAAGTCACTATCAAGAACCGATATCCTCTTCCTCGGATCGACGACCTGTTCGACCAACTGCAAGGAGCCAGTTACTTCTCAAAAATTGACCTAAGGTCCGGTTATCATCAACTCAGAGTCCGCGAGGAGGACATTGCAAAGACGGCTTTCAGAACGCGTTACGGTCATTACGAGTTCCTAGTCATGCCTTTCGGCTTAACGAACGCACCGGCGGTGTTCATGGATCTCATGAACCGCGTGTGCAAACCTTACCTTGGATCAGTTCGTAATTGTTTTCATCGACGACATACTCATTTACTCAAGGACGAAAGAAGAGCACGACCAACACCTGCGGTTAATATTAGAGTTGTTAAGGAAGGAGCAACTCTACGCCAAGTTCTCCAAATGTGACTTCTGGATCCGAGAAGTCCAATTTCTAGGCCACATCGTCAACGAGCAGGGTATTCATGTTGACCCATCCAAGGTAGAAGCGATCAAGAATTGGTCTACACCACGAGCACCAACGGAAATTCGGCAATTTCTAGGGTTAGCGGGTTACTACCGTCGTTTCATCCAGGGATTCTCTCAGATAGCCCAACCGCTAACCGCTCTTACGCATAAAGGTGTTCAGTACCGATGGGGTGAGAAAGAAGAAACAGCCTTTCAGACTTTGAAAGAAAAACTTTGTACCGCGCCTGTATTATCTCTACCCGATGGTGTCGACGACTTCGAGGTCTATTGTGACGCCTCTCTCCAAGGACTTGGATGTGTTTTAATGCAAAGGGGAAAGGTCATTGCTTACGGGTCAAGGCAGCTAAAGACTCACGAGAAGAATTACACAACGCATGATCTGGAGTTAGGAGCTGTCGTATTCGCCTTAAAGTTTTGGAGACACTACCTATACGGTACCAAATGCACGGTATTTACTGATCATAAAAGCCTCCAACATATAATGGGACAGAAAGACCTCAATATGAGACAGCGTAGGTGGATCGAGGTGCTAAATGACTACGACTTGGCGATAAAGTACCACCCAGGCAAGGCCAACGTTGTGGCCGACGCATTGAGCAGAAAAGAATATGCTAAACCTAGAAGGGTTCGAGCTCTACAACTCACGATCCATGCTGGGTTACCGGATAGAATTCGGGATGCCCAGAAAGAAGCCTTGAAAGAAGAAAATTTCGAGTCTGAATCCTTAAATGGCATAGATGGAACTTCGGAGGTTAAGTCAGATGGACTCCGCTACTACAAAGATCGTGTTTGGGTGCCTCTTCATGGAAATCTTCGAGAGCTGGTGATGGACGAAGCTCACAAGTCTCGATATTCGGTCCATCCCGGTTCGGATAAAATGTACCAAGACCTGAAAGGATTATACTGGTGGCCAAAGATGAAAGCCGACATCGCTACATACGTCAGTAAGTGCTTAACATGCTCAAAGGTCAAAGCAGAACATCAAAAGCCTCCAGGATTATTGCAGCAACCGAAAATTCCTGAATGGAAATGGGAGGAAATATCCATGGATTTCATCACGGGACTGCCCCGTACACCTCGTGGAAACGACATGATTTGGGTCATTGTGGATAGACTAACAAAATCCGCTCATTTCATAGCCCTCAAGGAAAATGACAAGACTGACAAGTTGGCACAAATCTACATTAACGAGATCGTCAAGCTCCACGGAGTGCCCACGTCTATTATCTCCGATCGAGACCCCCGATTTGCTTCACACTTTTGGAGATCACTACAATCAGCGCTAGGTACTCGCTTAGATATGAGCACCGCATACCATCCGCAGACAGATGGCCAAACAGAACGCACAATCCAGACTCTTGAGGATATGCTCCGAGCATGTGTTATGGATTTCGGAAGGAACTGGGAAACCCACTTGGCATTGGTCGAATTCTCCTACAACAACAGCTACCATTCCAGTATTGGAGCCGCTCCCTTTGAGGCTCTCTATGGACGAAAGTGTAGATCACCGGTCTGTTGGGCTGAAGTCGGTGATAGTCAACTTACTGGACCCGAAATGGTGTACGAAACAACCGAAAGAATTGTGCAAATTAGAGACCGCATGAAAGCTGCAAGAGACCGACAAAAGAGTTATGCTGACAATCGAAGAAGGCCGTTAGAATTCGAAGTGGGCGACCGTGTATTGTTAAAAGTCTCGCCTTGGAAAGGTGTGGTCCGTTTTGGAAAGCGCGGAAAGTTAAACCCTCGCTACATAGGACCTTTCCCAATAACCGAGAAGATTGGAACGGTGGCGTATCGTTTGGACTTGCCACCTGAACTGGATGGAGTACATAACGTGTTTCACGTTTCCAACTTGAAGAAGTGTCTGGCTGACGACACTTTAATAGTTCCACTCGAGGAGCTCCACGTTGACGAGCAACTCCGATTTGTAGAACAACCTGTTGAGATAATGGGACGCGAAGAAAAAGCATTGAAGCGAAGCAAGATCCCAATTGTCAAGGTTAGATGGCAATCGAAACGTGGACCGGAATTCACATGGGAACGAGAAGACCAGATGCGAAAGAAATATCCTCACCTGTTCGATCAAGCCTCCGCATCAACCCAAGGTACTAGCAAATTTTCGGGACGAAAATCCCTTAACATGGGGAGGCTGTGACAACTGCAACTTCCCAAGCTAACTCCGTTAAGTCCTTCCGTTAAAAACCGTTAGTTCCATTAAGCAAACTCCGTTAGTCACATTACCAGCAGTAATTAATTAATTAATGCTTACCTAGACCGGATACGTCCACGACCTTTGGTTGATCACCGAACCCGACCATATGTGTTATATGATTATTTGCTTATTACCACTGTGTGAAGTTATGCAGCATGCTTAATTAATTCATTGTGAAAATTATGTGATTTATCGAGAAAACGTGCTTACCTTACTTAGAATGAAATTTACCCTTTTAGAAGCCAGCGAAACTACTGAGCGAAACTACAGTTTCGCCCGGTAGCTAAAGCTCTTGGTCTGCTGGACCAGTTTCGCGTGGCCAGCGAAACTGCCAGCGAAATTGCGGGCGAAACTGGCCCCCTACATATAGAAAGCCCAAGCCAACTCTCTCATTTTTACTCACCTCACACAAAACACACACATCCCTGCTCTCTCCTACTCCCGTGACTTCTGGCCAGCAGAAAACGACACGAGAAACCGAGATTCCAGCCCCAAGTCTTCTTCCTTTTGAGCATAGGAGATCATCCGTGAGTCACATGAACCACCTTTATGCATTTCTTGTATGATAAACTAAAATGTATGCTTAAAATCCACATGCAACGACTTCTGCTACTGCCATGATGCTTAGGAATGCTAGACATAACATCAATTCTGCAACTTGCCATGCTAATATGAAGATCCATGCTAATTATGTTCCTTTATGTGAAATTGTGTTCTTGACAAATTGATGACTAGAATCCGTGTTTAAGGTGTTAGAATTGCTCCCATGATGTTAGTAAACGTTTAGGTATGCTAGATATTGATTTGCATGTGATACAGAGGCTGTTAGAAAGATTTTTAGTCAAATTTACGGGTTTTTCTAGCGACTAGCGAAACTGTGCCTTCATCAGGCGAAACTGTGTAGCGAAACTGTGCCTATCTCCCTCTAGCGAAACTAGTCAAGCGAAACTATAGTGTCGCTAGGTAAACTGACCAGACCTGTCCGAGCGAATCTGCGGAGCGAAATTTCCTGAACGAAAGTTCAAACCAGTTTCGGGCGAAACTAGGCTAGCGAAACTGTGCCAACAGTTTCGAGCGAAACTAGCCTAGCGAAACTGTGTCACCGGGCACTGCCTAGCGAAAGTGCTGCCCGTGTACACGGCGAAACTGTCTAGCGAAACTGCTAGCGAAACTGTGACCAGAATCCGAACTTGTACAATTTGCTTAAATGATATGCCATGACTTGCATGCTCTACACTATGATAATACTTGCTTGGACTCCTGATGTATATAAACACTTGTGTATGATCAATCATCGGTGTCGTGCGTCGTTATGTCGTGTCGTATTTTCCAATGTGCTAGTGTTATGGTCTTAGCGGTATAGCTAAAAGTTAAACAACCTAACACCTAAGACCTTAATGTGATTATTAGGTCCTCGTTAACAATCATAACCGGGTTTATTTGAAGAATAAGCTGAGCAACCTAAGGTGAGTTCATTACTATATGTTGTTATGTCCTTTCAGGGATGATAACGTGCAACAGTAAGGTATTTCTTACTAAGTAAACTTTTCCGACCAAATATCATATGTATCATTGAATTGATTGATAAACTAAAAAGTCCTTACATTCGGGCCGTTAATATAGAATAGCTAGGTGATGTTGAGTAGTACTACTGGGGATTGACACCCCCGCCCAGCGGTGCACGTGATGCGCCAACCCGACTGGCGGTCGGACTGGGACCAATGTTATCCTACCCTCCGTGGTCTTTCAGGACACGGGAAGGCAAAATCCGTAGGTGATACCTATACATTGTCAGCTTCGGTTGCGAACAATTCAAATGAGCATAACTTAGGCTAGCTACCTACGATATGGAAAACTTACTCGTCTTATGATATTGATTGTGTTTTACCTTTCTTTGATCATAAAATTTTGGTCTACTTGTGACGGGTAGACCGCTTAGTGAACTCACCAGCCTTGGCTGACACTTGATTGTTGAATGCTTTTCAGGTCGCTAGGAGGATCACCGAAGGCACTGGCAGCGGCAGTACTAAACGTTAACTTTTGTATTGAAATCTATGTTTCCAATCAGATGAATTAAACATTTGTAAACTATATCTGTAACTCGTTTTATGCTTCCGCTGAACCGTAAATTCATTTTGGGTCTGTAATAACTGTTCTTATTTACTTAAATTAAACTCTGCTACGGTTTGATTGTAACTGAAGTCTGGGATCCTGGTCTGGATCATACCCTCACGCGGTTAAACTCCGTTAGGTGGAAATTGGGGGTGTGACAAAAAATGTAAAATAGCTATGGGGAGTTAGTTGCTACGAGAAGAAAAGATGAAAATGTATAGCTCGAACTTTTTTCCCAGTGACCCATAAAGCACAATTGAATTAATTTTAAGAATATGGGAAATAGAAACCTGGCAGAGTGACAACTGTATCTATTGAGCTAGTGAAATGACAGTATATAAAATTTTGACTTTTTAATATATTTTTTTAAATAAGTTCAATTTTATATGAAAAATGCTTCATCTTTTGCATTAGAATTAATTTTAATGCTTTAATTGTTCTCGTATGAAACTCTATGTTTTTATTACATCTAATTGTCACATTCTAGATTACTTATTTGATTTTCTAATTAGTTTTATTACATTTCTAAATATTTATGTAACTTATATTCTTTGTAGTGATGTGTGTCGGAGAAAGCGTGAAAGATATTGGCGTCATAAAAGAGCATGACGAAATCCACTTCCAGGTTATTAATTCTTTCATTGCTTATTTACAATTTCAGCCATTCGAAAAATAAACACTCCCTTTAGATTTCTAGGTTTATTATATGATGACACAACACTCCTTTTAATTTATTGCGAGTCTTTTTTATGTTACATATGTAAACTTTTTCTTAAAAAAATTAATTCGTTATGAGTTGGTCGTTTTAATCCATTAAGACCTTTGAAAAAGATGTTAAATATGTTAAGAGTAAATTACGGCTTTCATCCTTGTGGTTTGTACGTTTTACGTCTATGGTCCTCAAACTTCGTTTTTTACGGCTTTGGTCCTCAAAGTTTATAGGCTTGTTACATCTGTTGTCCCTGGGGCTAACGGACGTTAAAAATATCTGTTAACTTTTTAGAGATGACGATTCTACCCCTATATTTACAATAAAATAAAAACAAAAAGAAATATAAAATTACCATTCTACCCCACCCTCATCTTCTTCACATCTCACCTCCATCTCAGACCAGTTACCCATCCCTCCGGTCATCTTCTCCGGCGAGTTACCCATCCATCGGGTCATCTTCTCCGGCTATAGTCTCCGCTCATCTTCTCCATTCACTGGTCCCATCCTTCCGGTCATCTTCTCCGGCGAGTTTAGCCCCTGTGACAAATCACTGCCTCCTCATACTTTTAACAAAGACATTAAACGTCAAGGATGCCTTTCTCGTCCTCTCTCTGGTACACACAATTGTAACATTTGCTCCATCTGCTCCTCCATCCTCATGTTGCTGCTAATGCTAATCGCATCGATCTCTGCTCAATTTCATCATCCCTGCTCAAGTGAAACACCTCAAGCTTGATGGAGATTGATTCGCCGAGGCAAATTATGTGAGACGTCACCGGCGATGGTGGTGGCCGGAGTGACGGAAATGGGGGTTGTGGTGGAGGCGGCGGTGGATTGAAGGAAATATGGTGACGGTCGTGGAAAACTAGGGGCGAAGATGGGGCTGCCTCGCCGAAGCCGGTGGGATGGAGCTACGAAGGAGCTGGTCTAGAGGAAGGGGTTGCCGGAGATGGTGGTGATGTGGTGGCAGTGCTGCTGTGGAGGTGGTCGCCGGAGAGGACGAAGAAAGGGCCGCCGGAAACACTGACGGAAAGTGGTGGTGGTGAACGGAGATTGCAATGAACTGTGAATTGAGATTCTGAACTTTAAAAGAGAGATTACGGCTTTCCCACTTATTTTTTTTATTTTTATTTATTTGTGTTTTATGTATTTTTAATTATTAATAAGAAAAGGGTATAATGGTCTTTTCACACACACATAACAGAATTTTTTAACATCGTTAGGTCTCATGGACCAAAGCTGTAACAAGCCGAAAAAGTTTTGGGACCAAAGCCATAAAAAACGAAGTTTGAGGACCATAGACGTAAAACGTGCAAACCACAGGGACGATAGCCATAATTTACTCATATGTTAATATAGTTACGTAACATGTGTTGCTTACAAAATCTTAACATTGTGTTTTCTAGGTGTGTTACATATGTAAATTTATCTATGTAACATATTAACGATGTTACATATGTACTTATTAAGCGATGACACAAAACTCCTTTTAATTAATTGCAAGTCTTTATTTTTTGATGTTGCATATGTAAACTCTATCTTAAAAAAAATCAATTCCTTATGAGTTGATCATTTTAGTTCATGAAGACCCTTGAATCAATACATATATAAACTCTATCTTCTGTCAATCTTTACATATGTAACATCGTTAATATGTTACATATGTAAATTTACATATCTAACACCGTTAACATGTTAAATTTACTTATGTAAATTTACATATGTAACATATGTTACATGTGTAAATATGTAAATATACGTATGTAACAAACATAAGCTTAAGAGCATCACAACTTTGATAAAATTACATATATAACATC
This sequence comes from Deinandra increscens subsp. villosa, assembly GCA_039602395.1. Taxonomy (NCBI): domain Eukaryota; kingdom Viridiplantae; phylum Streptophyta; class Magnoliopsida; order Asterales; family Asteraceae; genus Deinandra; species Deinandra increscens. The sequence continues at coordinate 1,078,572 of JBCNJP010000002.1, forward strand.
GTTAACATGTTACATATGTTAGTTACGTAAATTTTCAAGAATATATTTAATATTTTTGTCTATATAACATGGTGTAAGGTTTATCTATATTAACCGATGAACTTTTTTTTTGTAGGTGAAAAGAGTTTTGTATCAAAGATGAAGATTATTATCAAGAACGGAAGCATCATTAACTTTTTTATTTTTTAACGGAAGCATCATTAACTTTTTTTTTTTAGTTTTCTTACATTTTTGTTACGTTTTACTATTGATTGTAATTGTTTATTATCAATTATAAAAAATTATTGATCGTGATCATAATGGTTTCTTTTAGATTAATAAAAAATAACTTTCAGTTTTTTTATATTTAATAAAAAATTATAATAATAGTTTCTGTCTATAAAATTGTGAAAATAAGATAAAAACTTATTACAATATTAGTAAAATATGAGAGAGAAAAAAGAAAAGTTATATTGAGATTTAAAAAAGTAAGAAAGAGAATATTTATTGAGAAAAAATAAAAAATGTCATGTCATATACTTTTTTCAAAAAAACATTCAAATTGACAAAATTGCCCTTAGTTTTATATATATATAGGATTAGGATCATTTGAGAACTTTTTATTATTCTGAAAACCATGAGAACACTTCTTAGCCACACATATGGAATCTAACCTATTTTATTTATTTTAATTCAAAATGGCAATAAAGTCTTTAACCTATATAACTAAAAGACAAAACCCTTTTAAAATAATATTACCTATTAGGGTGGGGGGTATGCTTGCCTAAGGCATGGTTTAGGCATAAAAATCTGACCAATGAGGTGATGCCAACAGGAGAGAGAAGATTGATGTAAAATTGGTGGGTATGCATGATTGGAAGTGGGTACCACCTCACACACACAAAAATCTCGGCATGCTTCGGCATTCAAATGCCGAAAAACTTGTGATCCATGCCGATGCCGAAAATAATTGTGGATTGGGTATGCATGCCGATTCGGTATGTTTAGTGCCGAGCTTGATGCCGAGGGTGGCGACATGTATACCGCCCACCCTTAGAGTACTCTAACTATTAATATCTAGATTAGTAAAGATTAATTGTGTTAAATATTTTTTAAATACTTTCCTTTGTGTTTTTTTATTACATTTTTTAATATTTTTTTAAACTTATTTTTTTATCGTTTTCAAAATTTTCTTAACTTTTTTAAATGTTTTCTTTTTTATTTTTTTAACAATTTTAAAAACTTTTTATTAACTCATCATTTTTTACGTTTTAATAACTTTTTTTACTTTTTCTCAAAAAAATATTTTTTTTACTTTATAAATATTTATTTAAAAAAAAAAACTTTTTTATAGTTTTTCTAATTTACCTTTTTATGTTTTTAATATGATATTTTTTATTTTTCCTTACTTATTTTTTTTATGTTTTTTGAATAACTTTTTTACTTTTAATAAACATTTTTATAAACTTTTTAATTATTTTTTTTACTATTTTAATTTTTTTTTACTTTTTATTAGTTTTTTTAATTTATTTTTTATGTTCTGAATTTAAAAGTTTGTATTTTCATTTTTTAAATAATTTTTAAGACTTTTTATTAACTTTTAATTTTTTACGTTTTAAATAACTTTTTTTTCTTTTTTTAAACTTTTTTATTAACTTTTTTTTACTTCTTAAATTATTTTTTTTAAACCTTTTTACTAGTTTTTTTAATTTACTTTTTATGTTTTTAATATAATATTTTTTTTTTACTTTTTCTTACTTATTTTTATGTTTTTGAATAAACTTTTTTTACTTTTATTTAACATTTTTTAAAACTTTTTTACTATTTTAATTAATTTTTTTAAAAACTTTTTATTAGTTTTTTAATTTAATTTTTACATTTTTTTAAATATATTTTTTTACTTTTTTTTTTTAATTTCCGTAAGTTTTTTTTAATGTTTATTTAAAAAATAATAATAAATGCCTACGTGCATGGAATATAGACACTAACAACCATGCAACATATGCCTACGAGGATGTAGCGATATGTAACATCTATGGAACAAGATTCATTTATGCTTTAACCATACGTGATTGTTCGATGAGATTGAACTTTTATTTTGCTTATTTTATACACCCTTTAATTTTGTATTCTTGGATTTCCTCATTACCAATCCTTTTTTCATATTATTCTTATTGACTTCTATGTGTAAGTACATTTGCACCAATTTAACAACAACCCAAAGATCTTTTTATTAGTGTAAAAACCTATTTACATGTTTGTTACACCACGCTTCACGTTTGTAAATTGTAAGAACTCACTGCATTGGTGTAACAAGAATCTGATACAAGTGTGTAACATTATGTGCATATGCAACACACTACTATTTTACTACTTGTTAGTAAGTTTCTATAGTGAATAGCTAAATATATGTAACAATATGCAACCATGTAACAAATACATACGAGCATGCAATATATTGACAATCATGTAATATATACCTACGAGGGTGTAGTGATATGTAACATATATGGAACAAGATTCAATCCTACTTTAACTATACCTGATTGTTCGTGAGATTGAACATTTTTTTTACTTCTTTTATACACCATTTAATTCGGCATTCTTGGATTTCCTCATTACCGATTCCTTTTTCATTTTTTTCTTACTGACTCTTACGTGTAAAAACGTTTTCACCAGTTTAATAACAACCTACACCCTATTATTAGTGTAAGAACATGTTTACATGTTTGTTACACATGCTTCAAGTATGTAAGAACTCGCTGCATTCATATAGCAAGACCATGATACAAGTGTGTAACATTATGTGCATTTATGTAGCAATAACCTAATACACCCTTTTATTAGTGTAAAAACATATATATATATATGTTCGTTACCCATACGTAAATGTTCGTTGCATACATGTAACAACATGCATTCAAAAAATTATTAATTTTGAGATCTTGTTGTTTATAATTTTGATATCCTTTTTTATGTTGTTTTTGGTTCTTGCAAAAAAAAAAATAGATCTTGGTATTGTTTTGGTGGTAGTATTATCATGGTTTAACTTTTTGACAGGTGGTAACTTGTTACTTCTAGTTGTTAAGACTCTGTTATGGAAATGTAACGTATATGTAAGAAGGTGCAACTATGTAACTGATGCCTACGATCATGCAATATAGACAACAACAACTATGTAGCAGATGCCTACGAGAATGCAACCATGTAAATACTTGTTTACATTTTTGTTACATAATGCTTCAGGTTTGTAAGAACCAGCTACGTGGTTGTAGCAAGAAAATGTGTTTGCGAAAAATCTGTTTGGGCATTTACCTGATAGATAATGTGTTTACGGAAAATGAGAGAGAAAAATATATGATATAGTGATCAATGAGAAAGAAATTTAAATAAATATATATTTTTTAACATTTTACATACGTGTAACTGTTCGTTACGCAAATGTATTTTGTGGCTACACATGTGTAATTGTTCGTTACCTACATGCAACGAAATACATTAAAAAAAATACGAAAAAAAATTATATAAAAAAATAACGAGACTATAACCAAATTAAAGATAAAAAAACGTTCTATTTAATGGTGCAATTATTGTTATAAAATTATTATCGTATAAAAAAGTTATTAACGATATAAAATGAAGGGGGGAAAGTAAATATTTATGTCACATCACCTTTAAAAGATAGTTAAGATGTGTGGCTCAAATTAGTTCTTTTTAATTCTCAAATCAAATTGGTTATCAAATGATCATCTCTCTCTCTCTCTCTCTCATATATATATATATATATATATATATATATATATATATATATATATATATATATTTGGTTCCAATTTGAATTTCACGATTTAGTTTCTGTTAGACCCTTGTATAAAATACAGGATTGTTGCCCAAAAGATACATTAAACAAATTACAAAAAGTTAAAAACGCATAAAATATAATTACATAAAACAAACATGTGCTTCCAAATTAACACGTTCTAATAAAAATATTGGTAGATAAAATAAACACAAGATGTTACTATGATCCCAATTTGCGTGCATATTCTTTCTTCAAATGTTATTCAAGACAATTAGGAAGTGTATATGATAGCTACCATATAAAGTTAAAAAGAAATGAACGGCGTCCGTGCGTGAACATGTGGCAAATCGGCGTTACTCACGACACGCTGCAAACACAGATCATGCGGTTAACTTAGGTACTCTCTGTTCTGTCACATCCACCGGAAAAACCACCCTCACTTAATGCCAGGTGTAAAGTCGATTAGCCTCAGGACTCAAACCCGAAACACCCGGGTCATACCTCATCGGCTGATACCATTAAGCAAAGCCCATTGGGACATCCCACATAAAGTTATTACATAGAATCTATTCAATTCCAAAACATTTAGCCTCTATAAATAAAAATACAAACTAATATAACACCATCATTATCCCTACGCTTGGTAAGTGTCGGTTTGATAATCGATTGTTCTTTTTAGCAACATTTTCTCAATTCTTTCGATACTGAGATTTCAATCGTCCTCAGTTAGTTGACGCTTCAGGGCCAATTTGAAAATCCCTCATAGGCAAAAACCTCATCAACTGGGCAAAACTGTCATATCAACGCAAGGGACGAGACACAAACCGGTGACATCTCATAAAAAAAGTCATTAGACTACCACTAAGCTAGAAGGTGTATATGGTATAAAAATCCATAGGTAAGGACATGGTTTTAGTGAAAGATGTGAGCCCAAATATTTATTTTTCAATTTTGTAATTTAAATATTGTGCAGGGGGTATATGATAATATGATAATTGAAAATTAAAGATAGCCTTTCCATCATTATTCCGTCTAATTTTCATCACAAAAAAAATCTTTCTTTTAAGTTCTAAGGGTGGGTGGTATGGGGGATAAAAAAATTCGGCAAGTGGGGTTTCAGCAATTAAGGTTTTCGGCAAAATGGATAAGTGGTATACCAATCATTTCGGCAAAGGTGTTTTCGGCAATCTGGGAGAAAAAATCGGCATATCCTCACCGAGACATACCGATTTTTTTTTAAAAAAAATGTTACCGTTCAACGGTCACATGACCGTTTCAATTTTTTTTTACTACTCTTTCTCTATATATACACACAATTTTTATAAGCACTCTTCAGACTACCTCACTTTATTATTCTACTCTTTTATTCAATATGTTTTCAATCCTCCCTCCCGAGTTAATGACTTCGTCTAGTAGTTCTAGTGACTCGGACACGGAGGCGCTGATGTTTATGAAAACTTGTTATGAAGCCATAATTTTACAAGAAGAAAGGGATACGGCACATTCGAAGAGAAGGAAAAGTATACGTCGAGATCGTGAGGCAGGGTATGAACGTTTGGTGGAACTCTATTTTGCCGATCATCCTCGTTTCAACGAAGGTATTTTTAAAGAGCGTTTTCGAATGTCTAAAAGGTTGTTTTTAAAAATTGTTAGCGACATTGAACAAAATTTTGAATGGTTTCAATTACGTCAAGACGTAAGGGGGAGGACAAACTTCTCCCCTTTACAAAAGTGTACGGTAGCTATTTGTCAACTGGCGACCGGTAACGTATACGACGAGTACGACGAAACCTTTTCGATGTCGGAAAGAACAACGCGTGAATGTTTGATAAATTTTTGTGATGCTATACTTAAGCTTTATAAAGATGAGTTTATTCGTTCTCCTACCTCCCATGATATCGAGCGTTTATATGAGGCGCATGGGCAATATCATGGTCTTCCTGGCATGATCGGTAGCATTGATTGTACTCACTGGGAGTGGAGGAACTGTCCACGGGAGTATCATGGGCAATATCATCGAGGTGATCACGCAAAACCAACGATTATTCTCGAGGCAGTGGCATCACAGGACATGTGGTTTTGGCATGCTTTCTTTGGTGTACCGGGTGCTAACAATGACATAAATGTTCTTAACCAATCACCATTGTTTGCGAACGAGTTACATAGCGTTGCTCCGAGATGTCCTTTTGTTGTGAACGGTCGACAATATAAACGTGGTTATTATCTGGTTGATGGCATCTACCCTACTTGGTCAGTCTTTTTGAAAGCCTTTCGTCATCCATTCGAGATCAAAGAGAAGAAAATGAAGAAAATACAAGAGAGTGCAAGAAAAGACGTTGAAAGAGCGTTTCACATGTTAAAATCAAAGTGGGCGATTACTGATCGCAAAGGGCGTCCGGTTCATAAAGATCTTATGGAGAACATCATTTACACTTGCATGATATTTCAGAACATGATACTTAAAGACGAAGGCAGAGCGATATCACCGATACACATTCGTGAACCTCCAGTACAAGCGCATATCGACGCAACTGTGTTGTATGAGTTACGCGACGCTGAGACACATTTTAGGCTACGACAAGACATAACGGATCACATAGAGCAAAACGTGGAGGTCGTATTAACTGAGCAAGAAATAAACCAACAGTTCAAGCTTTGAAATAAAAATGTTGTCGTTTGTTTTAAGTAATGTAATCGTCATGTTTTATTTAATAAATTGTTGTTTGATTTATAAATATAATATAATAATTTATAAATATAATATAATATAAAAGCAAAAAAAAAAAAATAATAATCCAACTTATTCTACCCAACTTATCCCACCCATAACACTTCAAAAAACAAAAAAGACATATACTTTTTTCTCTCTCTTGTGTCACTCTCCTATTGGTCCATCAACTTATCCCATTTTACTCATCCTAAAAAATTTATCCCTCACACCGCCCACCCTAATATCTAACCGAGCAGAAATTGAGCAAAACTAAGCTAATTAAATGTTTTTTAAGACCAAGTCAAGTTGACTCATTTTTTAATGAGCTTGATTTGGTCGGTTTAAACTCAAACCGAATTAACCTGATTTAGAGTTCAAGCCAAATATACTCGGTTTAAAATCCGAACCGGAATCAACTTATCCTAGTTAGACTCCGGCTTAACTAGTAAACAAGTTTTCTAGATGATACTAAAGAAGGCTTAGTGGAAAACTTAAGTGTTTTTTCTTTTCACGTTTAAGAAAAAAAGTGATGTCCAAAAGATGATAAAATATGAATATATTTGATTCTTATTATTAATTCAATTGAAAAATTAGTGAAGTACTAGCAAAATATGCATGTGAGATGGTAAGGTAACCAATCAAAATAATAATTGAATCCAAATCAGATAGGCTACGATTCAATTTATTATCTAGCTAAACAGAACATGATCTGGTTCCTTAGCTAATTATTCAAAATCGAGCTCATGATTCAATTACTCTAAATACCAAATGGTTGGTGGTTTAATGGCATGCATATGTGATATGTCATATGTAGATAGTGATGTCTCTCATTGTCTCACTTCTCTTCTTAAGTTTAAAGAAGGTTTAAATAATGTAATAAGTATCAGTGTTGAACACTGAAAGTTTGCTTAAGGATGAAATATTGGTACTCTGGAACAAGTTATCACGGGTGAAGATGAGATATTAAGATTGGGTAACCGGTTATGATTCCTACTTTTGGTGGACTTAGGGATGTTATTCTGGAATAAGCTCATAAGTCCAAATACATGATGCATCATGGCAATCATAAGATGTATCAGAATATCAAAAGTAATTAATGGTGGCTAGGGATGAAGAAATATGTAGTTGCTTATGTAGAAAGATGCATGACTTGTCTGAAAGTCAAAGCCGAACATAAGAAACCATCTAGGTTTCTTCTACCACTTGAATTGCCCATTGGGAAATGCGAATTGGTGATTATGAATTTCATCACCAATTGCTCGAACCAATCACGGTAATGATTCCATATGGGTGATAGTTGATCGGCTAACTAGATCAACTCATTCTCCGGCTATCAAGGAAACGCTCGGTTTTAGAGCGCTTAGCTCGTATGTATGTTAATGAAATCGTCTCAAGGCATGAGGTCCATTTATCTATCATGTCTGAACGGGACAATCAGTTTATTTCTCATTTTTGGAAAAGTTTTCAAGAGGTAATGGAAACACAATTGAATTTAAGTATTGCCTATCATCCACAAACCGATAGCCAAAGTGAAATAACAATTTAGATCTTGGAAGACATGCTTCGGTCATGTGTTGTCGAATTTGGTGGCAATTGAGATAGCCACTTACTGTTAATGTAATTTTCATACAACAATAGCTACCGCACAAACATAAAAGTTGCTCTGTTCAAAGCCTTGTACGGTAGAAAATGTTGAACCCCACAATGTTGGTCCGAAGTGGGCAAAGCACAAATATTCGGGCCTAAAGTGGTTATGGAAACCACCGACAAGATTAAACAAATTTGGGATTAGTTAAAGGTTGCCCAAGATAGGAAGAAAATATATCCTAATAAAGGAAGAAAGCCATTGGAATTTCATTTCGGTGATAAGGTTATGTTGAAAGTATCACCTTGAAAGGGTGACGTCATAAGCACACAAAAAAAAAAACCGTAATACAGTTTTAAAACTACCTAATTTAAACGGCTGGATCAAATCTGGGTGAAGTTTAACGCCTGAGATAAAAAACAGGGGGAAAAGCGTCAACAAACTGGCGTTGATCCTTACGACGTCATTATTTATAGTAATAGCGTTCACAAAATTAAATTTATTTTATTATTTTTTCTCTCATGCACATTTATAAAATGGGTGCTACTACCCATACCGCCTTTAAAACTATTTTTACTTGTTGTACCTCATCCTTAAATCTTGTAAAATTATAATTAAAACCTTTTATTTCGTTTTTGTTTTCTTTATATGAAATATTTTTTTTAAAAATAAATATTCACCATCTTGATTCAAAATTCTTTAATTCTATTTTATACATAGCTCATTCTTAATTTAAACTAAAAAAGCTAAAAAAAACTTTTTTTATTTCTTTCAAAAGAGGTGATAATTTTCTAGAAAGGATCCTAAAATATTAACATCTCAGTTGAACGTCTTTTTGATAATCATTTTAGAATTTTTTATTATTTTTGTAATTTTATTTATAAATTAAATAAGCTTTTGTTTATTCCTTAACGTAGTTTCTTTAAGCTTTTTAAAAACTTCTAAAAACGTTATTTTAATTTTTAATTTTTTTTTTCTAAAACACAATTTAAGTTTTTTACCAACAAGTATTTTTAACATTTTTTTATAGAAATGTTTTTAACCTTAAAAATAAAAATAAAAATATTGTCTTCTATAAGGGGAAATATGACAAGTTTTTTTATCCGTTTTAGATCTTTTCATAAATACAAAAAAATAAATTTATTTAAAAACTTGTTTTTGAAAACAAAGATACGTCGAAGGGAATATATGACAATTTTTTTAAAATAAAATTTAGGAGGAAGTGTAACAAATAATAAGGAGTGCAAATAGCCTATCCTAATAAAATTTAAATTTAAGGAGTTTGATGAACACTAACCTCTATATTCAAACAATCTTTGTTCACTTAATTTTATAGTTTAGAGATAGAAGTGAGAATGAGAAGAAACTACTAATTTTTGACAGAAAGTTAAAGACGAAGAATCTATTACGAATATTGTAACTAAATAACCGTTTTACACTTCTAAAAACAATCACCCAAAACTTTATAACTGGCGTGTTTGTCTAACAGTAACAAAACTGTAGATAATCGTGTATACATCTTCTCTAGCGGTAGTAGTTAAACTTGCAATATGTCAATTTTATTAACTCAGAAAACGGAAGCCGAATAGGCCAATGAGTTTTGGCAATATATGCTTTAGAACTTGTGATTATTACTTTCCTCATGAAATAACGGACCAGATACATAGTAAAACCATAAATATGCATTCTTAAACAACTTACAATCACCAAAAACCAACAACTAACTGCCATGATCCTCCACAACTTGACTGTTTACAAACAAACCCTCTCTTCTTTTACCAAAACCACTGGTTTCCATACTCTGCCCTCTATACTTCAATTCCGAACCAATAAAATCCGGCTCCACGGACCCAGGTCGTGGGTTCGAGTCAATCCCTGACGGTCTAAACGAGTTTGCACCGGTACCCGGGAACCGTGTCGGTGAACCATACCTTCTCGGCATCCCTCTCATACCAGCACCGGTAACAGCACCACCACCACCACCAGGACCGCCACTTCTCATGTCCATGATAGGATCGCCAAAAGATCGCTCACCGGGGGCTGCGGGAGGTGCACTTGCGAAAGGGTCATCCGGGCCCCATGAAGTCAAAGCTTCCTTCTTGTTAGCGAAGAAATGCCACGCCACGAAAAGGAAGAGTATGAAAAACAAAACAGGAGTGCTCCATAACATGGTGTTGAATTCGCCTTTTGTAACAGGAAGGTTAGAATGATACATCCCGATATACCCGCTTCTTAAGCTTAACACCACTAATTTCTCATGGTCACTAGCGATTAACGGTATGGCTTCAGCTTTCCGAGAGTTTAATCGTCCCATCGCTTGATAGTTCAAGAACGAAGCTACGATTTCATCAAGTCCAGCTGAAAACACAAGACGTGGTAATCCCGCTCTAGCATAAAGCTGAGAAGAAACATTATAAACAAACACCTTTTCTTGACTAACAATAAGAAAATAACCTTTAATCGCTTCAAACGCTAAAGGTCCATGATCAACATCAAACTTCTTCTTGGATCGGACCCGACACTTGAAATTCATGGAGTCACCATAAATCAGGAGGTGAACCAATTCACCTCCTGAAGTGAACCCATACGCTTTCCCTCGATCTGACGCGTCAAAAACATAATTTAACGCGTATGATCCGTTAAAACCTTCACAAGCCGCTTCTCTAAGCTTCATAGTCCTCAAATCTAACGACCCTGCACCAGTTTCGGTTAAAAACAAGAGCTTTTGCTTCAAGAACGCAATAGGGCGATTACTAGGAACAATCGTCCCAATAACCGAACCTCCCTCTTTCAAAACCCTAATCGTCCCACTAACATCAATCGACACAATGTATCTTGTTCTACCAACATGATGAATTTCCAAAATGCTTATCCCCGACCCGATATTTTGATCAAGTTTGTGAACGGTTTCCCTCAGGACCGAACTCGACTCATCCCCATTCGGAATCTCCCAAACCTTATGAACCAAAATGACACCATTTTCATGCCCTGTCACCACTATACTCTCGTTACGAAAAGCCGAAAGGTATGACAGCATTGATGTAATCGGGGAACTTGTCAGCGTGTCGAATTGAAGCATAACCTCACCGTATCGGGTGAAAATATAGAGGTTTCCAAGATCATCACCAACGGCAATGTATTTGCTCAATTTATCAACATCTTTAAATGGTAAAACATTTAGGGAAGTAGGCTTAGTATCAAGTTTCACAGCGGAAACGAATTGAAACCTTTCGGACCAAAATAGACTATGTTTGGTAACAGAAACAGCGCCCAATCGTTCAACCCTAACAACATCTGTAACCGAAACCTCACTAACGACGCCGTTTTCATCCGAATCTGTAACAGATTTGTCCTCGTGAACAGAGTTATCATTCAAACTCCGGATTTCGGTAGGTGATTCGGATACACGCGATTCTAATCTAGTTACGAGTTCGGTAAGGTTTTTAACAAGCTCGTCGAGCTTACCTAATTGAGATATGTGTTGATTCAATAGCTTTGCGATTTGAGTTGGATCGGAAGCGTCATCGGAATCGGTGGAAACGCAGGAGAAACTGAAGATCAGGAGTAAGGAGATGATGAAGGAGAACTTGCCTGTGATATCCATGGGAGATGAGCTAGCTTTGATTGGTTGAAACCATTAACGCGTGAGTTTGCTGTGATTGAATCTGGATTTGGGGATGTGGAAGATGGAGGTTATTATTGTATTTTGAAGAGTGTGAGTAAATTTAGGATTAGGGCAAAAATCAGATTTTCAGGAGAAAGAGGAAAGAGGAAAGAGGAAAGAGGAAAGAGGAAAGAGGAAAGAGGAGAGAGGGTGATTCGGCGGTGGTTGCCCGTGGGACTGTTACCTGTACAAACTACAAAGCTTCATACATTTTTTTTTATATTTTAATTTAATTTAATTGTGCCTCGTTTTATAAATATTTTTTAACGGTAGTAATTTTATTTCACGAAACAAACAACGAAAAGAAGCACAGACAAACAAGGAAAAACAAACAAGAAACCTAGCTCAAGCCAAATAAACACCACTTAGCCCACTCCAAGCTCGACCCTTTGAGACAAGCCTTTAGCCAAAGATAACCTAACGTCTTAAGGCACATTTCAATATCCTAATAATAATGACCTAAATAATATATTTCAATACTCCATCGCAGTCGGGTATAAAGATAATAAAAGTTCAGACTGAAAAACAAGAAAACACATTAAAAAATTAGAAACAAGTGCAATAAGATAAATTAGCTTCGTTCTCAGTCCATGACTCGAAATTTCAATCTTCTGTCAACCAATTCACAACGTGTTTAAATTATGCAAAATTATATTCTTCAATGTAAGGATCACCTAATCCGCTAGCAAGAGACTTGAATGCGGCGGTGCGGCAACGGATTTTAGTATCGTAGTTTCATATTTTTTTCGGCTAAGATGAAGCGGTAAGAGAAGAAAGAGTGGTAGAGAAAAAGGAGAAACACAACAATCCGTGATCGTGGTCGTGCGGTGGTGTCGTATTCCAATAACAAAAGCATTTTTGTTTGGCAAGGGCCTCAAACGACATAATCTAAATGAATTTAGCCTTCGAGCACCGGATGTTAACCTTCTTGGAACTAGATTATGCCACCAAAAAGTATAGACCATAGGGGGATGGTTCATCTTGATGAGGAGTTGTTTAACACTCTTCACCGAGAACCAACCATCACCATCTGCATCCCACTTCCAGGTTTTCTCGACCTCATATAAGTTAACAACCCAATGAAAACGATATGCCTGTTGAGATTAACGACTTTTTCAAGTTGAAAGGCGAGGTTCGTATTGGCCCTAACATGCAAATAACCAAAAGGGACGGATCCAACCCTACAATGGAGTAGGTTAGCCATGTGTTGGACATCATTATCGACCACACCCACCCCCATAAGTCTACTTTTCATCATGTTAACCTTCAAACCGGAGACCAGAAAGAAACATCTGAGAATTCTTAGTAGGTTTTTGGCGTTGGCATCAGTCCATTCCTCAACAAAAATGATATCGTCATCATAAAGAAAGTGTGAGATCAACGGGCCCCCATTTGGCAACTGAATGCCATGTTGTAGGCTCACCGTAACAGCCTTCTGAGAAAACCAGAAAAAGCAATGCTTTATAACCTTTTTCTTTTATAACTTTAATCAAAGTTTAGAGTCAACCTATTTATTTAATTTTAGTGTAACTCAAACATAATCTGTCTATTACATATGTAAGCTTGTTTGACTCAAAACTTTATAATTTCTTGTTTGATTCATATTTATTTTCAAATCATGTAAGAACTTAGCAACCAAAATGATGATTTTAAATTAAGCCTAAAATGAATAAAATTACATACAGAAAAGCCTACACATCCTCATTAGTGTTGCATATATGATTGTTAGAAAAAATAATGAAAAATGTTATTTTACACCTTACACACACATAAGGACCCCATTGAGCTAGAGGTTCACAAAAAAACCGGTTCTGGGACCGAAACCGGAGAACCGAACCGGGACCGGTCCGGTTCCAGTCCCATTATTCGAGAACCGGTTCGGTTCCAATTTAGGACCGTCGGTTCCTGATCTATTCTAGCATCCAGGAGCAAAAACCGGTTCCACCAAGAACCGGTTCCGTCCGTTGGAGGGGGGGGGGGGGCTTTCGAGATATAGCCGTTTGTAACGGCTTTCTAGCCGTTAGGACTTGTTTTTAGACCGTTTTTTTCACCTTTTAGCCTCCCAACCATATAACTTAGTATAAATACTATCCTCATATAATTGGTTCATTACAACTCTCAAAAACTCAAAAAACTCACTAAAACACTTTCGTTTTCGATCTCGTATTCTCGTTATGGCTAACCCAAGTGAAGCATCCGTTGCGGTAAATGCGGGTTCAAGTGCTTTTGTCGTGAGGGTGAAGGAAACAACTGGAAACAAGGACCCTTGGGCACATTTCGACTTATACGAAATGTCGAACGGGCCTGACAAGGCGCGTTGTCATGCTTGCGGGGGGCTTTATGAGGCGGCGACAAACTCGAGTTTGAGGAAATATTTGAGGCAATCTTGCAAGGTGTTGCACGCTAACCCGACTAATGATCAAGCACAAATGAGTATCAAAGGAGACATATTCAATTTCAGCTTGAGTATCATTCGTGACCGAATGGCAAAGTTCGTGATCCAAGAAGCTCTTCCCTTTGATCACTTCGACAACCCTTGCCTAACAAGTTTGATTCAGGAAACTCTCCAACCTCGCTACGCCCAAGTAAGTCGCACAACTCTTAGGCGTGATTGTTTAAAACTATGGGAAGTTGCAAAAAAAGATTTAATTGCACTTTTTGAAAACCTGCAAACTGGTGTGAACTTAACAACCGATGTTTGGTCGGCTCCACACAATTTACCGGAATCGTACCTATGTCTCACCGCTCATTGGATATGTCCTTCATCATGGCATATGATGAAACGTACGGTTGCGTTTGAATTCTTTGGATATCCCCACACGGGAGAAAATGTTTTCAAATTACTAGATTATGTAATCCAAACATTTAAATTGAAAAACAATGTTTTTTCTATGTCTTTTGACAATGCTTCAAACAACACTACGGGCGTTGAAAAATTAAAACTCAAATATAGACCGGTTTGCACCAGGATTTTTTTCCATAGTCGTTGTGTGGCCCATATTATCAACTTGGTGGTTCAAGATGGTCTAAACGTTTCACAAGTTAGTGTTTTTAGAGAACAATTTAAAAACATGTTACGTTCAATTTTTAAACAAAGTAGAGCAAGATATATGAGTTACCGGAAATTGTTTAGCGATACGAATTCGGTTTGTCTTGGACCGAATTGGGGCGTACCTTCACGTTGGAATTCAACTTTTAAAATGTTTCAATGTACTTTAAAACAAAGGGATACTTTAAAGCATATTCATGAGCAACTAGAAACTTTTGGTAAAGCTACACCATTTCCGGACGAGAATGGGCTTGTATTCAAGAAATGTCCGAATTGCTTGATGTTTTTAACACCGCAACTACACAACTTTCGGGTGTTTATTATCCGACAAGTGCTTTTGTTCTTCACAACCTTTTCTTGATGGCAAAAAATTGTGTGAGTATGAGTTTAAAAATGATATGTTTAATGCTATGGTGGTTTCAATGAAACTCAAATTTAAAAAATATTTTACCGAGATCCCACCCGTTTTCACTTGTGCCACCTTCTTGAACCCGTGTTATAATGTTACGGGTGTTGAAACGGTGATTGATAGGATATGTTCCTATTTGAGTTTATATGAAGAAAATCTAAATTTTGCACAAGAAACCAAAATGGCTTTTCATAAATCTATTCAAGACATGTTCGATGTTTACTTGGTTCGTTATGGTCCAACAACACAAATCCAACACTCGTTCGCAAGTAGCTCGAGTAACGACCCGGATGATTTGTATAACATGTTTCGGGTTGAAAACACCAAACGACAAAGAGGAAGCACCCCAAGTAGTGAGCTTGGGAGAAATAGTGGGATAGATTTTTTGTCCACTATGACTAGGGATGAATTTGATCATTTTGACATCTTGGCTTGGTGGAAAGGAAAAGAAGCTCAATTTCTTATCCTATCCGCTATGGCCTGAGATCTACTAAATGTCCAAGCTTCTACGGTAGCTTCGAAATCCGCATTTTCTCTTAGTGGCAGTGTCTTATCGTTGAGAAGGACGAGGCTAACTCCGACTTTGATTGAGATGTGCATTTGCCTAAATGATCATTTAGATGCGATGGAACGTATACAACATGCATCGAATCTTGAAGATGAACCTACACTTGAAGATATGCTTCACATAAACGAGATCGAGCTCGCAACAAACAATAAACTTGACAATAAAGAGGCTCTTGATTTGACGATTCACGTTGGACCAAATAGTTCGGATGATGAATGAAGATTGAAGACATGAAGATATGAAGTGATGAAGACGTGAAGACATGAAGACATGAAGACGTTTAGAAGTTTGTGGTTGAAGACTTGAAGTCGTTTAGAATAACTATTTCATATTTCGTATTTGGTTTGTCGTTGAAGACTTTAAATCGTATTTCGTATTTGTATTTTTATTATCGTAACCAAACTCGTAACCGATTGTATGTTTTTCTTAAGTTAATTAGTAAGAATGTTGGTTTTTCTTCAATACTTGTTGTCTTATAATTTTATTTCGTCTTAAAATGTGAAGTTTTGAAATTTAAAATATGTATAAAAACATCACAGTAGCAAAAAAAGAAAAAAAAATAAAAGCAAACATGATGATATCATCATATACAGCGGCCGGTTCTAAGGTGGAACCGATCCCAGAACCGGACCGAACCGGTGCCAGCAGTCCTGATTTTTTCTGTGGTAGAACCGGTCCCAGAACCGGAGCCGGTTGTTGACCAGAACCGGAACCGGTTCTTTGAAAAAACCGATATGTGCACCTCTACATTGAGCTATGCCTATAAGGTCTTTGCGGTACTAACGTTATATTTTCCTACTTCTTAGCCTACCATTTTCACCAAAGCTTATGAATGGCTAATATATATGTTTGGCATGCTATATGTATCCAAATTGATGTATTACACTCTTACCGCACTTAGGTACTGGTGTCAACTCCTGCTCACACCAACATTAATGTGGGTTGTTAATGGGTTTATAGGATCAAAATTCACTATGATGGTTATGTGATCATATATGTAAACCTAATCATTTGCCAAGGTCTTTCATCATACCGAGACACTTTGCCTAACTGTCAAACCAACCAGCATCAAGTTGGTTATATCAGTTGTAGTTTCTTAGGGTTAAGATACTCGACACTTTGATGTTAAGAATGCATTTCCTCATGGTGATTTATCTGAGACTATGTATACTGATTACTGTTAGATATAAATGCTTGAGTCACGACATTATTGGATATAGTTGTCGGGTACGATTAAAGAGTTACACTTAGCGCAACGGATAGATAAGATTAACTATATTAATCGTATGACACAATTTAGTTGGTTGTCGAGAAAAATTAATTAATTATTTTTGTAATTTGTTGAGAATTATTTTTGGATAAATAATTAGAGATGAGATTAATTGAAATTTGAATTAAGTTGCTAGGTGGATAATTATTAAGTTAATTATATTTAATTTAAATATTGTTGTATTTGAATTTTAAACTTGACTTATCCATCCAGATTAAACTCTATAAATAAGGTTGTTAGGGTTTACAGATCAGTATCACAACAAATACTTGAAAACATCAAAACCCTAATCTAGTCTTTTTATGTGCCCACCCCTGAGTCGCTGCCCCGTCGCCGACCGGCCTCCACTGCCACCACCGCCACTGCTTGCGCAACCGTAAACAATGGAAACCGAAACCGTAATTAGGGTTTTGTGTGGGAAGATGTTATCGTTTCAGGAACGAACTCTAACGACAGGATCTGTTGAAGCTAGGTGTCTCGTCGCCTGTCGTTGATTTGCTTGCTCAGGTATAATGTGACAACCATCAAAATCTCATGTCAATGCTTAACTTTAACTAATGCATTTAGTCATAAAACTTTCGTTTTAGACTTAATTTCATATAATTAGGTCATTATATGCATACGACGTCCGTTACACGTATTCACAACCGATTATCGGTTCACGTTTCGATAACGCTAGAGGCACCCGCTAATAACACCTGATGATGAGCGGTGCACTTAAATTATATATATACTATCCCGAGTGTCAAGTGATCAATTGTGAGGTGTGTGAGTTTGTATAAATTTAACTTTTTAGTAGGCTTGCTACAGCTTGTAATTATTTCAACAATAATAAAAATAAACTCAATGGAAAGTAAAGTTGAAGTAAAAAGAGACCGGCTTTGAAAAAACTTGGAATCTTAACAAACGAGTTAACATTCTCTTCGGTTTATATCAATGCCCTTTTCTTTTAGTAACACTCCATATCATATCTTTCCATGATTCTTCCATTATCAATATTATATTGAGCACATGAATATTCTATGGTAGCTGAAAGAGAGCAATTGAATTGAAACAAACTCGAAGTCTGGGAGCTAGTTGGCTTATCCAAAATGATTCTTCTAGCTACAAGATTGGGGATGTACACAATTTAGGTAATGGGTAAGGTAACATTCGAAAAACTCTGTGTTTTATTAATTACATACTCATATTTTTCTTGGTGGCACATTTCTAAGTAATTGTGTCAGTTTAAGGTGGAAGATTTTTTTTGTGTAAATTTTTGATTTTGATGTTTTCTTGAAGATTAAGAAAAACATTCTCCAAAATAAAAAATTTAGGGGGAGAATGTTGGAAACAAAAAATATTTTTTGCTTTATATTCCGTTGATGAAATTTGTAAAATGAGTAATTTGATCCGACCATGTGAGAAACGATGGTACATTAGCAAGCATTGTCTGACCCATGAATAAAGTAGACCATAAGGCATTTAGTTCATCGTTCAATATGCTAGATAGACTTTACTAATATGAAAGTATGCCAAGGGATATAAACATATAGCTGATCCAAGTCTAGTGGACAACATCTTGAAACATTTCTCAAGATTAAATGAAAAAGAATGCAAATAGAGTATGAGAAGTATCTATGTACACGTGCGTTATTTTTCAAAGATTTAAACTTGTCTTTCTTTATTTTCTCAAAATCTTGAACTTTCTCTGCGTATACGTGAGTATATATCTGAAAGTTAAGGTTTTGAGGTTCTGTTTTATTTGCTTTGGTGTTTCGTTCAGACTTTGGATTCTCTTTGCGTATACGTGAGTATCGACCTGAGAATTAAAGTTTGAACAACTTCAACTTATTTCATCTTCCTTATTTTGCTAAATACGAGGTCTTATCTGCGTATCAAAAGATCAACCTTAAGATAGAAAATTTAGCATCCTGCTTTCTTTTTGCATGGAACACAGATGATGGAAGAAGGTAATAATTATGAGTATAGTGAAGTGAACTACTTTGATGATTTAGGGTAACTCAAATCGAAGGTGATTTGGGTTCCACTCTCCAACTAATCTGTTGATGAGTGATGGAACAGTTTAGGAGGCCTGTTAAGAACATTGGTTTATTACCAGTGACTGTTCCAGTCACAGGTTTGAGAAGGTATATCATTCAGGTATTGGGTAATGTATCACTTGAGAAACTCTGAAAAACCGTATACGGATCGTTTCTATGGATGAGACGGAAGTTTTGTCATTGAATCATGTTGAATGATTACATAACGAAGGAGTATACAACGATTAAGCTCTGGGGGAGGTCGGACAGAACCTCCCCTCTCAACACACAGACACAAGACAGAAAACTTACAAAGAAATACAAAGACGAATCTATTTATACTTCTTCATAAGGTCCGAACTCGGCACCTCCGAACTCTGTCCGAACTCCCTCCGAACTTGGAGTTCGGCCAACTCCGAACCTAGAGTTCGGCTGAGGTTCGGACCTTAGTTCATGTCTTCGACAAATCAGTCTGTTTGACAATTCGAACAGTAACGGCCACACAAGGTTCATGCATCAACAAACTCGATGTTTCTTGATTGCACAATCACGAATTGCATATTCATTCAAACTGCATTTTCTCTTGCTGGCCCATTTACAGTATTTGTGTCAGTTTAAGGTAGAAGATTTTTATTTTGTAAATTTTTGATTTTGATGTATTTTTAAAAAAGAGGAAAATATAAAATAAATAAATAAAAAGAACTCATCAAAAATCATCTCATTCTCCAAAATCAAAAATTTAGGAGGAGAATATGGGAAATAATTTTTTTTATGCTTTATACGTTGTTTTAATACTCCGATGATAAAATCGTAAAATGAGGAATTGATCCGACCTTGTGAGAAATAATAAGTAAATTCTTATGACTCCCTTTCCTAAGAATCAGAGTAAACTATGTCAAAGATCTTATATGGTGACGTGTCTAGTAGGCTCGACATGTAATAAAGTAAACTATGTCTGTGATGCACTTGAACTAAATTGCTGAATTAATTATTTTCCATGATCTGTGGCATTGCACGTTCTTGTAAATCCTATTGCTTGACTACATTAACTTAATTTACATGCCAACAGTGAAACACAAATAAATAATGGATCCGTGACCATAGAACCGGGAACAGATGCCCTGACATTGGTTCTTGGTAAGAAAATGGGTGGATACCTAAAAGGTATTGGGTATGAAGTGACTGCCCGTGCATATTGACAAGGTCCTACAAAAGGACGGTCAAATTAGCGGATCGAAAGACTTGAGTTGGAACTCAAAAATGAGAAATTGTTGCATGAGGAAAAAGCTGAAGAAGTTCAGACCCTCTCCGGGAAGCTAGAAGAACATGGTCTGAAAATTGATCTATTTGTAGAGTATCCGAAGCAAACTAGAACACGATTACCACCAGATTTTAGTGGAGATAAAGAGGTAAATTATGTACAGGACATATTCTGTTCATAACTTAATGTTACTACCTATTATTATACAAGTACTTTACTTTTTATCAATTAAATCATTAAATCATTTTGTAGCTAGCAAAATTCTGCGGAGCCTCTTACTTTGAGATCTAACAACATTTGTAATGATCATTCCAATTCCAAGAAAACGATGCGTATAGTATATATTTTTCAATTTCATCATCTTTTATATTTAATTTTTCATGTGATTGTCGATTTCCCATCTATAACATAATAAATTGAATTATAGAACATGAATTCCGCGGATAATACATCTCGAAAACAATATCCTGAATTAAACTCATCTCAGATGTCGGATAAGGTAAGGATTTGAAACAGAACTGGCTTTGAAGTTGATCCAGAAAATTCTAGTTCATCAGGATGAACATGTGGATATAGTTATAGTTCATCCAGATAGTTTATATTTCGCATCTTTTATAAAGCGTGTTTAATATAGAATATGTGGGTTTGGATCACAAGAAAACTAATAATATTGTGAAAACTAAAAAACAAGCACATTTTACATGAGGAGGGACTAAAAGTACAATTAAGACATTGTTTCAATCTAAAAATTGCAGAGGGGCTAAATTGGAATTAATACAAAGTTTACAAAACATAAAAACTTAAACAAAAAAACAAAAAAAAACTGTACGAGCCCTAGCTTCTCTCCATCGAGCTTTTCTCGACGACTTCTCCCTCCCTCGCAGCAGCGATCGACTTCAGCAGCGGATTCTCAGGCGATTCTCAGGCGAGTCTTTCAGGCGAATATCTATCTAACTTCGACGGTTTTCTTTTCCTCCGATCTCTGCCGCTCACACGAATCACGTTTCCAAATCGGTAAGAATTCGGTTTTCCTGTAACATTGTGGTGTGAATTGCTTAGTTTCATAAATTTCTAGAACAATCGGTTTATGACGATCCAGTTTTATGGATTTCGGGAACCCTAGGCAACTTTGAGGTAACTCTCAGTACATGATGATCTGGTAATTTAGGATTATCCATTGTTAGACTGCCCTACTGTTAGCGTTAGGCATTTTTTATTGTTTATCTATGTTGTTTGTGTGTTATTCGTTATGATTTGGGAACTTGGTGTTTTAGTCAGAGAATGGCCTCAAAAATGGATTATTAAAGAGAATTGAAAGTTGAAACATCATTATTGAACTTAAAACCTTGGGATAGAATAGGGAATTAGGTCAAACGAATAGAACGAATAAACCGCAGCTGCTTCTGTTTTGCTGTTGAATAAACCGCAGCTTCTCTTGATAGGCTACTGTTTCTGATTGAAGTTGATGATCTGCTGATGTATGTTATAACATTCAAATGCTGCATGGTGAATAAATAAAAGTTTTGTGATTACGGTTTGCTTGTAATGCACAATGCATCATTATCTAAACTAGTATCATACTATGCTTTATAATGATTCATAGTGTATTAACGTGTATTATACTTGTATGTACTGACATCTGGACAATTCACGCTGCATCAATAAAAATATCGCGACTATGTTTTGCTTGTAATGCACAATGCATCGATATGTAAACTGGTATCATACTTTGTTTACAATGATGCATATTGCATTGTTTTTTATTATACTTGTAATGTACAATGCATCAGTATATAAATCGGTAACTTATAAGCAAGTTGGTTTGTATTGCACTGTGCAATATTGTTTTATTTTATATTTTTCCCTTTTTTTTTACAGGAAAGTCAAGACACGATGGACAAAACATACGGTAAGACATCAAAAAACACAAACACATAAGATAGCTTGCATATCATTTGTATTCTTATACCTATCTATATATATATATTCATATTTTTTAACCGTCTATTTATTGTTAACAGCAAGAAAAAGCACACGACGTTCAAAAGCAACTACAGTGAATCAGGAAGCAAATAATAAGGAATATAGGAAAAGCTGATCAATAAAAAAAACTGTGAATGTGAGTGAAGCGCATGTTACCACACGAAATACCGGGTTGAAGGTTATTTTAAGAACCGGTAACATAATGACCAAGGATAATATGAAAAAAATTACAAACGTTGTTACCGGTTCGGGCAACTAGGAGTCAAAAAAGGTCAGATGGCAATTCAAATGGCGATAATGATGAAGATGGAACACAAACTGATACGGATGATGACGCATCAGGTATTAAATATTCAAGTAATTACTAATGCATCGATGCAACAGTGTATTAATATTTTAACGTGTAAA
This sequence comes from Deinandra increscens subsp. villosa, assembly GCA_039602395.1. NCBI lineage: Eukaryota > Viridiplantae > Streptophyta > Magnoliopsida > Asterales > Asteraceae > Deinandra > Deinandra increscens. The sequence continues at coordinate 1,101,281 of JBCNJP010000002.1, forward strand.
CTAAACAATGTAGGGTTCGAGATGAAAAGGAGGAGGGTGAATGAAACAGCAAATGAGGATGGTGTTGAAGGTGACAATGAATACGATGATGATGAGGAAGACGATGAGATGGGTGATGGCATGTCGGGAGGGGAAGATGAATCTGGAGATGACAGTGAGGAATATGGATCTGGAGACGAAGACGAGGAAGACGAACATGGAGATGAAGATGAGGAAGACGAAGATGAAGAAGAGGAACCGAACGTCACGTTGAGGGATGACGGTAGTGTTTTTTAATTATATGTTGTATGTGAACTATGCACTAGGATTTGATATATTTGTATTTTTTCTTACCATCGTACTGATGAAAATATGCAACATTTGTTCACATCATACTTATGATGCATTATGCAATATTATTATTTTTACATCAGGATGATGATGCACTATGCACTATTAAAGTTTTATATCATACTTATGATGCACCATGAACCAGTACATAACTGTACTGTTTTAACATTATACTGATGCATTGTGCAATATTATGTAAAATAATTGGATTTGTATATGTGAAAGATGATGCACTATGCACCTTTAAAAATTATAGATGTGTTTATTACAACCAAACAGACTTATTTATTGTTCATTATTATATAATATGATTGTATTAAATTTTTTTTTAACAGACGTGGAACCAAGTTCAGATGAGGAAAAGAGGAAGCAAAAGAAAAGAAAGCGCGTGGCGCCAAAGAAACCAAAAAAGATAAATTTCAGAGCAAGATGGCTATCTCTCTCTACACGGTCATCACCTAAACAACTATACCCGACGATCGAAAGCCTCACAAAAGAACAACGGGACATAGTAAGAAAGATGAGGCTGGGACATTTGTTAAAGTTTAGAGTGGATGAGATCCCTACAAAAATAGGGCATTTTGTGGTAGACAAGTTCAACCCAATAACAATGACGATAGACTTAGGAGAGGTGAAGGTAAATGTAGATGAAGAGGCTGTTACAACGATCATGGGATTGCCGAATAGTGGTGACGTGTTGGTGGAATCTAAGAAAAGGAAGTGGGGTAAGTTGGCAACAGATTGGAGGAAACGTTACCCGGATACATATGTATCACCATCTGATGTTTCTGATATGATAAAGAAAGAAAGAAGAGCACCCGACAATATTTTTTTCAAGCTAGACTTCATAGCACTATTGGTCGGCACCATGGCGTACATACAAAAGCAAGGCAATCTCAAGATTGACTATATGGCGAACATATCGGAGGATACAGATCTGGACAACATTAACTGGTGCGAGTTGATAGTCAGGTCATTAAAGGTATGCAAGGAAGATTGGATCAGAGATAAGAAAGATTCGAGATTCACGGGACCCCTAACGCTTCTAACGGTATGTCATTCGATAATATGTTTAAAACTGATGTTACCATAACCAACAATAAGTACATATTAATAACTTACAAAATGTGTATAGAACACGTAGATGGCGTAAGTGGATGGAATAACGTGCGAAGCGTTTCCGGAAGAACGAGTCGACCCCCCTATCAGATTTTGGACAAAGAAGAATCTGGCCGCCAGAGAAACATATGAAATAGAGAATGGGGGGTTTGGTATTGGAAAGGCAAGAGAGTTTTTTATTAACGACAAAGGGGACGCAAGCGATGTAGAGGAAGACGAGCCAAAAGCCAACAATCTAATGGTACGTTATTATTTATAGTTAGTTGGTGCATTGAATACTTGTAGTACACAATCATGATTATGAATTCATATACACATTAGTAGTATGTGATCAGGATTATGTATAAGCTGGAAGTTAGATTATAGTATTGAAAAAAAGTTTGCATTATAATACTGTTGCATTATGCACCGTTATCGAAAAAACTAGTTTTGTTTATGAATGTGTTGATTGTAACGCGTAATACATCGTTATGAATTATGTTATCATACTTTGTTTATAATGATGCATTGTGCATTATTGTGTATCATACTTGTATGTCCTAACATCTAAATGGTGCACAGTGCATCATTGTGTAAACTGGTATCATACCTTGTTTATAATGATGCATGGTGCGTTGTTTTTAATTATATTTAGTATAAGGTGGTTACTTATAACAAATTTGGGTTGTATTTATCAGGAATGCCTTGATGTATTGGAGCACACGTTCGTGGTGATGGAAACGAACAAGGAGACAACTGTGAAGGTTTTAAAAAATGCATTGGCAAATTTTCCGGATGACAATGAGGTGAAGATGTATGCAGAAAGGTACAATTCAATGTTTAAAGATGTGGTGGAAGTTGAAAGAAATGAAGATATAAACAAAGATCCGGCAAAAGGAGCAGAAAAGGTGAAGGACAGTGTGAATAAAAAGCGCGTCAAGGATCCTTCAATGCCAACATTTGATTTGTTGTCGCCATCTCAAAGTTCTCAAGAAACGGAAGAAGCCGAGACAAACTTCGAAGAAGCCGGCAAGGCTGCAAAAGCCAGCCAAGCCCGCTACAGCCGGAAAGGCTGTTGCGACAGTGAAGTTGGGAAATGTCAGGGCAAATGAAAATGACACCACGGGTACGAGCACAGGAGCAGAAATTGTAATGGGCAAAAGTAAATGCGCGGATGAAGTCGGTAATGAAACGCAGGAAATTATCGACATAAACACACCCGCAAACAGGCAAGAAAAGTTGGCATGGCAACATCTATTGGCGTGCATAGAATCTCAAAAGAGAACGCCGCGGAAAGTGGTTGAAAAGGTCATCAAATTAGGACTACGCACAATAGAAGGAGAAACCAAAGAGGTCAACATGCATTTCATGTAAGTACCCATATTTGTATCTCTAATGTGTCGGTAGCACGTATTGGCAAGCACGAGATAAAATGTCACATTCATATTGCACACACATAATATGACAGTAATTCAACATTGAACACAAGTAACGTTAATAGTATACAACCTCCTTATATATAACGATGTCATTGTGCTACACAGGAAGGACTTGTTCAAAACAGCATACGGAGCTGAAGCAAAGGCGTACATAATTGGGAGCTTAATACCGGGTAAGATGGTATACGCAGACGTTTTAACTTGTTGGGCGGCAATATTAAACCACGAGGATAGGGTGGCAACAAACAACTCGCCGCGACGTCTTTTTCTGCATGCAAACACAATCGTGAGTTACATAAATAGTCACGTTTAGACATATCAATTAGTACGACATTGGTGCACGTGTGCATCAGAGTTAACACATCACGTATATTTACAATTTCAGATTAATTGGATGTTAAGCCCCAATACAACAAACACAAAAAGGATGGAGAAGTTTAAGAAGAACCTGTTGCACGTGGTAGAGGGCGATGAAAGCCTGTTGGACATGAGGTCATACAGCACGATTGTGGTGCCGATGTTGGAGGAACATCATTTTTATCTAATATGTTTTGATTTGGACGTCCCTGCTACAACGGTGATCGACAACATTGAGGAGGGACCAAGTATAGAGAAGTTGAAGGATGGCAGCAAGTTCGCATCGAAGGGTATAATTTCCAAAGTGGTACGTTATATATAACTTAAAGCTTAGTATAACGTGCATAATGCATCATAAGTAAATAACAATATTGCATAATGCATCATAAGTATGATGTGAAGAAAAAATTCAATTATTTCACACAATGTTGCGATATGTGTATGTATAGATATGTATATACATACACACATGTATTACGATACTAACATTTAACTAATGTAATGTTGCAGAAACACATCGTATCGAGCTATCTCAAAAGCGTGTCACACCCAAAATCGATGTCAATATCAGCGTCGAAACCAAGAGTATTGAAGATGAAATGGGCGACGGATGAAAACTACACCGACTGCGGTGTGTTTGCTATGAGGCACATGGAGGTTTATAGAGGGAGAACGAATGGTTTCGAGTGTGGATTTAGTGTCAGCGAAGCAAAACAAGAAGCACAAATACAGAACCTTAGAATTAGGTATGCTGCAAAAATAATGATGACATCAGCAAACATACTCAGTAAGCAAATGCAGGGTCAAGCTGAAGCAACAGAGAGGAACATGCAAAAAGCTATGAAAGGCAACAATAAAGCGGATAGAAAGGACGTGGCTGAATTAAAGGAAAAAATGAACAAAGATTTTGACATCCTCGAGACGGAACTTAGAGAGTTACAACTGGAAGTTATGAGGAAAAAATCAACGGTCAAAACCGGGACGAAGGTGGGCGTCGGTGTCAAGCATGTGACGTTTGAAGCATAGAGAGTCGTAGCGATTGTTTTTGGGGTTATGTAATCATTAGTGAAACTATGTTACAAGTAAAATGACTATCAGGATACATTTCCCTTTTTTTTCCCGGTTAGGCTTTTGATGCACAATGCAACAGTATAAAGTTGATGCAATATTAACGGTTTTAATTGAAATTGTTTCCGTTTTTCATAGTGAGATGAAACATGATGTTTTTCAAATTAATTTTAGATGATTACTTGTTTGGTAGTAAAAACACGTAAATCCGGGACGTGTATACGATTGGGATACCATACAAGTTGCAACATGAATACTTTTTTAATATGTTGAAAAAACAACATTGAATATTTATAAGTTAATGTCGTGAAGCTGCATGATTGGTTTTTAAGATTATAAGTTAATGAAAATCAACATCGAAGGTTTATAAGTTAATGTTGCAAACATGCATAATGCATAAATACAAAATTGTTGTGATGCAAAATGCATTAAAACATGTTAAATGGATATTCACAAACACACAAACAGGAAACAAATAAAATAAAATAAAACAATAATAGAGAAATTATAATAATAAAAATCCCTCAAAAAATGCATAAAATTCAGTCAAACAACGGTATAAATCTGTATAGTACGCCGATATCGAATATATAAAAAAAGAAATGTATAATCCGGTACGCTTATTGCAATTAGATCCGTAATGCGAAAGATAACAATAACGATCAACTAAAGTGGTCTAGACTCCGCTTGTCGTCGTGACGGAAGTCGAATTGGTAGAACGCGTATGTTGACGGGAATCTGATGACCGGGAGGATGACATATCAAGTGGACACGTCATAGACAGTGAACTAATGCCGGAGTAAAGTTCGGTCGCTAATCGTGAACAATCAAAAGTCGATGCATCAACAGAAGTATGAGTATCGACCGCAGAAACAGAAGAAGCAGCAGCAGAAGAAGCAGCAGCTGATGCCTTTGCAGCGGCAGCTCGAGGCCTTTGCAGCAGCAGCCGAGGCCTTTGCAGCTTGTACCTGTTCAACGCAGTAAA